>JADLZN010003746.1:0-131008 GCA_018155175.1 Sinocyclocheilus anophthalmus
TTCACATGGAATTGATGTTGATGGTGTTGAATTATGCAGCCAAGCGATGATATCTCAGATTATTATTTAGTCTTGTGCAAACTTCATATAGCTGAAACTGTAAATTCTACTCCTTGTTACATGTATGGTAGAACCATCACTTCTACCATGAAAGACTGCTTTGTAAGTAATCTTCCTGATTTGTCTCAATTCCCCAGAATATCCAATAGCTCAGAAAAACTTGATGTAACACAAACTATAGATTCTGTCTTTTCTTGCATTTTAGATACGGTTGCTCTTTTACACTTAAGTAAGATTAAGGAAAACAGTTCAATTAATTTGTGACAAGTTTTATAGTTGTGATAAAGTACTTCTGTGTTCTATCACTATGCTCTCCGATGCTGTTTGAATAAAGAGCCTCATATTGCAGCAAAATCAGAATGTAAATCAGTCTTAGCATCTTACTTACAGTACTGACAATAGATTTTGCATAACATAATGTATAAAGAGTTGAGTAGATAGTAAAAGACAAGTCTGTTGAGAGAAGACATTTGATATACTGGGGAGAAGATCAAGCTTCAGTCACTCCAGAGCAGGTAAATTGGGGTTGGTTGGATTTCTATAGCTGTAAAAGAAATTCACCTACTTCAACTTTAAAGCTTATTATACCTAAATAAGTATAATCAAATTGGATGTGCAAATAAGTTATATAATTTATATTAAACTAACTTAAAAAATAAATCAAGTCAAATCTCATATAGCTTACAAAAATGAAGTTGAAACTGGTTAATTTGATGAGTTAAACTAACGAAAAAACCATTGCCGCCTTTATCTACAGGTTGATAACTAGGGGTTTTAGGTTCCAAGGTTAGGTTCTTGCAAATTCACTGATCTCTTTCTGTCAAGAACATGATTCGCATGCCATGTATGATTCGCCTTCTTATGATCGAAACAATTGTGTATATTATATGCTGATACCTATGTAACATATTGATGTTCTAAGAATCGGTGCTAATTTGTGCCTCAACACTCCAGCGGATTACATATGCAAAATACCAGGCTTACAGACAAAGAGTCATAAAACTCCCCAGTATTTCCAAACTCCCACTTGGGATTCCGGCTTTTCTCATTGGATAAGCCCCTCTTGAGAGGCGTGAATCTCTGCAGGCTTTAAAGGCCACACTCCATGTGACCCGCCCCAGTCGGTGGTTCAGTGAGATGCTAAGATGAAGATGTGAGAAAACGTTTCAGGATACCAAAGCATTTGTGCCAGGCTTTTTCTTCGGCCTAGTCCTTTCCATTTATCAAGTAACACTGACTCAAACTGGTTCTTCTCATCGACCCGAATTCAGCAAAGATCTTGGGGCCTTAAGATTGCATCGGGAATCTTTTTCAGACAGACTCGCAATTATCAAACTTAGTCGATTTAATTGATATATTAAGTATCAGTTACTCCTTTTTACAAGGTTTGTTTGAACTATGAATCTGACGTTTTCCCTCAGGTTTTTAGATCTGCTGAATATGCAAAATGGTTTCATAAATGTCATTCCTTATGTCTCTTACTTTAGTGCTAAACTTTAACCCTTTCCTATACCAACTGTATGTTTGTGTGTGTGTGTGTATGTTTATGTTAGACCGGCTTAATGTGTTTAGGTAGTATGTTAGACTAGTTTAAGTGATTACTGTATGTAGTTAATAAAGTCTTATTTGTATCACAATTGACGTTGTTCATTGTTTGCTTCTCAAAATAACCCCCCCGGTTCTTAGTCAATAATCTAGTGCAGATTTTACGTACAAACTTATCGAAGTGGACAGCAAAGAAAGTTATTTCCTCTTAACCAGGAAAGTTCAACGTTCTTAGAATTGACAACACGTTGACCCTGATCTTGGTCAGCTTATAATATCTCCACTGGGATCTAATAATCTGATCTTTAATTATACCACTAGTTCATGTTAATAGTTCATATTTCACCATACTGATCGCTTCAGATTTTGGTGGAGAGAATGCGGGCTTGATAAAACGAAAGTTATGAGTTTAAAACACTGGCAACTTAAAAGTGTGTGCTTGATAGCCCAGGTCAAAATAGGACGTGACTTCAGATGCCCTGTTGTGTCCCTATTTGCTGGTTTGTTTAGATGCAGATAAATTGGGGGTTTGAATTGGTACCGCTATTCTAATTGTGAGAGTCTTTATGTATTTCATGCTTAATGGCATCGGTGTAAGGTTAATTTGATTTTAGCAAAGAAACCCTAATTTCTGTATTAAAGCATAAATCTGTCTTGACCAAGCGTAAGTCTGAATCTCAGCTCAGCGCCATGTCCAAACTGTACCATAATGTAATATGCTTTAGTGAAGAAATCACAAAAGTGCAGTATTGTTTAAATTGTTTCTTTAAAGAAGAAATCTCAGTACAGTTATATAAAGGTAGATTTGAGTGATGCTCCCCTTACTACAGCATAAAGGCCTTATAAATTATAATTAGATTGAAGCAATTAATCTACACTTTGACATTATATATAAGCGAGCAACCTGGTGTATCATTACTGTGTTGCACTCGCTGATTGACATTAATAGTGCGGTGTAATACTATACTTTATTACGTCATATGTGAGGCAAAACATGTCACTACATATATGTTTGAACCCGGTTTTTAACTTACAGTAAACACGTTTTGTAATTCTTTAAACATGTGCAAGAAGTTTATTGTTGCATTAGTGAAGCACTCACCGAAGTGCTTATGTAATGCGACAAGTCTTGAAGGCTGAAAGCACCATGTTCTAAAACTGTGACTTTTTAAAATAGACAGACATTAAATTGCGTTAATTGCACTGGCATGCATTGGTTATCGTGACAACAACTTGTCACAGGAAGCTCTAACTTCACATAGCACAACACGCCATGTTTTTAAACAAACCATTTGAAGCAGCTAAGATAACACGACTTAGCATAGTTTCATCTTAAGCTAAGCTACCAAATAGCTTTAACAATTAGTGGTTAACACTCTCTTATGTGAAGCTTTTAAATACAGATGTGTGTGTGTGCAGTGTGAAGTAATTTGAATTTAACCTAATCCCCGGTTTATGATTTTTCCATTTCTCTTCCTTCTTTTCTTCTTTTTCTATGTTTCTCAATCTTCATTTCGTCTCAGCGAATTTAACTATCTAGATGTATCATTCCTGAATGCTATTGCTCAGTTACTAATTAATAAAATCTCAATTTAATTACATTTTAACTGTCTATATAGAGAAGAATCATTACGTTATTGGGTGTTTTTAGTGGCACAGTGAATAACGCGCTACGGAGGGCGGGGCACACACATGGAATGGCCCAGCATGGGAGCTGAACACGCAGCAGTTGTGACCAGACATGGTGTGTTGCCCAACTCAAATCAGTTAATCACGAGTGCTACTGTTTGTTCCTAATATCAGATTGATTACCCTTTTTTAATAATAGAAGTCAGCTAATTTTAAATCCTTTCCGTTGATGCCCCTGGGGTCCGCCACTGAACCTCAAAAGGAACAAGACATTGTCGAGTTGATTTGGTTATTTTCCAAAAATATCACATAAGCGGAATAGAAATTGCTCGCCTGTCCTTCTGCTCAAGTGTTCCACTTTTCGCCTTCATACCTCCGAAAGATTAAGCTGGTTTGGGAACCGTCCAAATCTGAGTGATAATTTGACAAACTTTTGAACCGTATCTTAAATCATCAATCAACTCCTGTTTACGCGTCCGTTTCAGCAAACATATGCTGACCCCAAAACTATTTTAGCATTCACCCTGTTTTGATCTTGTAGAGTCTCTAGCCTTACTCTCAACACCAGTGTATGTCAAACGTTGCCAAGAATTCTCAACTAACTCCCCATAATGCAGGGACCAGATAGTGCTGCCATGCATCCGTAGGAACCACCGCCCGTTACCCAGGCCGACGACACCCCTACTGATCCGAAGCAAACCTCGGACACAGAGAGAGAAAGTGACCTGCACGACGTCATTACTCAAGCGAGAGTTGTGGCTACTAAAAGCTCGCCAAGGTCATCACCCTCCGTTGCCCACAACCTCATGGGTCTGAAACATGAGGTAAATGATTTCAAGCAACAGATCACCGCGGTAGCCCACAAGGACCCCAGCAATATGGAGTTACAGGAGGAAATCAATAGTTTTAAAAAGGCTCTGACAGCTGCTGATCAGCAAGAGCACCTGGAAAAGGTAGCTAGAAAGGACCTGGAAAGGAAACACCCCACACAAAATTACTATTAAAGCAGCAAGTTCTGAGCTCTTAGACAAAGTTGCCAGAATTGAGACGCTGATCCAGCAGCTGAACAACACTCAAGACAAACTTGACAGGGTCCAAAGAGAACTCAGGTACTCCTACAGGCAGCGAAAAGAGACGCAGTGGGAGAGACAACCTACTCCTGCATCCTCACTCAGCATTGCAACACTCCCTCAGGGCACGAAGCTAACGAACAGGGGGGACGCCAGGCACTTTCTGCGATACAAACTCAGCATACCGACCATCAGAACCCTCCACACCTACAAGAGAGAGGGTGTCCCTCCCCGCATTCCCGCAGCCGACGCATGAGTGCGACTCTCCCAAAACTTGACAGCTACACCATGACAACAGAGTTGCCTACTTCAGTGCAGATACGAGCAGTATAATTTAGAACGTGGCAAAAACGTCGATTTTCAACATGCTTGCAAGCAAGGGAGTCTCCAAGTAATCAACCTTAATTAGTGTCTGTTTTCATAATTAGTACCTTCTTCTCATGCGCATACCAGTTCCTGATTCAAAAAACCGATAAACTTTAGTTGAATCTAACCTTCCTGCGAGCAGTAAAGAAGTTTTTCAGTGACTAATACATGGGTTTACATCCGTACGCATAACCATAAACCTACCCTGAGTTGCGAAGAATCCTAATTTCTGTTTTTAGCTAGAGCACAATCTATTTTTCTGACCGTACGAAAATCCAGGATTAGCAGCTCATATAAATGAGTCCCACGAATAAATCGTTCACATGTTTATCTGATTTGGCGAAGAAATCCCCTCTCCGTACTGTGTAAGGTGAGCCTGAGCGATGCGCGCCTCATTTCAGCGGATTTAAGGCTTTATTATTTGTTACGTATCATTGTATTTCATTTTTACCCGCTCATGTGAAACATTTACGTAATTCTTATACATGCGCGCACCAGGTTCTTAATATAATCAGATAAAACTATAGCTTTAAGGTGCCTTCCTACAGGTATTAGAATGTTTCAGTGCTATAATGTTTTTAAATTGTACGATAAGAAACTAACCTAATTTTAGCGAAGAAATCCTAATCTCTGTTTTTAGTGGAGCATAAGTCTATTTTCTGACGCCGCAATCTCAGATTAGCAGCTCATATAAAAGGTACCAGAATAAATCGGTCTGATCTTATGCGAAGAAATCCCCTTTTTCAGCACTGTGTAGGTGATCTGAGCTATACTCCTCATTTCTTTAATTTAAGGCCTTATTATGTGTTATGTATCATTGTATTTCATTTTGATTCGCTCATGTGAAACATTTACGTAAAAGTAATGGTGTTATTCTAGCGTAGCTAAACTAGCGAATCCTCCATATGCCTGTGAAGTGAAATGTTGCTGTTTCGAGTAATGAATTGAAATTGTGTACTGGACATAGCATGATTATACCCCCACTTCATGCTCCAGCGCTGCAAGTCTGCACCACCTTGCACTCTGTTTGATGAGCTTGCATTGGTCCCTCCGAGCAACAACCTGACCCCTATGGAATGTGATCAGACTCTTTCCGGTTAATCCCTGACAACAGCATTCCAACTTCACAGACCTTTTTGTCACAAAGACGTGCGTGTACCACGCGAACTCTAACTAAGCCTTTACTTCAACTGCCTAGCGGTTAGCATTCTACTAAACATGTGAATAGGCTGTAGATGTAACCATATTTCCTAACCCCAACCCTCTCTCCCCTCTCTCTCTCCCTCTTCTCGTCTTTATTTCTTGTTTTGACTTAATTCTACCAGTCTTTTTTTTTTTGCATTTATTTACATTTGTTTAGCATTAATGTACCAATTCAGCTAAATTGATTGTAATTAAATTTGAGATTTAATTAAATTAAATCAAATTTTTATTTTTTTTATTTTATTCCATTTTTATTTTTATTTTTATTATTTTTTATTTTATTTCCCCTTTTCATTTCCTCATCCTACAGCTCTTATACCCCTTTTTTTATTTATTTATTCATATTTTTTTTTGTTTGTTGTTTGTTACACTTTTAACCTTATTTAGTATATTTCCACCATCACCACGTCGTTTTTGCGGATAGGATTACAGTAGTATCGATATCAACTGTTGTTTACCTTAGCTCGAGGTTATACAGGTATTATAGCAAATCCCCTGCTTTTCCTCTCCTACTTCTCCTCACATGCCTTCATTGTCCAGGCCCGAATACGTTGAAGTGTCAGCTACCATTGCAACTATGAACAATTCCCACTGTTTCTTTTTTCTTTTGACGAGGTATTTGGTGGGTCCCTGCTAGTTTAGCTAACAGCCTAACCCTAGGGTTATGAAGTCTATTGCAGCATCACACACAAGTGAAACCTGCTTAGCCATATCTCTTAGAAAAAAACTAAAATGGGTAAAATCTTCCTTTTTTTTTTTTTGGTTTCATCTTATTTTATTTCAGTTTCGTCGTAGTGACCAAACCCGTTAACCATCAGTAGTATAGCCCGGTCATAAGCTGACCCCTGCTTACGGCCCCTCAAAAAAGTTACTCAAACTCTCCCTTTGTGATCACGAACACAAAAACATAGCAACCTACCTCACTAGCTGCCTCTCACCAGCTATTCATACCTTACACGTCCTACACAGCCGTTCCCCTTAGAGATAGTTTAACACCTCTGTACGTACCTGCATTTGCCTTGTGTCTCTCTCTATCTGGTGTTCCCACAAGTGTGCCAGTATGTCGCAGACATTCCACAGACATCCAGCTCTGGCAGCTCACCAGGACCACCTGGAAACTCAGTAGAGCACTGTAATGTACATCATTCAGCTCAAAGCAGCCAACTACCTGCAATGGCAAAGAAAGGAACTGTGAGACTGCGACATAAGTGAACACCTGAACAGCATTATCCTCTCCTCTGCCCACACCCTCAAGTGCCTCAGACAGGAGGTATATGAGCTGAAACTGCAAGTCACAGAATTCTACAGGGAACTGACACCTGCTCAGCGAGAGAAAGCACAGAACGGATGCAAGGAACCTCACAGAATGGTGCGACAGAATGAAATCACCAGTCTTCAGGAGGCTCTAATAGCTGCTATACACCAAGCGCCGCTGGAAAAAGCCAATCAGACAGGACTTGAAAAGAGTACTGTTTCACACAAAGTCACTCTTAAGACAACTTATGTGGAACTAAATGAGAGTGACACCACATCTTAGGCCTTACAAGGCCACCTGCAGACAGACATAGCTGAGGTCCAAACCCTGACTCAGCAATTAGAAAGGAGCTTGACTTGGTTCAGATAGAATTTAAACAGTCCTACCGACTGCTCATAGACTTAAGCAAAAGACAGCCGGCTGAATATCGGTCGCCAGCAGTGCAAGCTCTCCACGCCTGTGCACAGCTACGAAATGGGGGAAAGGGAGCCAAAGCCTTCTGTTTGACACTTCACAAGTCAGCTCCCTGAGAACCTCTGCAGCTGCAACAAAAAAAATAAAATTTTTCAGGCGAACCGAAACAATGCAATGAGGTGAATTCAGTGTCACAAATGAATTGAAATATGCTTGCAGACCACAAGGCTAACAGATAGGGAAAACACGAAACAGAGTTTCCCCTGGCCAGCAGGCCCACCCCCTTAGCCAAGAGTCTGAACCTGCGAGGGGTGGGCGAGAGCCACTGTTCACACGTCACCAACCAGCAGCCACATGGGGGTGGGGCAGGGACCTTTCCAGATGATCACTGCAGACACACACACCGTGTGACCCCACAGACCCCAACGAGCTGGCCATAGACAACACATCTGGCAACCTAAATATTCTCAGACCCAGAGTCTGAACACGGATTGATCGCTGCCCCAGACACCAAGCAGTGCCGGCGTGAAACTCCCCATGCTTACAACCACAGACTTTGACAAACTTACTCCAAAGCTCACTATTACCCTGGGATGGCGGAGGACACCGGCTGCAAGAAGGCACCTAGGCATTAGTGCCTGCCGCACAATGCCTAATCAACAGCAGCGTAACCTGACACAGAAGGCCTTTAACAAGCACATGGCCTCCACTAAAGGTGTTTGTCAAACCCCACTGAGTATGAACTTCACAACTCAGAATCCAAAGAAGACACCCAGCATTGCCACAATGCAAAACACTTCTACAGAAAGCCCCTAGCCAAAAGAGGACAGAGCCATCACCATGGCAAAAGACCCAGGTTCCAGACCAACCACTGGGAAAATGCATCCTCATCCTGCAAACACCACGGGATGTCCAACAGCAGTCCACCACAACATCCTCCTCCACACGGGTGATGAACGGAGGCTACACAAGGACAGCTTGACACGCCTACTTCTGGGTTACAGGATCTGCTGACACTTGCAAAAGAGCTCCTTTAACAAAACTCAACTAAGGAGTATTGATAAGGACAAACCTCTGACTCCTTGCCTTCTGCATCACAGCATCAGGCCCCTCCAAGGGGGGAGCATCCCTTGAAACCGGTCGAGATGCACCCCCAGAAGGCATGGCCAACACGTTGGATTGACAACTGCCCACATGCCCAATGCACTCGAAAGCCTACCAAATCACAACTCAGCAAGCTTCAAGTCGAGACCCACGTGAGCGCACAATGAGCCCCAATCGTACACACGTTCTGCACACATCAGATTTTAGTGACTTCTGAGACAATTCTGCATAAACAGAGAGCTAACATCCACCTGCTGCTCTCCTGCCATCATCTCTAGGTCAGTCTGAAACTCTCTGCACGCGACAAAATCTCCATAACAATTACCTGCAAACCCTGGAACCACCTGCACTCTCACCAATGAGAGTCTAACCCGGCTGTCCCACATAACGGGTACCACAGATAGCCTACTGGCCAACAACATCAACAAAAACATCCTACCAGGACTAACTCACTTCAGGATGACAGGAGACACAGCCTCGACACCTGCTGCATAAACTCGAGGACCCACACCTTGCTACAGCCCACATCACCACAGCACACCACCAGACAACATCCAACACGGCACCAACAGCCAAAAACCACCACAGGCTCCCAGCCGTGAGTGCCAGGTGTGGTGTAGGTCGACTTGTTCGATTGTTCTGCACTTTGACATCGCTCGTTGTTGTCTATTCTTTGGACAACAACGTTCGAAAGGGGGGAAATATGTAGCGTCTTGACCAATCTGACACACTAATTTTTATATGATTTAACAAATCAATTATTCATTAGATACCCAAATCGTCCCAGTCCCTCATTCAGAGCTGATTTCCAGGCTTCGCTTGAAACACAATCCACACGACTTTCCCCACCCTGACTCACCAGATCAACTAATCATATATCACTGGTTTTATGGCTACAAGGACTTATGTAGAACTCCCCTCATTTATTACTCATGATAAAGACACCCAATGCCCAAACATGGAACTTGTTGTCGTCTAATTAATCTCCTATGAAAAAACCTTCTTAATTGAATACCCATATCTTTGGTCAATTGTGCTATACCCTTACTACTGTCTCGTATAAGCGTGCCTTTTTATAAGTCTTAATGCTGTTTTTATATGTCATGTACATAGAACCCACTAGTTATATAACCTCACCTATTTCACATTCTAGTCTCTATGAATTCGCCTTCTTATGATCGAAAAAATTGTTTATATATCTGATCAACACTATGCAACATATTGATGGATCCTAATAATCTGGTACTAATGTCGTCGCTTCAACACTCCCAGCGAATTACATAGCAATCCCGTCTCTTACAGACAAAGAGTCCAAAAAATCCCCCAGTATTTCCAAACCTCCCTTGCGCGGGAGTTCAAAGGCCTTCCTCATTGGACGAACCTCATCTTGAGAGTCGAATCTACTGCACTGTAAAAGGCACACTCATAGTGACCCGCCCCAGTCGGTGTGGTTGCCAGGAGAACGCAGAAAGATGAAATGTAGAAAAAAAAACGCCTTCAGCGATACCAAAGCTGCTTGTGCCGGACCTTTTCTTTCTTCGCCTAATTCCCTGTCCAATTCATCAAGTAACACTGACATCAAACTGGTTCTTCTGACATCGACCCGAACTTTCAGCAAAACTAAACTACGGGAAGCTTAAGTTGCATCAGAATCTTTCTTTCAGACATACGCAACGTATCAACTAGTCGATTTCAATTGTGCAAGTACGCTATCAGTTACACCTTTTTACAAAGTTTGTTTGAACTAAGAATCTGACGTTTTCATTCAGGTTTTAGATCTGCTGAATATGCATAATGGTTCCATAAATGTCATTCCTTAAGTCTCTTTCTTTAGTGCTAAACTTTAACCCTTTCCTATACCAACTGTAGGTGTGTGTGTGTGTATGTGTGTGTTAGACCTGTTTATGTGTTTATGTAGTATGTTGGACTAGTTTTAGTGTTTATGTAGTTAATAAAACCTTTCTTGTATCACACTTGACGTGTTCATTGTTTACTCATAACCGGAGTCAATAATCATGCAGATTTACGTTACAAACTTATAGAAGTGTACAGTAAGAAAGTTATTTCCCTTAAACAGGAAATTAAAGTTCTTAGAATTGAAAAGACAGTTGACAGAGAGGTCAGCTAAATATCTACAGTGGATTCAATATGCTAAGGTTATTAGTAACTAGTTATTGGTTAATTATCATACTTTTCCCCATCGAGCTGCTTCGCGAAGTGTCTACTAATCTGAGTACTCGAGATCCGAGTCATATTACTTTGGCTTTCATAACAACACATACTGTTATTAAGAAATGATGAATTTACCACAACTGTACAGATTTGTCATCATGCAACTAACGTGACGTAAAAAGTAAAGTGACCAATCAAATAATTTTTCCATTTAGTCACAAAAACGTACTTCTAATTAAAATGTGCCTTCTGTTAGTTGAACACTCACACATCCCACCACTCATCAACAAAGCTACTTCGTGAGGTAGTGCGCATTATTTTGAATTGCGGTCCTTCATATATGAATGAATGAGTGCCCGACCCCAACACATCCAGCGCAAGTGTGGCTTTAGACTATTAATTTTACTTTATTATTTTATTTATCCATTATATTGAAGATAACTTTCTGAAGGATGGTTTACTTATGCTGTTTTAGACGAGCTTAACAGAGTCTTGAGTGTGCAAATGTTAAAGGGGCTGTTGTGCCAAACTTTATTTATTGCAATATTGCAATTATTTCTGTTTTAGCTAAATAAATGTGATTGCTCTTCACACATCAGCTGTTTCTTGTTTTTCACTGGCCTTTTTCTAAGGTGTTGAGGACTAGTGCCATCTTTGAGCCTAACACATTCAGTAGATGAAATAATTGAATTACTGTTAAAATCATATACACTGAAAAAGGTACAAAAGCTGTCACTGGGGTATAACAACCTTCAAGGTACAACATTATGTGCCATTCCTAGTTCGTAGGATATTTACACTGTTCTGCGCCTCTACAACTATTTGTATCTTTAATTGTATACTTAACATTGCAACCTTTTATCTGTAATTACACATATTGTATCCTAAAGTGGTGGACCGTATTAAAAAGTGGCAAGGTAATTTCTCCAGGGCAGCTTGCCTCAAGTGCTCATCATGGGACTGCCATTTTAAGTCCGGTCAAACTGATATAGGCAATCTTATACTTTACCTCAATTTGGTTTTTCACTGTTTCGCTGTACACTATTCTTCATAATAACCAGATCGTTTTCATTTCCTTAAACACCACATCACATAGTAGCATTATTCGAAGGCTCGTGGACACTGCAGACTGATAATGCATCCTGTGTGCCATACAATAAGGATATTCAAGTCGAACACAATGATATTTAAATTGTAAGAATAATTCACAATATTAATGTTTTTTTACCCAAAAAATGCATCCTTGGTGAACATAAGAGATATCCCTCAAAAACATAAAAAATATAGCAATGCTAAAGTAGTTCAATTCAATTCAAGTTTATTTATACAGCACATTTCACGATACAAATTGCAAAGCACACGTGTGCACATGCACAATTAACGCTTTTCTCTTGTAGTAATATGGTACTACTCAAGTGGTGACTGTCAGGTAATTTTTGCTACATCGTGCGAATCACTGGAAAAATCAAGGTCAAGACGTAAGCAAACTAGCCCGTTCACTACTGAGACACTCTACACGCAATTATTATAGTGATGCATCAAACGTATAGCTAAATTTGTGTCGTCCTCGTTTTAATTTTTGTTAAACCGCAGGTTTGGGCAGCAATCTGCGTGTCCTACTGAGGTGTCAATCCACGGGGCAGAAACAGAGAAACAAATAGAGACATAATTAGAGTAGCTGCTGTTCCAAACAAGCAACATTTATTTGTTTAACCCAAACTAAAGAAAAATAATGTGCATTTGATCAGTCAGTAACGGCAGGAACACAGATGAGCTGCCTTATTTTGAATCCGTTACAAAGAGGGCACCAGCTTCCTAATGTTTCACGAAATGTGCCCATGTTGCGTAGTCATTTCGGCGATGGTCACTGTGGACAATATGGGTACACCCGAGCCCACTTGAGACGAATCCGGCAGGTATATTGTGAAGCGGGCTATTTGTGGCTGGAACAATACTTCCTGCCTGGCACTGAAAAACTGCGAGCCATAAGTTACCCGATCAGTCCACACGCCGCATGCACGAGACCAACAGGAATAGGGTTTCCAAGACATCATCACCCACTGAGGGACGAGATCGAGAACAGGTAGCTAGATCATGCCATGCGATAGAAGGACAATCCTATCAGAGGATGAAAGCACGAATGAGTTGCCGTACTGTTGTGCTGACTCCAAAACGGAAGTTTATATGAGGTCATAAACGCAGGCCAATGTGCATTATTTGTATTATATCAACGTGAATGTCAAAGGCGCAGACAAGTGAGCGCTTTATTCAACAGTAACCAATAGGTTCGGAGAGGAATCTGTACAAAATCTTGTAGGGAAATCGGTATACGGCCCTGTCTGGTCGACGCATGTACGTGCGCAGAGCAAGAGACACAATAAAGTGACTTGTGCATATCTAACGTTACATTAGCAGAATATTTCCGAATGAGTTAAACCTGTTATCCTGTCTTCTGAGTACAGGGATACAACACACGATTAAGTTGTTGCAACACCGCCGACACGGCCAGTCTGACGGGGCTCATGCGTATAACAGTAGCTTGGTGGAGTAGATTCGTTTAGACCAATATAATCATTTGGTTTGAGCAATGTTTCAGTCAAGCAGAGTACATCAAACTATTATCTGTGATCATTTCCTCTATCCATTAACCTGCTGTTGGGTGAGACATGATGTCTATGTTGTTAGGACACGCCGAAACGTAAAATAGTTCTTTGTTCATTGTATTTTACAGTTTCTCTGTCTCGGTTTATATCATCGATCATATTTTTCTAATCCGGCGCATTACATTTATATTTTTGTATTTTGACCTCACTATTTCGTATGAACAGACCACAGTCTTTATAGATTGGACAGCCCAAGTACTTTTATCATTTAAGCGGGTAGAACAAAAGTCATCATGGCGTTTATTTGAGATTTGACTTACTAGTCATATGGAGCGTAGCGTCCTGGAGATGTTAGGCAAAGCATGCATGTCCAGTAGTCTAGGCAAAGCATGCATATTGGAACACAGCGGATTTCTTAACCACAGTTTATTGTGCGTTTCCTCTTTGGGAACTCCAGGACATGGTAAGTTCAGCCAAGTTAAACATGTTCCTAATATTTATTCACGAAAAGCACAAGCGCATTATTCAAGTAGATAATACGTCTCCCCTGCTGCTCCCCTCCATCAGCTCAGGGTAGCTACATAAGCACAGAATAATCACTCTAAGTGATCTCACTATCAATAAAGCGGCCAAAATATTTACCTGTTAGATCCGTTACCAACTCTAGAAAGGGAATTTGTGGAAACAAGAGGCTCCTTCTGTTCCAGCCTTAGTGTTTGCATGCAAACACTTACGGGATGATTTTAGACCATGGTGCTAATGGTTAGTAAATTAATAGCTTGCTGTGTAGAGGCCTGTGTACTCCCTCAGAGTCCTGGTACTGAGAATTAAGCCCGTCCTCAGTCCAGCTGGGCAAAATTGAAATCCAAGGTACAGTATGCGAACTGATAAACTACAGCTAGAGCTGCTTTATATAATCAACCATGTTTTTGATGTCCATTTTGTTCAGTATTTTTAGCCACTAAAGGGAATTACATTCTCATTAGCCTTTGTTTCTTATCAGAGAACAGAGGTGCATTAAGTATGCAGTGTATAAGGTTTAACCTTCATTTACTTAGCGCACTTGGCTAGATTGTTTCTACTCTAAAGCACAAGGGAAAGAATGAGAGAGGGTGAGCGGAAGGTGAAGGTCTTAACTGTAAGCCTTTACATTTGCTTTTCATTTGAACTACAAATCTATAATCTGAGACAACACTAAAAACATTGGATTTAAAAGCCAATTTAAACCTTGAAAAAAACAAATTGTATAATGTGAAATGAAGAAGAAAAATAAAATTCTGCACTATTTTAAGGTCAAACAATCAATTATCATTATATATTCATATAATAATGAATTTCATTGGGTTAGATACAAAATATAAATTCAAGTTGCATTTGCTAACAAACAATGCTAACACCAAATACCACATTTAAAAAATTCAAAGCATATACACTTGATTAACTGTTAACTTTTCAATCAATCAAACATTGCTAATGTTTAAATGACATTATTTTGTTTGTTTATTTACTTGATTTTTGTCTATTATTGAATGCTGACTATTTTTATGTAAATGTAGCAGGTTTAATAAATTCTGTTTAAACTTAATCCGTGTTTTATTGCATACCGGTTTTATTCTAATGGATCAAAAATAACACATATTTGACGCAAATTGTGTAACTATAACACATTAGTGTGTTAAAGATCTCAATACACTTTCTGTGTAAAAAGGAATAAAACATTGATTGAGATATGAGTAACACAAAATGTGTTGTCCTTATCTAGACACAAAGGTGTGTTAAGAAACAGCACAGGTTGTGTTGTTTTCAACTCATACTTTGACTTCAGTGGTGTTAAGTACCAAACACAAACAACAGCTGGTGTTATGACCATTACCAGCAAGGCCTCGGTCATTTAAATGGTGCGTTTCAGCATTAAAGTTACAATTTTCTTCCAATTAGCAAAAACACGAATATGTGAGCTCATCCCCCTCTGTGTAGACAGGGGAGTTCTCACAGGAAAGTCAGTCCTGCATCTCACTTGGGAAGCTCACCCATGTAGAAAACAACGTGGAGTCGCATGTCTCCGCAGAGCTTGATCCTCCAACGCGTCGTCTCCTACCTCACCTAGAGTGGAGAATGAAGGTGAACATTAGTCTCGCACGCCGCCGCATGAGGTGATCCCTTCAGATTCTCAACGCACGCCACATGTTTCTCCACCCCGCTACCCTCGGCAACCCCGCCCCCCGCCCTCTAATAACCTGAAGACAAGTGAGCGACATCTGATTCGCTGATTTCAGGATTAACAATAGATTGTTGTGCCTTGTGTGCATCTGTTCTTCAATGAAGATTTGAAACTAGAGACTCGCGATAGCACGATTTTTCTGCTAATCTTGTACTCGTTTCTGGATTGAGTTTGTAGCTGATGTAGAGGACACATCCCTGTTGAAAAAAAACAGCATATGCTGGTTAGGTATGTTTTTGAAAGCAGCGGCTCGCTGGTGTTGATGCTGATTTAAGCGGGCTCCATTGGATCTGTGTCTTAAGCTGGTCTTACGCTGTCATTGCGGTCCCTAAGCTCGGCCCTGAGCCTTGGACATCAGTTGCTTAGGACCAGCTTAGGACCAGCACATGATCAGCTTAAACCAGCTGTCATGTTTCAAAACATACCTAACCAGCATATGATCGTTTTTTTAAACAGGGATGGAAACGCACTGATTGCAGCACAATGTTCTCACATCTAGATAAATTACATCAGCTTCAGATCCAAACTGAACTCCTGTCACAGGACACAGAAATCAAAACAGGGACTGTGGGTTTAAGAAGTTTAAACTTCAACTACTATCAAAATGACAACATAAATGCACATGGAGAACACAGTGGCATCTTTTAAAAGCAGAAAATTTGCAGAGTTCAGAGCAGTGCAATCCATCTGAACAGAACCGCACAGAACAAAATTCACCATTTGAATGATTCCAAAAAGCCTGAAGATAACTGAGAGTACTTATATCAGCAAAACCAGACAGTCTGGGACAATCACCCAACCCGCGCAGTGGGGGGTGGGGGGTTCAGGGGGGGGGGGGGGGGGGTGTCACAGCGAGAAGAGGAGAGAGAATGACAAATCTCATACCAAACCGCAACAATGGCTGTTCACCAACTTTGTGTAGTGTTAAAAACAGAAAATAGGTGCAAACCTACACTGACCAACACAGGAACAATATTCAGCATTTACATGAAGTTACTTCTGACACCTTTAAAGGCATCATCTCTTAAGTAATTTCTTCTGATCTTGCAGTCATTCTCATCTGTCCCTTAGTGTTTGACATAAATAATGCATATGTTGGTAGGTGCCTTTTTTGGACTTTTGCGTGCAGAGTATTTTTTTTTGGCTGCCATTTTTTTGAAAGTGTTTCATCATGTCATTTTGCTCCTGCATTGTGCAAAAAGGTGACACACACAAACCAAATACAAATAAAGAGGCTTTGTGAGAATTCATCTAGTCAACTTAGCGGCAAGTGCAAAAACTGTAGTTCAAATGTGTTTGTTGACTGTGATTGTGGTGAAGGAGTACATTGACATGCAGAGTAAATTTTTACAATAAACTACAGTAAATGAGTATAGGAATATATTATTATCATCAAGAGTCAGCAAAAACATTTCTTTTTAGCGTCCTAACAGGATATCACATGTTCTTGACCACAGCTGTGCCTTCAAGAAGTGAACATTCAAAAGCAGAAGTTTAGAGGAGTGCAGTCCACATGAAGCATCTCACATTTAATTCCAGTAGACTGAATGTGTCTTTTGCAATATGAACATTCCCGGGACACATAGGATGGACAGAGAAGAGGAAGAAATTATGGATATCTATGCTAATGCAGATCCTGTAAACAGTCTTGATGTCAGCACAGAAACAGAAAACTCATACACCAAAAGACACCAAACACCTCAACATGCAGGTGATGAGACTCTTTTCATTATTACACACATTTTAGTCATATGAGTGTTTATGATGAATTTAACTTCATGTCTGTGGTATTCAGGAAGTTACCATGTGAGGATGAGAAGCTCCAGAGCATTTACAGTGGGTTTGGTGATGCTGTGTGTTCTTCTGCTGACTGCAGTCGTAGTGCTGGGAGTCAAATTCAATAAAAACTACACAGAAGAGACAAACCAGCTACTAAACAAAGAAGAGAGAGCTTGCTTATCAAATAATTGTGACCTGATTAAGCAAAGACAGAATATGGGTAATCATGAAGTATATTAAAACAAAAAATGTTTTGCAGGATGCAGTGTTACTTTAATGCAAACCAATAGTTGAACTGGTTGTGTTTACAGATGGATGGGTGTGCTATCAATCCAGTCTTTACTTCATCTCTTCTGAGATGAAAAACTGGGAAGAGAGCAGAACATACTGTAGGAATAAAGGAGCAGATCTGATCATCATTAACAATAGTGAGAAACAAGTGAGTGAAATAAGAGCGGAGGAAGAGAGCAATCTCTCAAAGCTGTTGGATTGTAAAACCTTGTGCATGCCTGTAATGAATTATCAAAAAAAAAAAAAAAGTTATTGGATTTTCAGATGTGGGTGTTGCACTCAAAAGTGGAGGAAGATGAATGTGAGCTTGCTTTCAGGGTTTAAGCAGACTAAATGATTGGAGAAGTGCAGTTTATAGAAGATCCAATTCTAACATTTCAATTAAAAGTTACGAGTTACAATTTAAATAAAATTAAACATGTATTAATGAATCATTCACAATAAGATCAAGATCAGTAACATGCATGCAGAAAATAGGTGATTTCATGCTGACTCTAAACTATGACTCATGTCTGGTTCATTCTACTAGGACTTTATTAAAATGGTTCCTGATGATACTGGAGTCTGGATTGGTCTGAGTGACCGAGATGTAGAGGACACATGGAAATGGGTTGATGGCAGCAAAATGACTTCTATGTGAGAATTTGAATGACTTCTTCTCTAATAAATGATTCTCGGAGTATCATATCACTCAGAAAGCAGCACTGAACTTCTAATGTTGATCTGTTGTTTCAGGTTCTGGAGGTCTAAAGAGCCAAATGGATATACAAAAGAGAACTGTGTTTTGGCTTATGCATCAGGGTGGATTGATCATGGGTGTCATAAAGAATTTAAATGGATCTGTGAGAAGAATATTTAAAGTGAGTTATTACATGAGATGCAAGCTTATGTAATACAATACATAGAGGAACAATTGTGTTTGTTAAATATGTGAAACAACGATCAACTGCAAATGTTTCTTTGCGTATTCTTCTACAAGTGTCACATGGGGGAAAAAATCGTGTTGAAAAACTTTCATTCTGAAATTGCAAGTAAATTTCACAAACAATGAAGAAATGGCAACACATTTAATTAAACGTGAAATCTTGAAGTAGAAAAAATAGTTTCAAAAATTGTATTTTCTTGAATAATGTAATCCAGTCATCTTTGTTTTATTTTGTAACTTTGAAAAAATGCCTTCATTATTAAATCACTGAGCAAATTAATCTGTGTTTCTTTTATATGTTGTTTGTGCTTTTTCTCTATGGTTTTCGGTAGTTTTAATTCTGTAGCTTTTACACATCATTCTGATATCTCGATGCCAATATAGCAGAACTAGCACAACAATGTAGTTGAAGGAGGGTGTTGTGAGAGGCGCTGGAAAGAAGAGACTTTTAGGTGTCTCTCATCACCTGTTCGCTTTCATTAAGTGAGATCATTCCAGAACCATACCTCTCTGATCCCTCCTAGGATTAGACACCGCTTGTCATGTTCCATGATTTTTGCCTCAGCTCAAGTCATTTCAAGGAGCCTAAAGTAAAGCGGGAGCAATTTTGTGAGACAACGCTAAAACGTACAACCATCGCTGCCCACTTTATGTGCGAGCTGTCTGGAGATGAAAGGTCTTTTTGCAGATCAGACTCCCAAGGCACGAGGTACTTGGCCTTAGGGCTTATGAATACATATTTCATACGTGACTTCAAATCGGCTTCAGACAGACACGCTGGGCTGTGAAGTAAACAACGGCTTTAAAAATCAAGCAGACGCAACAGAAACTTGAGCCGACTGTCGAGTCACAGTTTGAAGCACTTAGGAATGGTTATTAAACAGCTTTTTCTGCTAAATGAGGGGATGAGGGAGGGTTGTGGAATCTGAAACTCAGAGAAAGTCACATGAAGAAATAAGCTACTGACATCAAAATGGCTGACACACTAAAAACAGTCACTGTCATTCTTGGCACAAACATGTCTCATTCCTATGCAAATTAGGCTCATTATAGATTGCGAGACGTCATTTTAGTGACTTTCATCCTGTATCATCAAAACTTCACTCTTGTTCAGGTGCTCAACGGGGTCGTGCAAAAATCAGATTTGAAAAAATACTTCCCTTCAGTTAATAGTGTGATTTTCAATTGATGTCCCAAAGGAAGTTCATTTAAAATGACAGGAATAGAAATCTATCTATCACCTAAATCCGATAAAGCTTCAAACTTCAAGGCTTTTTAAAACTTTTAAACAAGGATTTGCCAAGCCAATGTTCAAAGTTTGTCTTAAGAAAAATTGATTTGACATTTGAATTTCAAGCATTTACATTTAGACATTTAGCAGACGCTTTTATCCAAAGCGACTTACAAATGAGGACAATGGAAGCAATCAAAATCAACAAAAGAGCAATGATATACAAGTATTATAACAAGTCACAGTTAGCTTAACGCAGTACACATTTAAATTATATTTTTATTTTGCATTCAAATTTGAATTTGAATTCTGCATCTTGTTTGTTATCTCAACTCAAATTCAGGAATTTAATTGGAATTTAAAAGGCTTTCTCAATTCAATCATAAACAGTGCACAATCATAGTGCTCAAAAATATTTAAGTAATAATTTACACTCCCATCAAAGAGTTTGGGGTCGGTATGTTTTCTTTGTTTCTTTTTTTCAAAATCACAGTTTCCACAAAATATGAAGCAGCATTGTATTAAACAAAATATCAAATTATTAGGCTGTTTTGACAAAAGATACAAATAATATTTTCATTAGCACGAATGATTTCTGAAGGATCATGTGACACTGAAGGCTGGAGTAATATAGCTGCTAAAAATCAAACTTTGCCATCACAGGATAAATCACATTTTCAAATATTAAAAAACTGTATTTTTGATCAAATAAATGCAGCATTGGCAAGCATAAGTTACTACAAATACATTCAAATATCTTACCCACCCAAACTTTTGAACCGTAGTGCAACTACAAATAAAATAAAACACATTTTGGTTAAACGCTGTGAAGTCTGGATTGGTCTGATTGACAGAGATGTGGGTTAACGTGACTGAGGTGAGGAATTTTTAACCACGGATTATGGCAGCAGTTATTCATCAGAAAAGTGTTCAAATCAGTTATGAGTTCAATTAGTCAATTCCACCCCTTAGTAAAATCCTCCATGAAATGCTGTCTTTACAGTTAGACTGGAGACTATTGAAGGCCAGCGGTGCAAACTCACCTGCAGGTGCAGAATAAACATTTGTTGATGACTGTAAGTTTGAAAGTGGATGACTTTATTTGCTGGTTACAGATATTTACACACAAACAGAGCACGTATCTTCATTTGATATTCTCCCTCATGAGCGGTACTGCACGGCACACCTGCATGGCCCAGGAGGGGTTATTATTTACATCTGTTGCACGGTGTAAATAAACATATCACTCTGGAGGCATGGAAATAATGCTATCCAACTGGAATAAACTGAAGACACTCTGAAGTTTGTACAACAAAGCAATGAGAAACTCAAGGACATCTTTCCTTGGGCTGTAGTAGAGAATTCTAGAACTTCAGCATGGTTTGAGGTCAGCCGACCCTTGATTTCAGTCTGGCTTCAGAGAGATTTCAACAAGAACTTTAGTAATCAATATACTGTATAAAAAAAAAAAAGCCTTGGATTAAATGTGGCACATGTGTATATTTGTGAAAACAGCTGTATAAATACTGATTATGCATTTAAATTGTCCATTGTTCCTGCCTTTAAAAGTATGAGTGATGATATTTTGGGGATTTTTAGCTTTGCCATCCCTGGCAAAACTTCTAGAGAAAACAACAGATTAAACACTGTGAACAAATACAATTTGCTGAGTTCAAACTGAAAATGACTTCCCAAAATATCACCATTTTAAAAAATGCATAAATCAATACACAATACATCTTTTATCAGGAATCTATGACGTGGAATTATAAGCATGGAGACATTTTAGAATAATAAAGCTCTGAAAGTAAATTCATCAGGATATTGTGAGAAATTAAATGTCATAATGATACATTTTTGATGCTCTTCACATCATGGTATTCATGCTAAAGGCAATGGGGCTCGTCCAAGATGCCTTGGGAGTGAGAACGTGTTGGAGATTAAAGCGCACCGCCTCCCTGCCTCAGACTAGCTTGTGCCTCCATTCTTCATTGACAAGCCACCATTCATAACAGTGTACATTAAACCTGTTGCACATACCTAAATGTTGGGGCTATAAAAGTCTTTTACTGTTAAATGTATTGGAAATAGCACCGCCGCGCAACAAAGAGATTCACAAACCGTTTTCAGCTGCTACATCAAATCTCAGATCCTTTGACAAAAGTGCTGCTTTGGAACTCAAAACACGCTCATTAAAAACTCATTTAAAGTCCTCTTCTAAAGTTTAGGAATGTGACCGTGTTCAAAGAGTTAGGAAAATGTTGTGATTTTTGGCTTCAGAGTCAGAAAAATGATTATACAGGCAAAATTGTGTAGCTCCTCAGGCAACAAGCAGATCTGTCTCTTACAGAACGAGGGAGTCACCCCTTAAACACTCTAAATCTAGAGTTTACTGCCTCTCTTACAAGAAAATAATCACAAACCTGTATAAAAATGAAAAGTATAAATGAGGTCTCTTAAAATCAGCAATGAGATTAAAGGAATAGTTTACCCACAAATGAAAATTTGCTGAAAATGCATAATACTCATTCTCAGGCCATCAAAGATATAGATGAGTTTGTTTCTTGATCAGAACAGATTTGGAAAAATGTAGCATTACGTCACTTGCTCACTAATGGATCCTCTACAGTGAATGGGTGCCGTCAGAATGAGAGTCCAAACAGCTAATAAAACATCACAATAATCCACAAGCAATCAACACAACTTCAGTCCATCAATTCATGTCTTGTGAAAAGCTGTGTGTTTGTAAGAATTAAATCTATCATTAAGGCGTTATACATTTCTGGTTAAAATACAAGTCCATAATCTATAATAATGCTTCCTTCAGTAAACAAAATTTTTTTTTTTTAAATCCCCTGTTGTCCTCTCATTTCAAAATCCACGGACATATTTGTTTATTAACTATTTTGAAATTTTTGCTTCTAAATGATGTTAGGTCTGTGGATTATTGTGATGTTTTTATCAGCTTTTTGGATATTCTGATGGCACCCATTCACTGCAGAGGATCCATTGCAAGTGATGTTTTGCTGTATCTGTTCTGATGAAGGAATAAACTAATCTACATCTTGTATGTAAATTTTAATCAAGTTTTTCATTTTTTGGTGAACTATTCCTTCAATAAACCTCTGCTTTTCGGATCATACCCCTAAGATGCAGAACCCAGCAAATCATGAAATCAAAAGCCTCAACATGAACTTGCCATCAATTTCTTCAAAAACCATATTAGCTGAGTCATGTTAAATATTCTCAATAATGTGGATAATGTACATCAACTTTTAAGAGGAAAATTTAGGAGGAACATCTGAGACATAGAGATAACTTAACACTCAAATATTATATATATATATATATACACACAATAACCTAGAAGAATTCTTGTAGATGGTTTCATTGTTGTTGTTATTATGATTACATTCATTAACAACAATGAAACCATCTACAAGAATTTTTCTAGGTTAAAAAAAGCAATACATTTTTTCTAAGAATATTTTCAGATTAAACATACTGTATTTTTTTCTGTATGGATTTTATATGTCACTACACCATTTTAGGAAGTCATTCATATAACTACCTTTTTGAATACTAAACCTAGATCTGGTTGCAGGAACAGAACCCGAGGGCTGGAAAACTCTTTTAAGCCTCAAATCCTTGTGTTCAGCCTCAAAGCCAAGCGGTCGACTTGTATTATTTGCTCTCACCAAACAGAGGTGCCACACAGAGTCTTATTCCGTTCTTTTCCTCTTCCACAGTTTTCTGTCTGCAGATGAGAAGTAGGCTGAGGCCTTGAAAAAGTCCCTGAAGCCCTTTGCATCAGCAGCGTGGCTAGAGACAAGAAAAGCTCTCAAGGACTGAGAGCTTTAATGATATGTTTGCCACTGCAACTGCTCACAGAAAACTGACAGGGCCACCGATGCGGGAGTTTCACATCCTGTTAGAAGACATATGAAATTTGCCTCATAATTTTTGTCACTTTTCATTTAAAAAACCTGTTATACTGAGCAACTGCTGAGCTTCCTGCAAATGCAAATATTCTCTTATTACTGGTTGGCCAACAACATGTCATTTTGAGGTGAAAGACCTGAAATAACATCTTCACAAATTTGAATTATGAATGTCATCAGTCATCTTCTTTAGCTATAGGAGTGTTGAAAGGAAGTGTAAAAATCTGTCAAGGTAACTACAGGAATGCTCTCCCCAGCTGATGTCTGTGGATAAGGTTTGCTATTATCATGACAAATTCACTGTGATGAATGCACCCACATTCTTGAGGATGTTGTGGAGGTGGATGGTTTTGACAAACGTCTACCTCAGGCTTTTGAAGCACACAAAAATAAGCAGCATTCATTGGAGGACAGGAGTAAAATGAACTATCAATTCTAGAACAATGCTTCTCACATACACTCCAGGTGGTATGCAAAAGGCCTTCGGTAGTTTAAAGGACTAATACACACTACTGTTAAAAAGTTTGCATTTCTTTGGTCTCTTAGATATTTTGGTCTGGAACAAAATAGAAAGTGGTCCATTTAGTCGTGGTTTGCTTCGAATCCACACTGTCATTTTAACACTGTACCTAAAGATACAAAACAAAAGGCATAAGGATTAAAGTAACAACCTGACTGGACAGCTTTTATGACATATATTTTGCTTTTAACTTACAGAGCATCCAAACAATGCTGTGTGCTGGGCTAAATGTGCTCATTGTACATGTGTACTTAATATGGTGGTATTTTTACCAGTTAAGATCTTACAAAGAGTTTATAAATTGTGTAAAGGTGTCAAAACAGCACCAGGAATTAATCTAACCGCATCCACAATTTGTTTGGAAGTGGACTGAAAAGGTGGGTCCAAAAGAACAGCATTTATTTGAAAACTAAAGGTCTTTATTGTCACTTTTGATCAGTGCACCCTTATTGAATAAAAGTATATCATATTACTGACCTTAAACTTTTGAACAATAGTACAGTAAATATAAATAGCATATTTTCAGATATAATTTTTTTTTATTCTGGGGTGTTTTGAAATGCCCCAGAAATTCAAAATAAAAAAGAAAGAAAAAGTTCCACTATATTAAACTACTGTTTTAACATTTATAACATTTATAGCATTTATAATATTTAATTTCTATTATTTTATACATATCATCAAATATAATATGAGCTTATGTAGTTTTAATTGTACAGCGTAACAGTCTAATTGCTTAGACTGAGAATTTATTTGAATAAATGGATTCTTATATTTAACATTAAATACATTATTATGACATGAGACAAAGCAGCAATATAAAAAAACTAAAACAAGGACACAGAGGAAAAACTCAAAAAAGGAAGAAATGCCTGTGAAAATCAGCTTTTAATTAAAAAATAACACTGTTTCTGACCTATGTATAATTTAAAATGATATCCTTGTATGTCTACAACCTTTATTCATGACCTACATTCTTAATTCAGCAATGTGAGATGCTAATCGGCTGAACGTTGACTAACGTTCCAAAGCCGTGCATCACACAGCACTGACTTGATTGTGGTGCAGTTAAATAGAAAATGAAAAACCTAATGGAAACCTGTGATACCTGGAGGTTCTGATGTGATCAAAGGTCAACACTTGACCTGCCAAGCTTGAGAGCCACTGTTGTAGAACGTTGCCGTTTGTAAGTAGGACTTGCAGTGTTCTAGAACACGCTCAAGTTCAAGAGAGGATGTAGAGCATATCAAATAAGCCACCATACTCAGTTGTGTCACGCCTGGTCCGAACTTCCCACAGTCGCCATCAGACCCAGTCTCTGTGACCTTAGTAAAGCATCCTCACCTCACCTCCAGCTAATTTTCCCCTCGCCCGAGGCTACTTGTATTCCCTTGGTTTAATCCTGCCACCAGCGGATGGTCTGAGCCCCAGTTAACGCTTGTATCCTATTCACTCTCTCTCCCTTCCTCCCTCCCCTTCTCTTTCTCTCTCCGTCTGCAGTGTGTCTCTGAAGATTTAACCCAGCTCCCTAGTGCCTTCTCAGTACATTTTGCTGTCTCCCCTTTTCAAGGTGCTCCGCATTTGCCGAGACCTGACTCAGGCCCCGAGGAGCTCCAAGGTCGCCAACCTGCTCGGTCCCCGGGGACCGTCCCGTGTGCCCTTGAGGATAAACAGCCCTTCAGATATAAATAAAAATCACGGTGGGCATCATTATTAATAGATGTCGCCCCACTGAAGACACATGCTAATCTATTCACCACATCTCTTTGAAGTAGCAGACTGATCTCGGGGCAGATTATTTATAGCGCTGAAGATGATGCAGTTTTAATCCCTCCATCATTGGCTGGATCCAGCGGTTAGTATGAGGTCAGTCCAGTACTCACAGAACTAGCAAAGCTTGTGCTGCATGCTTCCTCGGGGTATTACTGGGTTTGATAGAAGTAAAGAAATCTGCCTCGGCTCCTCAAGAGATTCAGCAGAACTCCTCAAGTCATCCGAGGCTTTTTAAAGTTATGATGCGACACTTCGGCACAACGCCATGTCAATGGATATGCATATGTATAACTATACAAATAGACACGGCGCATTTCAAAGAAACAGAAACGAACGCCTTTGCACATAGTTCTGCAAAATAGGTCATTGTCATTCTGTGCTAAATGAGATGGTGGTACGTCTTTGCCCCCCAGTGGATGGTAAGTAAACTGCATTGTCTCTTGTTTGTCTACGCTGCAGCAGAGATGTGATTCTACAATGCTGAAAAAGCAGAACTCGGATGTTTGCTTTTCCAAGATGTGTTTCGAAAGAGTTGATAATTGAATAATGCATGATTGTTTGGAATCAGCATGCACAACAGTAATGTTATTCTACAGTCAAGTACAGAATGAAGAGAAGTGCTGTATAACAAGTGAGCCTTCTGGGCCGTCTGTCAGAGATGCTGATATGTAAATCAATATTGAAAGATTGTGGATGTTTTTGTTAACATGTATTATTATTTATTTTTTGTATCATTTATATATCTTAATATTATCTTAAATGTCGTTAGATTATAATCTTTCCCATCCCCAGTCCACTAGTTCTGATGTGTCCTGTTCATTTACTATAGTGACATACAGACTATGACCAAAATAAAATATATAAATTAATAGAGAGGCACTTGACATCAAACATGACTCAATATAGAAGATTTCCATCCACCATTTCTTCTTTAAAATAAAATAAAATAAAATAAAATACTTAATAAATTTAGTGGGAAAACATCCTAAATTAAGCAACCAAAAATATACTAAAATAACATTTAGTAAATGTTGCTGACAAAAAACATTGCCAGTGGAGTAAGGAAAAATAAACTTAATTTAATTATCTTACACACAAAGTTTTTGGATTTTGAAGTTTAATTCAGTGAGTTACTTTTTTAAAATTGTTTGTGAAATTTACTAGCAATTTCTGAAGGAAACTCTATACTAAATTCTTTCAGTGCAAGTATAAAGTTCTCTTCTGAATTTAAAAGTCTGTTGCACAAACCACTGCAAATGCCATTTTTCCATTTAAATACCCATTTGATTGGTCAGTTTAATTACAAGACAAGTCTTTAACTTGTCAACCTCACCCTGGCTATTAAATTATTCAAATGAATTGGTACACTGATTAAAAACAGTTCATTTCATAACACTTCTTTTGTCTGACAGACCACCATGATCAAAGTTACCAGTATGGCCAATGGCCACTCTGACGTAACTTCCACTGTTACTTTTAATGCATATTTCTATGCAATCAAAACAAATTCAAGTAAGAAACATCAGATTTGTCAGCTCGGAATCATATACGAGCAGACCTCATGCAGACTTTGCTCGTTACCACCGATTAGAGCGTGTAATGTCTAGATTGATTTTTATCTGCAGGAGTATCATTCATGAAGCGATGCGCGATGTGATGTACGACCAAAGGTACGCCAGCATTTTTAGTCAAAGAAATTAATCTGCACGCTGCTCTCCAGCATATCTATCACACCGAGTCTAATAATTCTCAGCAAAGGCGTGGCCGTCACACACTCAGTAGTTATGTAGCACATTAAGCACCTCAAATTAGGCAAGGGATCGCACCCTTGACTCACTATTGACAATTAGTTCATTCTGCTTCTCCATTAAGGCCGGATGAATGACGGGGATGAAATTCAAATGGCCCACTCCTCTAGTTAGCGGTGCTGTCTGGCAATCTCACAGTGGGTGATTTACATGGAATTATCCCACAGCTGGCCTAATCGGGTCAAAGACCTGTAGGCTGTAACAGTTCCCCACATACCTCAATGCATTAACACACTGCTAAACGATATTCATGCTTGAGCGATAGCAGAGATCGGGTGGTGGGACCGCGATGAATTCTTTGATAGGAGGTCTGTGCATTCGCGATTTAATGAGATTGCTCTTTGCTTTGGAAAGTGGCAGTATAATGTTTACTTGTGCACACCTCAGTAGACAATAATACTTTGTGTACAAACATGCCAGAGTCTGGGAGGAATGCGACGGCATACAACAACAGGCAATGATTTGCACAGTGCCGTGCCTGTGTCCTAAATGAATAGGGAAAAAATCCAAAATACAGTTTGTGACAATTGGCTAACCATAGGTGGCTTGATTGAAATTACTGCCGGTTCCTGGTATTTGACATTTCTTTCAGCTAAATCGTTGTATTGTGTTCCAATAGGTTGCACGCCATAATGAAATCTGTGATAATGACAAGGTGCCAGGGAGGGAAATAATAATATTAATACACAACACACGTATACAGTATTCTTTTCATGCATAAACATCCAAACTTCCTTGAAATACACCATTCAGATGTAGTTAAACGTACGCTCGTGTTCTCATTCAGCTACACAGCAAACATGGCAGATTACAAATCTCAAGAAGGCATCTAAAATTGACCATTTCTAGAGTTAAGAGGACAAAATAGCAACACGAACAAGGAAGGTTTGATTCTCGAGCAGCAAAATGATGAGTTTCTCTGTGTAGGTATACTGTCTGTCAGACAACATCTCATAGAGATAATAACATTGCAGTGGAAAGTAAATGGAGTTTGTTAAAGCAGGTGACAGCATGGGGTGACCTTATCAAAGTGTGATAAAGAGGAAATGGGGACAGAAATCAAAATAGCAGTGGAGACGCGGCCCACCACAGCTGTTGCTCTCTGTGCTGGATGTGGAGATGGCTTGGGGTTTCTTTTTTGGGTTTTGGTGGTAAGGAGGGTTGTTATTTGTTACTGAGTAGAATGAATTGCTCTGTTGAAAAGTGCTAAAGATAATGCCACCCACAACACATGAATGTGCAGTTAATAGAGATATTTTCATTTCTTTCTGTAACTTTGTACATGCCATTATCAACATTATGACGAATTACATACAAACCTCCACCAAATTATAATGTAAAAACAAATGTCATAAATGTATTATCATTTCTTACTATAACATAACCAATTAATTATCTTTTCATTTATTGAAATTAAATAAAAAGTTAAAGTTAAAAAAGGATTTGTAATATTATTTTAGTTTTAGTGTAAAATTTTAATAAACCTGAGTTCAATCACTGTGTTATTATAAATATAGTTATTATATATAGTATGATAAAGAAGATAGTATTTAAATGAAAAAAGTAAAATAATTATAATTTAATTAAGTTATTTACATTTTTAAATCTCAGTACCACTTTACATAAGGTCTGTTGGATAACAAAATGCATTAACTAACATAAACTAACAGTGAGCGATATATATTTTTACAGCATTTATTAACTTTTGTTAATGTTAGTTAATAAAATAGTTAATTGTTCATGTTAGTTCACAGTGCATCAACTAATGTTAACAAATACAACTTTTAATTTTAACAATGTATTAGACTTTATTTGTATTTAGAAAGAATTGTTATTATGATTCTTGAATAAAATAAACTAGTATTCTAACTATTGGATTTTATTAAAATTATTATATAAATTCATGTATTTGTAACAACATTGCAAGGATCTGTAATAAAAATGTATATTTTTTATTGTTTATATTTTATTTAAATAAATTATGAAAAATACATGATTAAAATTACAATTTTAAAATTTGGAAATAAAAAGATTATTATAAATATGTATTGTAATCATTTTAGAATCATTAAAATAAAAAACAAGTACAAATCAAGAAAAATACATTACATGTATTAATTATTATAATATTATATTGAAATAACATTTTTTTTTTAAGTATTTTCTTTTGCTCATACGTTATCCTATCTCAAGTACGTTTGTTTATATAATTTGTCAAAATAGAACGGGAAAAAAATAATTCAAGGTGTTCATAGATGGCATGTATTCCAATAAAATGTCAAATCTAAACATTTGAAGACTGTCTCAGAGTTCTAAGCATCCAGTGCCTTAAGAACAAGCCCCGGGCTGTGAGTAACACAAAGTAAGTTGCCAGCTAGAAGAAAGTTTGAGGAACATATTTTCTTCTCCCTCACCTCTCACAGTGCACAGTGGGATAAGATCTGCAGGCACCGGGGGATCAGCTTGACATAGACGGTAAACCAGCAGGAAGGAGGTATCACAGGGAAGAACTTCAGAAAAAAGGTGACAGAATTCAAGGCCCCCCTCCATAGTTAGGATGTTTTGAGAGATACGACTTCTGCTTGGTTGCTCAAACCAGACTTTAGCCTGTACACTCATATATAAACAGAGCCGATCCTCCCTATATGCAAAATACGCAAGCTGCGTAGGGCCCCCGAAACACCAGGGGGCCCCCTTGCTCTCAGAGATGATTTAACTTTAGTTTAGTTTTTGAATTTGGCCAGCGGTTATGAAAGCATGAATGATCATTTATTTTAATACGGTGCGCTGTCGCCCTTTCCACCCAAAAATCATGTAATGTGAATGTCGTGCAGTCTTTCTTGAGACTAAAAAAACAAGTTCAAAGCGTACTGAGCCCGGGAAGAGACACTGTTTATCAAGCGCTTTCTGCGGAGAGCGATTCAAAGAAGGACAGTGAAACACGGACAAAGCCGTTCATTAATTCATTCAGAACCACTCTACCCAAACCACCCCTCCCCCCCACCCACCCACACCGTTTTGAGTAGGGCGTAAGTAAATGATGGGAGACTTGGTGATCTATGTACGTGTCCTTAACAGACAGACAGCATTCACAGTCAAAAGAAAATAAGCGTGACCCTCTCAGTTTATGATTGATGGGTTAATTTTGCCTGTTGCCTGTAGTCAATTTGATCACTATAAAAAAATAAATAAAACATTACAAAATCCAAGAATCCAGCAACACTGACCTGCAAAAATAACCTTTCAGCTTTTTTTCCATTGTTTTTTCATCCTGTTTCTGAGATTGTCTCCTTTCATATATAATACAGTAAAAAAAATTACCAAACTTATAAATAAACAGAAATAATTCAAAAGGAATTAAAGAAAACAATTTAGATTTAATAAGATTTGAATGTCACAAACACACATTTCAAAAAGAAGACACTTCCGTCACAGCCCTTAGGTGTCAGTTAAGGTTAAAGAAAAGCCTGAGTCTGAGTCATTGCCTTGTCTTTATTACTCTTTTAGCAAGAGAAACACACTGACTACAATAAAATGAGGACAGAAGGTCTAAATATAAATGTCAGCTGATGCTTTGCTTCAATATAAGATTTTATTACAAGGCCCAGACTGACTTTTACCACATTTTTGCATTGATTTTAAAGAAGAATCCAAGAAATGGAGAGTAAATGTTTGGTAATACTTCAGATTAGGGAACATATATTTACTATTAACTATTACTATCCACTATATCCCGGATGAGCCCCCAATTTATGTTATGACTCTCTAGGGTCTACAAACAACCAAGAAATAAAGATATCGACTTGAGTAGACCAGGCCAAAATAACAAACAAAAATGGCTAAACTGATACCCTCTAAATTACCTGAAAGAAGAGAAAATACATCAATAGAAAATACAACGAAACTTCCCTAAGTCCCTAACCCAGATCAAACAATGTACAAAAGAAATGGTGTCGCACTCCCTACTTCCCTTAATATTTACAAGTGGTATTTACAAAATATTTACAATCGAGAGCAAACAAACCCTAATCATAGAGTTAAGGGATCTAGAATACGGTCATGCAGAATAAGTCATGTGCGCTTTTATAAGTACTACTAAACAACAAATATGCTAATATGCATGCTAATAAGCAACTAGTAAATAGTCCTCCTTAATCTAAAGTGTTACCAAATGTTTAAATAAAGTTGAGATTGCTACAGTCATACTGGCAGCTGAAAGTGGCAATCAAATTATGCAATATTATGTTAAAAAATATTAAATATATGACATGTAAGGAGGGGGCAATGAATTTATCTTATGATTTTATTCATCAATTTTTGTTGCTCAAGTTCTGCAGGTACAGAAAGCTCTGGGCAAGTGTGGCAGCTTATAACTGACTAACAGCAAGATAAGTAGGAGGTTTGATGCAATCCCAAGACAAATAAAGAATGAAATCATCAAACTATTACATTACAAAAAACAATCGCCCTAGTCGCACAACAAACAGAGGAGGGACAAGGGCCTACAGCACCCAAATACAAGGAAAAACACGAGAACACATGCCAGAAGATGTCAGTGTAGTGCAAGATAAACGGTCATGAAGAAACCATCAGGAATACAAATGGCAAATTAAAACCTCAGTGTATCATTCTCGTATTATTCATCTCTAAACCCCAGTATGTCAAGATTTGTCCTTCTGATTATCTCAACTCCCGTCTGCTAACTCTCCCCTCTGCCGGAGAACCATCAGAGGCAGCTTCTTTGGCAAGCTGCTCACAATTGATTATGTGTCTGATTTTAATGAATATGGGGATGATTAACACTCCCATATCTCCTGCAATAAAAGGGAAGCTTGGTGTACACTGATAGATGAGAAGTTAAGCACAAGAGAGAAAGCAAAAGGTAGCTCACTGCTGTCATTGCCTCTGCCAACAGACTTCCACATAAACCGGCGCAGGGTTGCCAAAAACAAGCTTGCTTCATTCATCAACAGCACTAATTAGGTTGTCGAAAGCCCTTATTACATTGAGAGCACAAACCGTTCAATCCTAATGGGAGTGAAAGCTATTGATGGTGTCTACTGCAGATTCAGAATTATTAGAACTACAGGAATGCCAAATTGACTCGAGTTTAACAAACCTGGCAACACTTTTGGCACATAATTCTTAGCGCCGTGCAAGGAGAGTTTTGAAAATCCGATACAGTGTTTAATCTTGTTATTAAAATTTAGTGAGATATTATATCACGCTAGCTGATGCACTGATGTGCACTGTGATTCAAAATTGTGAATCTATTTTATGTGAGACAAAAAAAAGCAACACTCAAAAAAAAAATAAGTTAACTGGTCTACCTGAAAATATGTTCAATATTAATTAAATAAATAATATTCAAATTATAAGACACATTTCTACACAGTTATTTGAACTTAAACTCTGCAAATCTCCAACAAAACTGAAACACTAACAATTTGTTCCCTTCACTCAATATCACATGAAATAACACTTAATTTCAAGATGTACTCTTCTGTCCCATGTAAAATATGCTTTGAACTAGACATCTGCTGTTTCAGATAATGCCAAAAAAATCATTCATGTAGTCTTAACACAAAAGGGTTATCTTCCAAGTGAAATTAATGCAATTAAGGTAAGTTATGACAAAATGACAAGAATTGTGTTGCTTTAGCTCATTTTAATTAAGTAAACTGAGCAAGCAGTCAAGGTAGGTTTTAGAAGTTGAGAACACATTCTTATGTCAGAATGCCAACATGACTGCACAATAATAAAAAAATACTGCAAAGACTAATGGAGGATATCAGACCGCATTCAGACAATCTAGCTTTGAGTCAAAACCTGGTTTGAAATGCGAGAATTAAACAGAGTCCCAAGACACAGGATGTTCGTAAATCATATCCTGGCGCCACAAGCCTGAAGCAACTAGCAGCTTTGAGTAGCTATTTTAAACAAAAGAACACTTATTGACAATTATAAGGAGATTGTCAATTTTGGGGGCAAGTAATCAAGTTTAAATGTTCAAAGAGATGACCGCATGACCATCAGACGATAGTAACTACAGTCACAAGCTCCTTGTAAATTGACTTCCCCCACCTCACGACAGAGAATATACTAAAATTCCTTACAGACATTTTAACCTCTCTAGTCTTCACAGAACGTATCCTTACGTCCACAGAATGCCAAAGAAACTTCATTTCCATGTAAATATGCATCTAAATGACACTAAAAGGACTGGTGAGCAACTAATAATTTCTATGCATAACATATTATGTATGTAACCCACATGTGACAATCAGGTCTTAATCATTTATTGTGTCTGTATTGTTAATAACTATTGAATAGCTTAAGGGGTCGTATTCATGTTTGGTATGTGTGAGCTTGAATCTTCTTGCTTGAAACGTTTCTCCCAATCAATTCTTTGTCAAATGTATAATATTCTTATTATAAGAAATCATGTCCAAAATTATACTCTACAAGAGCGGGAAAAACGCGGACCATGTGACCGATAAAATAACATTTGATTTATGAATGGGGAGGAGAAATATACAACACCCCGAGCAAAGACGACATCTAATTGGTCAAAACACCATTTGGGGTGTGTAAACAGCCTGCTGTTTAAATCTCGAAACACCTCAAACTTGCTTTGTGTCTAGCTTTTAGCCATGCGGTTTTTAGCTTTTCACTTCTAGTCATGCTTCTTTAGCTTTTGAGCGTGCTCTGGCTTACACGCCATCTCCTCCAAAACCATGAGGAGAAACGCACCTAGTCTCGTCAAACTTTACTTCTATTCTTTAGTTGTTTTATTTTCCGTTGAGAGTTTCGTGTTTGAGTTAAGTTTGCCTAAAAAACAAATAAAAAAAATAAAGCGCGAATCTCCGAAAGAGTGCCGTATAAACTTCAACTGCAGACCACAGCTCCGCGTCGCCAGCCAACGCCCAACCACTGGCTTCCCAAGACTGAACCTCCAGCCAATCAGCAACCTCGGGAAACCCCTTTCGGCAACCAGACAAGGAAGGGAACCCCGGACACAGGAAAGCAAGTACCTCCAGATACTAGCTGAACTGGTGCATTTAATATAAATTTTAACCTAATTGAGGAACTCAATGCGAGGGTTAATTAAGTGAATGATGGTTGTCCAGGTCTATACAATTGCACATATTGCTATAAACTTGGGATTTCACATTTTCATTCTCTTAAACTAATTATTTCCTCACTTTCTCTCTTTCTGCAACTTGTGTGAATGCGTGTGTTCATGTGTTAGATTAGTTTATATGTCTTAGATTTATCCAATAAAGCCTTATTTATATTGAAAAGAGAAGTATCTCGTGTTTTGTGCTCACAAGTTAATGTCTTAAACTGCCGACCTTGTTACTGTGCTAATTAATAGTGTTTTCACTATATTTTGGATATAAATATCCATTGCAGAATTGATGTCATACGGCTCGTTCAATGACTCACTGGCCATCTCAGTGATCAGCCGTAAAACAGCGATTCTGTCCTAATTCCCTTACATATTATTGGTGGAGTTCCCTTTAAAATCTTAAATGATTCCCTTTGAGCTAAATTATATCACTGTTTCCCTTACACTAAGCTGTATTTAGTTGGGAAAAAAACAATCTAGTAAACAAAACAAAAGAACTGTGATAAGTTTTTCCTCTGAGATAGATTTTTGTCTTTAATTGTTTGTTTTTTTAAGTCATTTTTAAAGTAGTAGTTACAACAAAAAAAAAAAGGTTTCAAAACTAAAAAAAAAAATAAGAAAAAAAACTGAAATAAATTTTTGCAAAAACAGCCAACAACTTGTTGCACAGGATGACAATATTGTCTGTATATTACAGTACCTTTTCTTTGCAACTATTTGCATTATCATTTTGACTCAATACATTCTGATGACATTTAACTTGTTCAGACATAAAACGATACACAGACAATGACAAGGACATATAAATAATTTTTATTTAGAATCAATAGCTAGAGTCATAGAGTCATTAGCTCTATTGTTTTGTTGAAATTATCATTTCCTTTGAAGTCCCCATTATTGTGATCAATGAGAATTGGGAACCTAATGTACCCTGATCTTTTCAATAAAATTTATCTTTGAAGAAGAGCAGACTTTGTTCTAAAAAACAGACTTAGGTCCTACAATGTAATAATACAATAGCATAGTCAACATAATGGGTCAAAATATGATCTTTCTTTGAACTTATAGAGCTTTTTTGGCTAATAACAGCTTGTTTGTGGCCTAACCACACACTCCACTCATCACCACAATAGAAGCCCCCATTATCATTCTGTGAAACTGCTTAATTACTTTGAGGCAATGAATTTACTCGAATTCTGAACTCGTCGGGGTTTACAGTGTAGGTGTGAGTTCAGACTCAATTATACAACAGTTCTCAGTGATGAACCTGCTTCAACTCTACAACCGATCCCACAAAGCACCAGACACCCAGATGAATGACTCGGAGGTTCTCATATTCTCACCTGTCTCCAGCCTGACATTATCTTCATGAGAAAGAACTACTTTGATGTTATCAGCCATGACCATATGGGTGTGAATTTAATCCAAGCAGAGATTAGACCCACCTGTCTCAATTCTTGTTCTGCCCTTAAACCAACCTCTGCCTTTACGGCTTCATTTTGCTTCTGTACCTATTGTCAAGGAAATTCTAGGAGGAAAAACTAGATTTTCTGAAGTTTGCTTGTGGAAAACTCATAACTACAATTTGATATATGTGACATGCATTGCTATGTGGTTACTTAGATGTTCCAAGAATTTATTTGAAAATGCCTTTTAAATTCCAATTCAATTCAATTCCTGAATTTGAATTAAAGCCTGTGGTAATAACGTAACAGGATGCAAAACTGCAATTCAAAACTGAACGTAAGGAAGTGGAGTTAAAATTAGAAAATAAAAAAATGTGAAATTAAGGCCTGACAAAGCCTCATTTGAATGTTTAAAAATATACGGAAAGAGAGAACAATATGTTCTATAACAATAGATGTAACAATTGAACGATAGCTACATAGACAGAACAATAGAACAGAAAGACCAATAAACAATGGATAGAATGATGGTGAAATTGATATTACAATATATAAACAAAACAAAAGAGCGATAGCTAGAAAGATAGACAGAATGATAGATCGATAGATAGAACGATAGAATAATAGAAAGATAGAACGATAGATGGAACAATAGAACAATAGATATAACGATAGATAGAACAATAGAACAATAGATAGATAGACAGAATAATGGAACGATAAATGGAACACTAGATATAATGATAGAACGATATAATGATAAATAAAACAACGAAACGATAGATGGAGCGATAGATAGAATGACCGACAGACAGACAGACAGGACAGACAGACAGACAGACAGACAGATAGATGCTAGATAATAGATAGATAGATAGATAGATAGATAGATAGATAGATAGATAGATAGATAGATAGATAGATAGATAGAAAAAAAACCTTGGTAGACTGAAAAGAACATTTTCCAATATGTAGTAAATTGCAGAAACACCCGACCTCTCAAACTTCTGTTAGCCTTAATTGGAAATCGCCCCATAATTTCAGGTTGGGTAATATATCATATTCAAGGATACAACACTAATGCTGCTAAAGGGTATGCTTATTGGCAATTATATCTGAGTCCTGGTTCCTCCCAAGGTTTCTTCTTCATTCTACTAAAAAATCTTCAGGAGTTTTTCCTTGCCATTGTCACCAGCTCACTGGGGCTTGTATGGCACCATTCTTCGTAAAGCTGTTTTGGAACCATTTGTACTGGGAAAAGCGCTCTACAAATAAATTGAATTGAACGGAATTTACCCTTCTTCATTTCAAAATACCTGCACACATGAGCACACACGATATCCCATAAGACAATTTAACAGTATTATTCACAGTACATTTGTTTTTCGTAAAGTCAATATCGTCTCTCTCTACACGGAATTTGATATCAACCTACTACACAAACACAGCTGCGTGTCATCATCCATTTGAGTCTGATTAGATTTCTGATTTCATTCAAATTAGAATTATTAGGGGTAACAAATTATGTATCCTGAGAAGGTAAAATGAAATGCACAATCAGGATTATTTCCTGAGAATGACGCAGTCTTCTGAAGAATGCCTCAATTACAGCTGATTGCTGGGAGCTGTGAGATCCATACGCTGATTACTGACAATGGCTGCAGATGCAAGCCTTACCTCACATGACTGACCACTGCTGGCACATCTGAGAAAGAGACTAAAGCCAACTGACAACACAAAACCCACAGCAATCTTTTCACTGCTTATATTTGCTTTAATAGACGAACAGAGGCCAGACATTGAGAGGAAAGCTTACAAAAACTCTCATGCACACAGCATATTGATATAGTGAATTTCCCTATAGATTAAATTGCCGTGACATCACACAAGCATCACAGTAATTTATAGGGAATATTAACTTACTGTGGTTTCTCACACAGGCCCTTTTTGTGATGAACAGCCATATGATGATTTATAATGAAGAAATAAGCAAGTGTCTTTAAAGTGATAGTTCACCCAAAAATGAAAATTCGATGTTTATCTGCTTACCCCCAGGGCATCCAAGATGTAGGTTTTTAAGTCAAACCGTTGCAGTCTGTCAGCCTTATAATGGAAGTGAATGGCAATCACGGCTTCGAGAGTAAAAAAAAAACATACACAAACAAAACTCAATTAAACCCTGCGGCTCGTGACGATACATTGATGTGTAAAGACACGAAAAGATCGTTTTGTGCAAGAAACTGAACAGTATTTATATCGTTTTTTTACCTCTGATGCACTGCAATGTCTGAACTGTCCTGAGCGCGTTTTCAACAGCCGGCGTGTGACGTGTCTTCTTCTTATTTGAGAATTTGCTTATTAAGTGGTAACAAATGGTTGTAATTATATTTTTCTGGAATGGATCAAACTGTAACTTTGCAGAGGATTTGAATCTGCCATTAATTTTTAAAGAAATAGTTAAATTAAGTAACAACATGATTAGAAACTGCAGAGACGACACATACTTGAATCAATAGAACCAATCAATTAGTCTTTGGATAACCCATGTCACGTATTATAGGTAAAATTGGCTTTCAAACTATTCAAACACACAGATCCTGCATACATTTACATACATTATTTCATAAGAGCAAAAGTTTTGAAAATAACAGATTCTTGCTGAAGTAGGATTGGTCAATTGTTAAGGCAGGGTTTAGTTAAGGTTCAGTTGGCTATGAGACAGTCTGCAAATCTACTGAAAGACACAATAAACCATTGTTTGAACTACATAAGGACTCATTTCAGCCCATGATTTTGAGTGACACAGATTTGTGATCAATGTGTTATATTCTATTTGTGAATCTCATCAGAGCACATTGCGTTGAAGGAGCAATCACACCAACTTATCTTTAATAAATGCGCTGGTGTCTACCAGCATTACCTGCATTACTATCTAATAGACCGGGACTCCTTTGAGAAATTAAATAAGCTCCTGCAGGACCCAAAAAGCATATTAATAATGTATCGCTCTTAGTAAACATGAGTTGAGTTCGACTGCAGAGCACTGCAGAATTCAGCTGTACATTAATTTATATTCCTTTACAGTTCACCAGTCCTGCTAAAGTGCCTTTTAGCATCCCTAAAGGAATGGGATGTCAGCACTGAGAAGACTGCATTCGTGACAGAGGTTTAAGAAGTGTTCCTTAGTGTTCCCAGTTCTTGGAGATGACATGGCCACTGCACCTATGAACTTCTTTTTTTATGGACGACTGTGACAGGGAAGTTTTTCCACAGAGCCAGTGTCGATAGATCTGAAAAAACGTTTTTTAATTTTTTTTTTTTTTCGGAATAATTTCATGAATATTAGCTTCGACTGGAATGTTTCATTATGTCAAACTGAATTTATGATCCGTAATCCACCTGCCCTAGTACACAAATTAATTAATAAATAAATAAATAAATAAATATTTAAACTAGGACTTCCTTAATGTACATCGAAGTTTAGCACCAAACATGCCCTACTGTACTGAAATTGTAAGACTAATTTGTTTCTTTTGCTCAGTGCTATGTATTTAACAGTAGGATAAGACGGTGAATTACAAAAAAATTATAATAATAATAATTATATAAATTTGCATTTTTGTCGTGTTTTCCAATTAACTATGTAAACATCTAATCAGAAGAATTTATTAAAGAAGCAAAAAAAAAAATTGCATAAACTACTACACTTTTGTTTTTCGTGGAGTCTATCTTAGATTAGGTTTAATTTTTCCTACCCTATAGCAACAAAACGATTTTCTTGTTGTTGGCATTAATATAAAAACATTTAGTGAAGTTACTAAAAAAAGATCTGTTTATTTGGTTTAAATAAGTTCATAAAGGATGTTCTTTTTCATTTCTAATATTTACATTCAATATACATATTGAACAAAGATCACATTTGTTTTCTAAATGAAAAAAATTAAAACAAAAAATAAAAATGGTTCTGTAGTTGAAATTGGAGACATCAACCACACTGTAATGTGCATTAAAAAGACAGCACAAGAGGAATACAATAACAATTTAGCACAAAGGACGTATAAGTATAGGCCAGCTTCTTGCAGATATTTAAATATCTATAGATAATCTTGCATATTTACATTAATTACATATTATTTGGATAAAAACAGATCTGAGACAGTGACGAGTCTTGCACAAAAAGAATGCAGTGACTTGTACCTAATCTTGACAACACACTGAAAAGATCTGTGTCTACAGGGAGAAAAAAGATGCCGCCTTAAGAAATGATTGTGTGTCATCCTCCAATCAAGTAAAATTCCTCACTGTGAGGTCAGGATTTAAATGTGTCGGTTCTAACTGCCTCTCGGTTTAGGTAGTTATGCTCTGCCTTCTGTCTGCAGGCTGTTTGGAGAACAACGTCGTGCCCCTTTCACAGCCCTCTCTCTACAGGCCCATCTGCTCTGGCATGCCACGTTCAGCTTGAAAAATACTCAATATAAGATTGCTCTTTTTTCCTGCAGAAATGTGTCTTTTTGCCATGTTTCTGGAGGGTTGAAAAGGGTGGTGGGTAGACCAACATAAAACAGCAGACAACATCAAAACTTCCCTAGTGGTATAAAGATTCTTCTATCTATGTGTTCAGATCAATGGTTATCAAATCTCAACACCTATTGTATGTTCTGATAGGGGCGCAGACAGCAGGGAAAACAATTCTAAATGCAAATAATGAACCACTAAATTGTGCACAGTTAGGAGAGCAAAACAAATAAGCTTATCAACTTTAAAGAGTAGAGAAAAAAGCTTTATATATGCTTTGTAGATGACGTCAAAGTAACAACTATACAACAACAACAACTAAACTAAATACTGTTATTTGGTGCAAATTTAGAACCATTTGTCAAATTAGACAAATGCCAACATGGACAGGTTACATCCCTAGTCAAGTCATCACCTTTATTTATATAGCACTTTTAACAATACAGATTTTGTCAAAGCAGCTGTACAGTATTAAATAGGAAAATAGTGTGTCAATAATGCAAAAGGACAATAGTAAACACTCAATTTTCAGTTAAAGGCATTTTATCATTGAATTCGGTGATGTCATCATCCAGCTCAGTTCAGTTCAAATAGTATCTGTGCAACCAAGTCAACAATATCGCTGGAAATGAAGTGTCCCCAACTAAGCAAGACAGAGGCGACAGCGGCAAGGAACCAAAACTCCATTAGTAACAGAATTGGAGAAAAAAAGTAATAGTAAAAATAATATATTCAAATACATTTATTTCTACTAAGTATAGTTTAATCTATTAACATATATTTACTGACATATCGCTCGAGACTTACTGATATAAAATTTAGAATTAAACTTATTGGAGTACACTTGTGAAACCATTGCAAATTTTTACTATCAGCTTAAATTTGTTTTAATGTCACTATTGATGAGGAATGTATGATCTTAGAATAATATTGGCCTTTAAATGCAAGATATTTAAAGTGTACCTAAAGTATACTTGCAATAGTTCCACTTTAGCACAATCAAATATACTTATGTCTTTAGTTGGACTTCAGCACTACTTCCGCACAATTAAAGTGCATTAAGTACAAAATTAGTTGTTCCAATTTAGCACACTTTAAGTATACTAGTTTAGTATATTACAAGTACAATTGCAGGGTATTGGTATTAAGTACATAAATATGTAAATGTATTTAAAGTATACTTAGCATAGGGATGACATAGTCTCATCTTGGAAAAATATTTTTCACAAATCTCAAAACACATTACATTACAATGTTGTAACATCTAAATTCATTTGTAGCATTCAAAACGATTGAAAATATTTTTTGTGTTTTATTTTAATTGTAACTAAACAAAATAGTTTGGGATTTTAATATTGGCCATTTATCAGTTATGAGACATACATTTACATTTATGCATTTGAGTTATACATACAGAGTTTATTAGTCCATACTTTCCTTGGGAATCAAACCCATAACCTTCACATTGCTAGCGCCATGTTCTACTTTTTGAGATACAGACCTTATAAAAACGAAAATAACCATTTTAATTATTTATTTAATTTAACATCAGTGCATCCTAAATACAAGGTAAAAGAAAATTAAACCCATTAAATATGGCTTGTGACCGATTAAATATGGATTTGTGTATTTGTATTCTGAAAAAAAAAAAAACAAGATTGAGTATAGATCACATTAGCATACAGTGATTAAAGACAGAGATCCAAGCTCAGCCAGATGAGACACATTCCACTCTCCTGGCAACAGAAGCATGTGGTCACTTAAAGCATGTTGCCATCAAGGGTGATGAGAAAAGATAACTTTATTATTTGAATGGCACGAGACATCCAAGCCACCTGGAGTCAAATGGTCCTCATTGATGCCACACGGTGGGTGGGTACCATGTGAATGTGTGCAGTGGTCCATGATTTAGCCACTCATTAGATGGGTGGTTTGGCAGGCAGAAGTATTTGCATGCACTCTGTCCTGCTGTGTAATTCGAGGATGTAATTGGTGCTGGGTTCTCTGGCCTCTATCCTGAGAAGCCATCTCTTCCACTAGCTTACAATCAAGCATCTATAACGATAGTTCGCCACAGTTGAGAGCATCTGCTTCAAACAAACATGAAAAGTTTGCACTGAGTGAAAATGGGTAGGAATCAAATATCATGCAATGGCTAGGTGTTGTTGTTTTAGAGGTCACAAACTTTCAGTGACCAGCCCAGGCCTTGAACCACTAGGCCTGCGTGGGATGTTACTCTGTGTGTGTCATTCATATTCTCAGTCTCCACAAGACGTGTGGCAACGACTTGTATTCTGTCAGACTTGAGCTCAGCTATCAAAACAGAATATAACAACAGCTTTAGAGACTTTTCACTGAAAGACTCACGGACATGACATTTTCCCACAATATACATGATACATACTGGAGCAGCGCTCACAAAAGTACACCTTTGTACCCTAATCTAAGCCTAAAGGATTTATATGAAAATGTCTCCCTTTACCCTTTCAAAACATACACTTTAGGTACTAATATGTACTTTTAAAGTATTAATATGAACATTTAAGCTACAATATAGTGCTGGGCGGTATACCGGTTCATACCGAATACCGGTGTTTATTTTTGTTATGATATGAATTTTTAAAAAAACCGCAATACCGGTGTATGTCGCTTAAACAAAGTTCGGAACGCGACACTGTTTGAAAGGGGTCCCTCTTCATTGTTGCACTGTGGTGAGGGAACAGCTGTATGTGTTACTAAACGTGAAAGTTCTGAAACTGAAGCTGTAGAACTAATAGAATGTGATGACACAGAAGGACTCATCCACAATATCCACATTGATCGTCACAAATATCCACTGCCCCCTGCCATAAGCTCCCGTGTCTCACACACACACGAGCGTGACTTTAGATTTAGCAACTTTCAGACCCTTTTAGCGGTGTAACGCCAAGCCAGCAGAGGGAGCCCTCGCCCGAGTACTGACCGTGCTCCACTCCCTCTGCTTTCACTTCCTGTTTGACTCTCATTTAAACTGAGACCAGTCCATGTGCTGATCGCGGAGTATTGCCAGTTTACCTGCCTTACCAAGCGTTATTCTTCCTCTGTTCCTGATTGGTTTCCTGTGTATGATTCTGCCTGACTTCTTGACTCACGGTATTTGTACTCTGCCCCTTTTGTTCTGACGCCTGATAGGACTGATGTTTGTGTTTGGACTCATTGCCTGCCTCTCCAATATTGTCTCTGCTTCTGCCCTTGTGTACGACGAACGATCTGCTTGCTTCTCTGACTTTGACCCTCTGCCTGATTATCGACATCTGTTTAAAGCCTTGACCCTTAACCCTCTTAGCGCCAAAGTCGCAAAATTGCGACAAGACGTCATGCTTTATAAAATAGACTGCATTTCCTAATATGGTGTAATATCTCATTTGTATTCCCTACCACTAGATGGCAGACATGTAGTACTTCGATTCTAAACGTTATTTGCCGATTCTGACTGAAGGGGAATATTTGACTTTTGGAAATGACGATTGGTCGTCTAATAATCGGGCTTCTCCCGGTACATCTTTGCAGCACACTGGTGCCGGCGTGCAAGGCGAGTGTGTTCACGAAGCACAACCGAGTGATGATTTCGACTCTTTGCCCAACGGGGATGGGGGTGGCAGGGCAATATCTATTATTTCCTGAATATTACTGATGAACAGATCAAAAAGTAGGCTACTGTTCACATGCGATTTACTACTATATAGTATTGTAATATAGAAATAATTTAGTACTTTCTCCTATTTTATTGTTGGTTTCCTCTTTTCTGATCATTTTGAATGAGGATAAAAAGACAAAAAAAAAAAACATGCAAATAAGTTTTAATAACATCAATTCAATATCTACTATTTCTTGAATATTATGAAATTCAAGATGGCCCCTGATGATGTCATAACATGCAAATTAGATGAGTATATTTACACCCCACATAAACTTTTGGTCATGCCCAACATTTTTCTAATTTACATTAGAACTCTATCTTTAAGCCCTTTCAAGCCACAAGCTTTTGAAATCTTGATGTCAATCCAGCATTTTTCCAAAAAAAACCCTGGCGCCTAAAGGGTTACTAAACTTCCGCTCGGAATTCCTTGCCGCACCGCAGCCGACTAGTCAATAAATGAGTACAAAACAGTGTTTCCTAGCACCTGTCGCTTGCTGATTTTTTGGAATTATAAATATGAGCGTAGTTCCTCTGTTAATATCACATGCACTTTTTTGTTTTTTGTTTTTTTTAGTTTGTTACTCAGACGGAGGCAGTGCTCTGCATGAGACAAAAAAGTAATATAGCCAAAACAACCCCATAGCCGCTCTTTACTGTAGGTGCATGTTGATTTTATCAGACGATGCAGCAATTATAAATGAGAGTGACTCATGGTTAACATTAAAAGGGGTCGTGTTTAATCACCATTTAGTGTGGTATTTTTTGACAATAATCACTCATCATGACAGTAAAATAGGGCATTCTAAATCAATATACTGCAGTATTTCCTCTCTCAACCAGTAGAAAATATGGTTAACACCCGGACATGCATGAAAAAAAAATACCGTCATGACTGTGAAACCGGTATAATTTTGAAAAATATCGTGATATAAATTTTTGGTCATACCGCCCAGCACGACTACAATATGTACCATTTAAGGGAAAATAAGGAGTAAATATGCACCTTTTAGCTTTTGTACCTTAGTATACCACCCCAGTGACAGATTTGTACCTTTATTTGAGAGTGTTTAGTGGTAGATAAAATACAAAGGTGCTGCACCATGCAGTATAAATCAACACTGAAATTAAAAATAAATAAATACATCGCTAGCATTTTATTTTACAGTCCTGTTGCACATGTACATACTATATACTTATTATAGTAATTACAATAACCGAACCTACCTAAACCTAACCTTAACCCATGTTACGCCTTATATGGTCAAACTTTATTTTAAGGTCCGATTCTCGCTATTAACAAACCATTAACTACGATTTTTGCCTCAATAAATTCCTAATTTGCTGCTTATTAATAGTTAGTAAGGTAGTTGTTAAGTTTAGGTATTGGGTAGGGTAAGGGATGTAGAATATGGTCATACAGAATATATGCTTTATAACTACTAATAAACAGTCAATATGCATGCTAAAAAACAACTAGTTAAAAGTTAAATCTGGTCCCTATACTTACCCCTTATATTACCCAGTACCTTCTTAGGTAAGTGCACATAAGTGTACATACTGTAAAAGTAGTGCAATCAAATAAACTATAGAAAAATTAAGTACATCATTGTTTACTTTTGCAAAATTGTGAGACTGTGTTGCGTTACCACTTGTTGTCCACTAGAAGTAAAATATGGATTCAAAAGCAAAACCAGGTAAGGAGAGCGTTCTCATCACAGAACACACTGCTGTATACTGGACAACAGTTGTTATATATAAAGCATGCATTCTTAATTAGCTAGAGATTAACTAAGAGAGGTTAACTAAAGAGTACATATGTAGGTGGAAGAAGCAACCAATGAAACTGTAACATGAATTCTCAACATATGGTACTCAAAACAGTACCATACAGAGTTTATTCGACTAACATTACAGTTCTCATAACACCCAAGAGCTGTGCACATTTAAAATTCCACCTATTCTGAATGCTCTGTGCCTCCCATGCACTCATAGTACATTATTTTTAAGTCATATTCTTTTTCTGTTACATCTCGCTATAGCTCAGAGAAAGAAACAGCTGCGAACATGAAGGTAGAGGTCGGGCAGACCTTCCTCACAGCCATTTTGCTTGTTCTAACCGAGTTACTGTCTTAAGGCAATTTCAGTTCAGTTGAAGGTCCCTCTTTATTTGTCCAGCATAATGAATCGATGCTTTCCAAAGCATTGGCAGCATGCTAGAGCTGGCAGTGCAATACCAGTGACCCTGACGTGAGTATGGGGCAAGGTCTTCAGTCAGAAGTCTTTGCAGGTATCTGTCCAGCATAATTAATCAAACCTTTCCCAACAACCTTGATACAACTAGGGAAACAACATAATATGTAATTCCAAAGATTAAACGTTTCATTAAAACAACCCAGCCTGCACTAAAAAGCTTTTGGAGTTGCAGTTGAGGTGTTAAAATCGAACATTCGTGGCCTCATTATGTCACAGAAACTCACTTTCCAATTCACATTAATTAAAAGGAAAATTCGGATTCAGAGCAAGTAGCGCGCCCTAACTACGCCGCATGTTCATTCCCCGAGGGGACGAGGCGCAAAGAGAACTGACTGACATGGTGCATGTTTTCCCCTTGCTTGAAATGAACAAGGCCACAGCTTTAAATTCAGAAAATACAGATCACTTTGCACTTATTAGAAGATTGTGTATTAAAATGCATGTTTACCTCATTTCAGTGAGCATTTGAGAGTAGGCAAAATGCATTTCCTTTTGCTTGCGCACTGCTGCCTCATTACACATTCATGAGGCGTATTGAGCTATGGAAATAATAAAGGAGATTTGAAAACCCTTAGTTGAACACTTTGTGTGTCTAAAATTCTAATTCCAAAACAGATTACTTGAACGTTTTTCTTCCACATGCTTACGCCGGCCATATAAAAGAGTAAACGCTTTCAAGGTTGGTTAAAGGTGAACGACACTGATATTTATGTTTGCATCAGTTTGCATGGATGCATTCACTAACAAACAGAGCATTTGGTGAATAGAATCAGCTATTCTGCAACAGCCGTAGGGCAGACAGGGGTCAGGCACTTTGTTGAAGACAGAAGACTAGTAGGAGGACTTTTTTTACCAGCTGACTTAAACACTGTCATGACTTAAAGATCAAATCAATGACCTTCTGAGCACTGGGCTCCATCTTCACAGTGATTCTGCAGTAGACACTGATCATGTGACCCTAATAGCTCATTCCCCTCCAACCCTCCCTGCAGACAAAAGACAGTTTGTCGATCAATAGAAGTGTGTTTCTATGTGTATTTATGTTGTTCTGTACCGCGGCAGCATTTTTCATGAAATAAACATGAACTCACCATTATTTACATGAGTACAATCAGTTTGAGAGTTAGGTGAACATCTGGATGCTCCAAATCTGGGACAAGAAATCCTTCCCTCAGTGGGCAGTTACCAAATGAGACATGTTTACAGATTGAGAGGTTGGTGGGAAAATTACAGCATCCGCCTGTGACTTAGGGACTTGTATAGTTTCGTCACTGCGTACAGATGGTGATAACATGAATATCCTAGTCTGATTATCATATGGTGGGTTTGGGAGTTTGGAGAATGTTTTATTCTGTACTGCAGTGTAGCAATGCAAAATACTCTATTCCGCATATACTCTAGATGTGACGAAATGGAAAAGGAAAAAATGACAGGAAATAGGAAAGGAAAAGGTGAAGCGAGAAAGAGAAAGGAAAATAGAAAAGGAATAAACAAAAACACAGGAAAACAAGAAAATGAAAAGAAAATAACAAAAAAAATGATCACAGGTAAAGAAAATGTAAGACAAGGAAAAGAAACAAAGATATGTGAAAGGGGAAAATGGCATTAAATAGAAAAAAAGAAAAGAGAAGGTGAAGGAGAAAGGAAATCAGAAAAAACAAAAGGAAAGAAATTAAAAACAGGAAAAGGTAGCAAAAAAGGTGTAGTTGAAAATCAGACAGATGGGGAAAGTAAGACAACAGAAGACACAACGCTAATATAGCACAAGCAAGCATGCGAAGCGCATAATCAGAAAGCCAAGAAGCAAAATTAAAAACAATATTGGGCCCACATTCAGAAAAAAAGAACACGGAGTGAAAAAGTGAAAAAGAAGAAGAGTAAAAATCCTTGAATGATTTTCAAGGACTTGAAACATGCTTTGAAACGAGAGGATGACTGCTTCAGAATGTGTTTTTGAAGAAAGAACAAAACGCATGACTTTGTGTGCAACAACTGACCTACATCCCTGTATTAGACTGTGAATAAAGCAATGACGAGTTGAATCTTAATTAAGTGAGGGAAGTAGGAGTAGCATTTTACCTGATTATTCGAACCCAGACAAGGATACAGCATTAGATTTCTTCATACCCCGGCCAACGCACAGCTGAATGGTTTCATTATTGTCCCTCCATTATAGAGGGACGTTTCGGGCTAAACAAACCAAACCAAGGAGCCATGACATTGGCCCGCTGGAAGAGTTCTTTTTAGAGCATGACATCACTGTTGTGTCGATTGTCCTGAAAAATGCTTCCCCCGGCCAATCACGACGCTTTTGGTAGTCTCGGGGTCGGTACGCGAGACCCAAGAGCACCATGAAACACTACAAAAAAACGTACAACTGTACGAGCACTTGTTAGACAAGAAAGGTGGGAGTTGCAACTGCACTCACTGTATAGGGCTAAAAAGCTGACACTGTGCGGGGACTCATTTTATAAGTGGTGGCGGGTATCATTTACAGTGCATTTAAGTAGCAAGACTATAGCAGATTTCTTCCTGCACTTAATGACAAAAAAGTGTGTGGTTGATGCTTATTCAGGTCTCATCTTTCTATAGAGACTGCGTGCATCATACCACTCAGTAATTTAGATTTTAAAGGTAGTGCCACACAGTCACCAATTCCACAAGATGTTTTGTTCTGCTTACTAAAAAGACCATCTATGAACATATATACTGAAAAGACAATCTGCATCAATTCTACATAGAGGGCAAAGAGTGTCAACAACAAAAGAGTAAAATAAACCAATATTATAAGACAATGCACACCATAGAACGTGATACCATTTGCAAATAAACAGGGTACTCAAGGAGTATATATACATCATATTGGGTTTAATTTTACGCAAGTTCCCTATGTTTTTAATCTTTAATTTTTTTTTAAACTACGTTGTTAAATTTTGACTGGACTTGGTCAATCTTTTATATTACATTCTTTTACACAAACCATTGTGAGAAAAGAACAAGCCGCATATTCGAAAAGAATAACGACTGAAAAGATCGTACCAACTGCAGAAGTATCCAATGTAGTAAATATCAAATGACTGAATTCAAAACAGGTAATCATATTGATTGTATTCATATCAGGAAAGTATCACTTTTCAGAATCCCCATGCGACACTTTAATACGATGGCGCAATGCACAAATTAAAGGGAACACACAGATGCATAACAAACTAGCGAAATGGTTAAAATCAGGGGGTGCTCATGGCGTATCCACTAACAACAGGCGCAAAATGTCTAAGACATACTTTTTTTGGTCGTTAAATAATGGTGCAAATATCAGTAAACTGACTACCGCAAACCTCAGTAAATCATGTTGCACGATTCATTTAAATACTCTAGTCTCCTCCCATCAACTCTGCGACTGAAAGGGAAACTCCTACAAATGAATATATGCAATAAGGTCAGCCTCAAAAATAACCATCCATCCCTTTTCATTGTTAATGTTTCACTGCATGTCTTTAGTAAATCCTCCAGACAGCCATTTTTTAACTCCAAAAGAGGGTTTGTGTTGCAATAAATCTGGCCAATAATGTATTGAATAACGTAGTACATCCAAGCAAAGAAAATGAGCATCATGTGACTGATCTAGGTAAATGCAGTGACAAACAAATGTCAGATATCAAAGTGTGATCATCTTTTTGTTGACAGATGGTAAAGGTGCAACTGATGAGTGCCTGTGGGCTCCCTGTGTGGACAGCTTGTAAGCATTAATCAGACCTACACACATTAATTCAACATCAAATTCAACAACCTTTAATATGAAAAATTGATGGTGTGAATAAAATAATGAATTTAATTGAAATATGCCAGGAGAAATAAACACATCAGCAAACAACAAGGTGACTTTCATGCCGTTTGTGCCCATGCAATGATTTTAATCAGCACATCTATATGGTTTGGGTTTAATAAGATTTTTATAGAACTTAGTTAGAGACTTTTGCATGGTGTCACGGTTATGCTGCTGTGTAGGAACGAGTAGTGCGGAGACGACGGACAATTTACAAGGAAACAGTCTTTATTTACATCCAACAAAGACTCACAGGCAGGAACATGCACACCACACACCACAACAGAGGACCCACACCCGACACACACCGCACACACACACACACACACCCACACACACACACCCACATCACACACACACACACACACAAACACCACACACACACACACAAACCACACACACCAGACAAGGGGAACTGACGTATGAAGAAGGCCAGACTAATATACTCTGAACTACATGGGGACACCTGCAATCATGACATAATTACCATGTAAAAACTGGGTAGGGAAAGCACGTGGGGTACGAAAACATACACAAAGACACAGAACACAGGACGTGTGACACATGGTGCTTTGTGGATGAAAAATCAGTCAAACAAAGCGCAACGTATTCACAGGCTGGCATGCGAATATTGGGTAAGTCTAGGCAACCTTGGTTTCTTTATTACAGTGTGCCAGCTGACCAGGACTCTACTATAACGTGGGAACCCGGTTATTGCCCTCGTATAATTCTGACCTATATATGAAAAAATACATGCTGTTTGTAGAAAGCGGGGTGTCCAACCTGGGCCTGAGGGCCGTGTCCTGAGAGTCTCTGCGGGTTTTTTATTGACGGGGGGGTGAAATGCGGTCGGGTGCTTGTGGAACCGCTGTCATATCAGAGGTTATCGAGTGAGAATTAAATTCCATTGAGCATAGATAAATTCTACATTCATGAGACACGGAGCTGCGGTGATTACGCCATTACGGAGACCACCGCTCTTTTATCACTCTAAAGCGCCGCCTGCTGGCAGAGAATATTTGCTTTAATAGAAATAGCCCATCTCCAGCAACTTTACAGTTTTTGTGTTCAATTTTTTGTTTTCTGCAGGCGCTGCGCACACTTGTTCATACCTTTATATCATATGCTGAAGCCCAATTTGGTTTCATCATAAGATAATCACCTACCGACAGTCAAACTTTTTTGAACAGTAAGATATGTACTGGGTTTTTGGTTTTTATAATTGGGTGGATGTGTTTTTTGATATACGAATTCTCTTCTGACCACCAAGGCGGCAGTTTTTAATCCAAAGGTGGTCACACGAGGAAACAAACGGCCAAATGTGGAAAAGTATGGTTTACTAGGTAATTGCTTTCTAGTTGAATAATTTTAAAATGTAATTATACCTGATACCAATGTTATCAACATGGTAATTATCATCAGTCATTACTCATTAGTCTTCATGTCACATGATCCTTCAGAAATCATTCTAATATGCTGATTTGCTGAGTATCAATATTTAAAACAGTATGGTAAAAACAATTTCAGGATTCTTTGATGAATAGATAGGTCCAAAGATCAGCATTTATCTGAAATAAAAAGCTTTTGTAACCAATTTACACTATTATCCATATCATATCATCATTTTTATTAATTTTTTTGGGGAAAGAACATTATAGAAATATACTTTTATTTAGCAAGGATGCTTAAAATTGGTATATGCATTATAAAGGCATTTATGATGTTACAAAACTCTAAATTTTCAGATAATATGTGTTCAGATCGATAGCGAATAGATCAGATCGACCCGAAAGACTGTAGGAAAGAAAAATAAGAAATCGTGATGTCATTTTGCAATCTATCGGGCACGAGCCACTTGTATTCAGTACAATTTGCTGTTGCTGTTTAGTATCAACAAAATATGTCAGAAAATATTAAAAATAATAATGACATACAGTTGCAGGCAGTGTCTACCTCCATGAAGCCTGCTTCCTTCTGTTGAATGGGCTTATCTGCATGGAGCTAAACTTGTGAAAATCTGGACAGCCAGACAGCAGACAACAGGAAGCCACATGCTGGGCGTATTATCTGCAAACAATCCTTCAAAATTGCTTTAACCTCCACAAGAGCAGAAACAGTCCAGCCCAAGCTGTGGCCAACCAAGTAGATTGGGCACCAAATGACCAGAGCTCAACAAACCATGCCACTCTGTAAGGGCACGGGGATCTCATGATGGCATATGGACAACAGGCTCTGCGGCAAGCCTGTCTGCCTCGCCTGCATCCCCCTCCCCTCCAGGCCTGGACTATGCAAGGATGAGTGAACAAATGTTTATCTGTCTATAGTAGGTATGAGGTTGGGGCAATGTTATTAGCTATTTTCTTTTTTTGCTGAGCTTTTCGAATTGCCACTTATGTGCACATAAAACATACATGCACATGCTGAGTTGAGTCAGAGGAAAGGAAGGAATGAATCTGTCATGGGGCACTCACCACCTCTGGCAAGGTCACACAAACATTATTTTAAATGACAGCCCAGTAGAACAGGGGCATTAGACAACACTCTCAGAGCATACCAACTACCCCAGGAGTCCTCGCCTGATTTCCGGCACGCATTTAGGACCCATACACAAAAAAAAAAAAAAAAAAGAAAAACCAAAATTTAAATACACATGAAAAATTGCTTCAGTAAGTTTTTAATGATTAAATAATAATACTATAATAATAAAGTAAAGTGGAAAGTAGCAACTTTAAAAGTTCACAGTAATCATTTCACAGAAAAACATAAATAAATAAAATAATTCTTATTTCAGTGACACTATAAATGCTGTACTCATACACAGCGTGATATATTATAGATGGATTACAGTGGGGAAAATTTTATTATTTCATCACCCGGCTGAGTTGTAAGTTTGCCCCCGTTACAAGAAATCTGGTCCTGGTGATTTTTATGTAGGTTATTTTAACCGATGGAGACAGGAATACCACCAACATCCAGAAAAACACATGATATAACGGTTTAAATGATAGCATTTCAGGAGTGAAATAAGGACTTGCTCCCAAGCAAAATATGACTTGTACTTGTTGCAGAAACCCTTGTTGGACAAGCACAGAGGTTGACATTTCTTGGGTTGTCACCAGGTTTGCACCCATCTCATGAGGGGTTGTTTGGTGTCCACTCTTCTTACAGATCCATCTGAATCCTGATGGTAGCGTGGCTGGCGTGGGCAATGAAGTTTCAGCTCACTTCACATATTTTCTATAGAATTAAGGTCTGGGGATTGGCTAGGCCACTCCATGACCTTAATGGGCTTCTTCTTGAGCCACTCATTTGTTGCCTTAGCTGTATGTTTCAGGTCATTGTCATGCTGGAAGACCCATCAATGACCCATCTTCAGTGTTCTGGCTGAAAGAAGGAGGTTCTCGTCCAAGATTTTACAGTACATGGCCAGTCCATTTGCCCCTCAATGTGGTGAAGTTGTCCTGTACCCTTAGCAGAAAACAGCCCCAAAGCATAATGTTTCCACTTCTGTGCTTGACTGTAGGGATGGTGTTCTCTGGGTCGTAGTTAGCATTTCTCTCCCTCCAAACACGGCAAATCGAGTTAATTATTATTTTTATTATTATTCTTTATTTTACCAGGAATGATCCCATTGAGATATCAATCTCTTCTACCAGGGAGTCCTGGCCAAAATGGCAGCAAAGAAAGTTTCAAATACAGATTAGACACACATAAAACAAAAAATAATAAAAAATATCATCCAACATCATATTAAAAATTAAAGTTTCTTCCAGGTAGAACTTCAAAAGATTTCTAAAAATATTTAGAGATGGAATTGTTTCTAACATCATAACACTCTGCATTTCATTCTATAGCCAAGGACCATAGGAGGAAAAGGCAGTTTTGCCAAATTCAGAGCATACATTAGGAACAGTCAAATGTAATTTGTAAGAGTTTCTAGTGCTATAATGCCAAAGAGCTACATTTCGGTCTCATCTGACCACAGCCCTTTCTCCCAAGCCTTCTCTGAATCATTTAGATGTTTTTTGGCAAACTTTAAACGGGCCTGTACGTGTGCCTTCTTGAGCAGTGGGACCTTGCGGGTGCTACAGGATTTCAGTCCATTTTGTGTTACCAATGGTTTGCTTGGTGACATTGGTCCCAACTGCCTTAAGATCATTATCAAGCTCCTCCTGTGTAGTTCTGGGCTTATCCCTCACCTTTCTCATGATCATCCTTACCCCACGAGGCAAGATCTTGCACGGAGCTCCAAACCAAGGCCGATTGATGGTTGTTTTGTATTACTTCTTTTTCTTCTTTCCATTTCCAATATATCCCCCAAAGTTGCTCCTTCGCACCAATCTTCTTCTGAATGGTCTTGATAGTCCATTCCACTTGTGCAGATTACAATCTTTCTCTACATCCTTTGACAGCTCTTTGTGAATGCAAATCAATTTCTACCTTTATATAATGTGTTTTTTGGATTCTTTGTTGGTATTCTCGCTCTATCCTTCAATAAACTCTACCTAAAATTACGACACCCTTCATATTCTTTGTACTGGCAAACTACAAAATCAGCAGGGCAATAATTACCTAGTTTCACCCCATGTATGTATGACATGTTATCTAGTGTCGCGTTTATTTTGTCTTTCTAAATCCATTTATCTCAGGGTCATGAAGGTGTCGACTGGCTATAACAACAAATGCCCTTTAGCCCATAGTTCTGTGAATATGAATATTCAGTAACACTTTAGTATAGGGACCATGCGCACAGTAACTGGGGCGGATTGGCATGCTAGTATTACCATACAATTGGCTGTTTACTTACGTACCTATAAGTCACCTATTCTCTGCATACCATCTCTAATAATATTCTACATCCCTAATCCTACCCAATACCTAAACTTAACAACTACCTAACTAACTATTAATAAGCACAAGTAGGGGTTATTGGGCAAAGTCATAGTTCATATTTTGTTAATAGTGAGATTCTTCCGTCTCGCTACCTAAAATAAAGTGTGACTGAATATTCTGAGTCTTTTATCCCAAGTGATCACAGCTTTTTGTGCATAACTCTCACATACTTTCTTACACTCATTCGCTTCACTGTTGCTGATGAACAACAACACACACAAAAAACAAGTGAAAACTAGAACGGTAAGAACGCATGTGTCCTTTAGCTGCCAGTTTGATTAATAGATCCATTAATACAGAATCAAAAACTGTAAAGTGAAGCCCTGCAACAGCTGCAAAATATTTAGCACCGTGTACAGTGTCAGTGAAAAGTAATTTGATCCATCAGCGCCATTGACTTTTGAGTACGTTTTGACCAGATGACTCTGGATCGAGTCTGGGCCAGCTACAGAACCATGCGTGAAAACTAGCATGCCAAGTGCATCACATTTTATTTAAAGTTCTGATCAAGGTCTTGTCATCTGCACTATCTCAGACTTTGATATTGTTGAGAAGCAGCAATCTGCATTTTGTTTACTCCATAAATATATCACCATCAGCTTCCGTCAGAGTGATTCTGTAAGATGTTTCTGAGTGCCTGAAAGATGTTATTTCAAGGCTCATTATGCCTCCAAAGGCTGAGGGAGCAAACACAAGTTTCCAGAAGCACTGAGCTGTCAATCATAATGAATTACTTATATTGTTTACAGCTGACAATAAATCTATTGTTTCTGTGGGTGGAACAATCTCACTGGCCTGAAAGTTACAACAGGGATGATGTACCACTCTCAAAATGACACTTTAATGGGGGCCATCAAAGTTTACTGCTCAAAAGCATTTTGAGAGTTTGAAAATAACATGCTTTAAGTGCCAAAACTTTGCAGAAATCTTTAAGCAAATACTGGTTTTCAGATGGTCAACATTTGGTTAATTTATTCAGGAATGTACATTGGTATACAAGTGTAAGTTTAGTCAAAGTTTTACAATACCACAAATCTGACTAGACTAATCATGGTTGCATAACTTAAACTGATGACACAAAGAGGCAGACTAAGCAGACAAATCTAATCTTCAGATGCAAAGCGGTTTGTTAGGAAAGTGTGGATTGGGGTGGAAAAAAATACAATCTTCTTATGATGTCACTAAAAATGTCTACTATACAGTGCGAGGAGACCACGATAATACTGGAGAGGGATATCTGTTAGCATTCACATTTATCTCACTTGCTTTTGCATGACATGGGCAGGAAACCTCGGAACAGAACTTTGACCCAATTGTCTGCATTATAAGTAAATAAATAAATACATACATAAGTAACTAAAAACCTTACACTAGTGCCTATCCTGAACTGTGACATCAAGGGTAACCGACAGGGAAATGTGTACATTTGAACCTTTTAAGAGCCCTACTGAAGAGGGAAAATTAATTAAATAAATACATTTCATTATTATATACTATCAAACATATTATTATGATTACTATTATTATTTACACATATATGACTCTGTATTCAAGACCTGTTGAATCAAGATCAGGTTATTTTTTTAAAGTTACGTTAGTTCCAAATCGAAATTAAGACTTAAGACTTGATTTTTATATGCAAAGCAATGATCCAAGTGTTTTTTTCCACAGTTATTTATATAATTTCTTTGGTTCCCGTTGTTTATGAAATTAAATCACAGCTCAAGGCCTAACTGTGATCAAACAGGGGCCGCCGTTTGATGGTTAGCCAACACATTTTGGCAGTTTGCTAATTAAGTCAAAGCAAACAACCACCTGTGATTAAAAGTATCAAACTGGTGGCTCCAGTCCTGAGGTATTTACCTTTCTAAACCACTAGCTGAGTCTATTAATTAGGCAACCTGGAAGGAAGAGTTAATTTATTAAATCATATGACGCAGCACATACAGAGAGACCTTTGTGAATGGAGCATAATGGCCCTGAAAGCAGGACTTTTTTCTACTATCTGTTTTTTTATTATTATTATTAACTTATTTGTTAGTTTTCTACTTTTGCAATCACTACAGCAATTCTCAAAGAGGTTACTGCAATGAGAGAAACCTTACTTCTTTTAAAATTGAATATTGATCTGTGTATGCGTTTCTGTGTGAATGCGGTGTCACAGAGAATCTCAAGTTCAAATTTCAATTATTGTGACCACGACTCATTTTCATGCCTTTTTCTTCATTTTTAAATCTTCTTTGCAGTTGTACGCTTCAAATGTTCCTGTAGCCTAAAAGCCCAATATTTTGCCTGAGGTAACCTGTAGATAACAACCTAGCTTTTTATTACCTTCAAAAACACTTGCACATAAACTCAGACAACCATTACAATGACTTTGAAACGTAAAACATGCAATATGCCCTTACATCACTCATAAATAAATCTTCCATATAAAAAAGTACTTTCCTTTAAATCAAAAGTACAGATAGTAAAAAAATGACATTTCAATTTCCGCCTTTACAGGAAAACCTGCAAATATAAGCTTATCGAAATGCCAAAAAAGCACTCCTTGTCCTCTGATGTGACTCACGGAAGCAAGTAAACGGTGACTGCGTGATGGCTTGTGCTTGCTCCGTTCAGTTTGTCTCCACTGTCATTCTCGAGTAGCCTACCTGAAGTGAGTTTCAACATTCTGGGATGTCCCTCGGGTAAAAATCACCCTCACGCTGCATCCACTTCTTGCAACTTTGATCACATTTGAAGACTTGCTTACTTCCTAAAATACATCCACCCTCCCCCATATCTCAGTTTAAGCAAATATCGTCTACCCAGCTTGAGCATGCACAAAGCAGATGATAACAGTACCTGGATAGACAAGCAGAGCAATCAGCCACACCGTGAAGATAAAGCAGGCAGGATTGCACATTCTTCAAACTGTTCTCTGGATGCAGCAGCTGGTGTTTCTTCCTTTCCCTTTGCTCTTCTGCACAGAAACACAACCACCTGTGTTCTGTTTGCTGTTTCTTTGATCACCGGGTAATTACAGCAGAAAACGGCTTATTTTCACCCTTGGATAGGCATGGAGTGGAGTGGAGGCTATTTAAATCCGGCACAAGTTAAAGCGGCAGAGAGACTGAGCTCCCATTGATTATTTTCATAAGCGGAGCGCGCTCAGCGGGCTGGCAGAAGGGAACGGCCCACCCCCTCTGCGCTCTGATTGGACAAGACTCTTGGCTGTCTGTCAGCAAGGGGTGTTTCTCTTTTTCATGCTTTGACTGGACCACTAATGCAAAGCTCTGCAAGATGAGAGAACGAGCCGAGCAGCATCTTCAATAAAACTGGCGGCCAGCCTCCTAATATTAGGTCTGTCACCACAAACTGATAGACACGTCTGGAATTGCTCTGTTCCCTTATATTACGTTGGTTCTATTTAAAGATCGTGCCTTTCTTATTTGTGTAATTGCCTGCTGTCAACACTGAGTATTGGGTCCATGCCAAGACGCTGAAGTCCCTTCGCTCTGATAGTCATCACTACTCTGACAAAACTCTCAAGGTGACCTTGGGCTGCTTCTGTAAATCTATAGCTGCAAAGATTAACAATGTGAATCTCAATGCATCTGAATAAACAAAAACAGATCTAATTATTGTTTAATTATGTTGTGATGTAAAAATGTCTCCCAGAACCATTTATTATAATTTAGAATTACATCAATCACTATATCTGTCAGAATAAACTGACTCTCTAGACCACCAATACAAGATCAACGTCAATGAAAAGCCAATGACATTCAGTCTACTAAAATATGCTTTATAATGAAATTTTAATTAGTCTTTTTGTTATTTGTTTTAAGAATAAAAATACATAAAAAAAAATTAAGATGAATAGGCTTGAGACTAAGTATATTAGTATCCTAAATATAAGCGTATTTTGTTTGACTGCACTAGAAATTTTGGTAACACTTTAGTATAGGGACCAATTCTCACTATTAACTAGTGGCTTATTGGCATGTCTATTATTAACATATTGGCTGTTTATTAGTGCTTATAAAGACCATATTCTACGTCCCTAATCCTACCCAATACTTAAAATTAACAACTACCTTACTAACTATTAATAAGCAACAAATTAGGATTTTATTGAGGCAAAAGTTGTAGTTAATGGTGAGAATTGGATATTAAAATAAAGGGTGACCGAATTTTTTCCTTGTTTTTAAATGATTTAATATTTAAAACTGAACATCTCTGCCAGTATTTACAAGACAATACATATTTTCATTTAAGATACATACATAAATAAATAAATGCATAGATTAATAGATTTAAATATAAATATATTGAACAGTTAGCCAGTTTGTAGAATGATAAATACTGTAACAAATTAATTGCTTGTAACTTAATTTTAGTTATGAACTAACGTTAGCTAATAGAAACTTATTTTTAATGCATAGCATTAAAAAAGCATTCAGCATTTTAAATTGTTTAAATAATGTTATTTTTGCATACAAACATATTTTGAAAGTCATTATATTTATGCAGAAGTTATTCTCTAGTTTTGTGCTTCTCAAGATACTATATAGTAACTTAAAATTTCAGGTAGTACTTTAAGTAAATAATTTAGGTCACAGAGGTTCAGCTGACGAAACAAGTTGGGAACTCCTGCTGTAAAGTAGCAGCCAAAATGAGAGAGGGGGGAATGCAATCAGGGCATCAAACTTGTGTTCCCGTGAGAGCCCAGCAGCTCTTTTATGTGACACAAACACGTGGACTATCCACAGCGGCACAGCTCTGACAACTCGAAGAGAGTTTTGTGTTTAGAGAGCAGTCCAGGATATAACTCAATCACACAGTCTTCACACTCAAATATTTGATGTACTTTTTAGCCATGTGGGGCTAGATTATATAAGGCACAGATCCAGATGAGTGAGTCTGTCATACATTGTTTGACTGCAGAAAAAGACTGCATCAATAACTATAATTTCAAATATAGCAAATATTGAGTTTATTGATGACAAACATTGTGCAGAATTGTTATCATCAGCCTTCTGCAATTACATTTTAGTGGAACCACTTTAAATGAACAACTAACTTCACTTGAAACCACTTTGAAAAACAACCTCGGTGCAGGTTACTATGAATTACAAATATGGTAATCAAGTACCATGGTATTGCACCATAGTACCATAGTACTTCCACAGTACATTTTGTAAAAGACCTTACCTCACAAACAACCTTGATTTACTGTATTCTAAGCTTGCATATCCAACAGGACAAGATTATTTCATTACAAATAGTTTGTTGTTGTGCCTCAGGGTTCATGGTTTGTCAGTGGAAGAACTGCATCACTTATGCCTTTAGACTCCTATGCTCACTTCCACCATGCTCTGCTCAAGTGTGATCTCACTTCCAGAGAATGTTGTGAATTCTCTGAATATTAATTGCACTCTTACTGGCATGTTATGAATTAAAAATGAGCAAAAGCAGAGGGTTTAATCGAAATATTACCCGAGCTCTTAACAAGTCTGAATTGCACTGCAAGTACTATTAACCAAACACTAAATCAAATCCGGCAAGGTCACCCAATTGCACATTTTTAATGGTGCAACTGTCTGGCTAATTCAAAATCTGCCCTACCTGTGCAGTGTCCCGAAGAAGCTAACCGCGATAGCGCATTCACAAGCCGCCCCATGACAATAACTCACACTGGAAATATGGTCCATATTTCCTAAAAAGCTTATCAAACTGATGTATATCAAAATGTGATGCAAATGCCACCGAACCTTTCCATTCTTTGAGGGAAGAGTGTATTTCTGTGAGTAACAGAGCACCAACCAAACTTCACAGATAAACTAGATAGTCATTTCACAGTGTCCCGTTTGCGGTCCTGATATGAATCATAATTGATGTTTGTGCTACTAACATTTGACAAGGACATATTCTTTGAGGGTTTTAGACAAGCCTTTTTGAATGATTAATACCGCGCAATAATCAGAATACTGATGACACATAATTAGGCTTATGATTAATTTATTTGAGATAACAATACAATTATGAACTAACTTGCCCTTCAAATAACTTAAAGTAACCTAAGTAATGTTAAATTTCTCAGTAGACCCAAAGAAGGTTCTCAGCCAAACCAGGGACCCCAACAAAATATCTATAAATAGATAGATACCTGGTAGGCTAATAGATAGATAGATAGATAGATAGATAGATAGATAGATAGATAGATAGAATTTTCTTGAATAGAACCTCAAAATAACTTTCATTAAAGGGGTCCTATTATGCTTTTTCACTTTTTTAATTTTAGTCGGTGTGTAGTGTGTATGTTTGGGCATAAAAAAGATCTAGAAAGTTACAAATCTCAAAGTCCACTCTAAAGGGAGATATTTAGTTTTTTAAAAATCCCTTTTCAAGAACTACAGCAAACGGCTTGTTTGGACTACAGCGTTTGGTTTCCGGGCTTTGTGATATCACAAAGCGGCTCATTGGAATAATTCCCGCCTACAGAAATTCGAATGGTTGGTGGGTGGGGAGGGGCGAGGTTTGAACGCTTGGTTGAGTGAGCGCATCAGACGAGACGATGAAGAAGAAGAGCTGTTGCAGAGTTAGTGCACTGCATCAGAGAAAACCAAGAAGAAGAGCTGCTGTGCTGTAGCCTCAAATTTTTGGCATGTCTAGAACAGCGTTTCTCAATCCCAGTCCTCGCATACCCCCGCTCTGCACATTTTGTATGTTTCTCTTATTGCTTCATACGTTTGTTATATTTGACTGCAAGTGCCCTGCGAAGTGGACATTACCATATATTCCTCCATGATTCCTTTTTGAAGGGAGCGTATATGTTCAATACAAAGGGCATTTAAGTGTGCGAGACGTTCATTTAAATTGTATTTATTTACAGAGGTATATTATGACGCACTTTACACTTCTCTAGTAAGTTATTTTGTTTTGTGTGTGAAGACGGCTGCAGGCGGCGGCGCAAACACAAGCGCAAATCTGTAAATGAATAGTCCGAGGTGAGTCAAACTTCACGGATTTCCCTGCTTAGGGAGATAGGGGAATGTGTAGGGACAATGTCAATCGGAACACAGTTCATGCACGGTGCTCACTTCTAACAGGTTGATCTGAATCAGGTGTGTTAACAAAGGGAGACGTGCAAAACATGCAGAGCGGGTTTACGCGAGGACTGGAATTGAGAACCGCTGGTCTAGAACAATTCTTACAAATACAACATGAGGTAGCTGGGCGCCGCGGACAGACGCCGAACGGCGCCGCCGGTGTGCCTACACTCATAGAAAATAATGTATTTGAATTTAAGACGTGGCGCGACGCTGCGCTTCTCGACCGGTGACCTGAAACGCTGTTTTTTTTTTTCACCTCCGTGCCCAAACATCTTTGTTTGGGCTTCCGAAAGCGGATGATGTCAGGAAACAGTGGTTGCAATTTTTTTTTTTTAACTCTGTTCCTGAGCATTATAATTTGCTATTGTGTGCTGCGCATTTACTGAGGACAGCTTCCACATCACGAGTGAGAAGTGCCGGATTCGCCAAAAGCTTTTGTTGAAAGACGGAGCAAGGGGCGTGGCAGTACTGAAACACCGTCTAAGCTGTTCTCCAATCACAATGCACTGGGACAGCTATCCAATCACAACACATTTTGTTTTTCGTTAGGCGGACCTTCATCAAAGCCGGAATTAATCGAGCTGTTTGTGGCAGGCTGGGGAGAGAGGTATTTTAATAATGTAAATTATGTGAAAAATAATGCGGTGAGAGCATGAGAGCATGTTCTAATACACCCCCAAAACAAAATTTGTAAAAGAGCATAATAGGACCCCTTTAAGAAGATACTAACTTTACATTTATTATACATTCTATAATACTTAACATAATAATAATTTGGAAATTAATTAGAAATTTCATGGTTCTTTTGGGGCCCTGAGAAGTTCAACCTTACATTTGGACTACTGACACTTTCCCCCAGTCATGAAATCATTGATCTAACTGAACCTGACAATTAAACCCTCAAGTAACCCCAAATATTTTAATAATATCCCAGACATGAAAGCCTAAAGAGTGAAGATCTCAGTTAAAATAGTGTTTGATCTTTGAAATGCTTTGAAAATCTAATACCAAAAACACTTCATTCCATAGATTTCTGCCATCTCAGTCAAAACACTGGCGTATCAAAGAGTAATAGTTGTGTTGTTTAATAAATGGCACACCCATTACAGACATCTGTGGGATGAGAAAAGGTTTATTTAAAAATCAACTCCATGTTGACCAAACACACACACAGCAGTATTACCTCTGTGACCTTCGCCTAAATAACACCTGTGTCCATTCCAAATCCAGCAGCTGTTTTATTTGAACGTTCTCAAATACTCTGATAACATAACCCACCCTCACTGGAGTAACATGTACTAATAGCAACTGCATATTTTCTCAGTTTAACATCACCTTTGAGTCAACAAATCCTATAAATCGTAATTATTTGAAGCTACATAACCCTAGGTCAAACAGAATACTAGTCTGAACAAAGGTTTTGTGAGTTCCACATCATCAAGAATAAAATGCCGCATGGATAAATATGCGGTAACTTTCATAGGTTGGTTCACTTTGCGTTGACTTTTTTTGTTTTTGTTTTGTTTTGTTTTATTATTATTATTAGTTGTTGTTCATGTCCCATTTTTTGAGTTAGTGTGTCAGTGTTAATGGGATAGTTCATCCAAAAATGAAAATTACTCCATGATTTTTTCACCCTCAAGTCATCCTAGGTGTATAATGACTTTCTTCTTTCAGACGAATACATTCTGAGTTATTTAACTTGTCCTTTGATCTTTCAGCTGTTTCAATGTCCTAGGCAGTGTTGCATGCATCATTCCAAAAGCACTGTAATTTAAATTGCCCCTCCATACAACTAAAACCAGTGTCTCACACGGCCCAGGGGGTGAACAAAGGCCTCTGAAGCGAATCGATTGTTTTTAAAGAAAAAATTTCACATATTCAAAATGTAATCTCATTTATTTTTAATGATTTAGGTCTACATGCAACCTTCAAAGAAATCCAAGATATCTTTCTTACTTTGTAATTGCCTAATTATCATAAATCATCATCACATAGTTTGTGGAACTAGGTTATCCATGACTGTAATTAATATCTTGAAAATATCTTGGAAAGCATGGTGGCCGATGGCAGATATAAAGCTGATATAATTTTATTTATTTTAATATTTAAGAAATTTGAAATCATTTCAAATTTGGATTAAAATGGATAAAAAAAATAAATGTGTAAAATAAACATGCTAATACTTTAAGTGACAAAGTATTTTTCACAAACAAATATTTAATAAAAATATAATTAAAAAAAAGGAAGTAAACACTAACCAACAGGGAAGCACATTTTTTCAAATAAAGCCAAGGTAAAATTAATTTTACGACCATGAAAATATACCATTGATACCATGAAAACGACATAAATATGACATTGGGCAAAAGCATGAAGCGCAGCATATTTTGAAATCACGAGTTTAAAGTTTGTTGATCGCGTGTCTCCAGTGAAGCTGAACTATCCTCCTGTCCGCATTCAATTCACACAAACCGACCGTCATGCAGAGTGCACGCGATTGTGCAGGATACAAATGCACACTTCATAAGATCTCACAGCTGGATTCGAGAATACTTTTCTCGAATGAGCTTTTCTAAGTTTGTAAGGTTTTTGAAATTAGATGTTCATTAGTCATTCAAAGATTTGTTTAAATTATATAAATGCGTATTTGCTGAATGCTGACGGCAAACGAGAAAGTATTATAATGTTTGCCTTTCTATTACTAACAATATATAAGCAATCGTTATAATACTTTTAGGTGTACATTTAAATTCCTTTGTTTAACAGTTCTATCTGATTATTAGACAGACTTCTGTCCGTGGACAGAACTGTTAACGACGACAGCGAACAAGAGAGATAATGTGAGCACTGTGTGTTCAGGCACTGCCGTTCTCAGCGCCGTCAAAATAAAAGTACCGCCACGAACGCATCGGCCAAACAGAAAAACTTATCGGCCGATATTTGAAAAGTGCCAAATATCGGCCTTGGCGATATATCGGTCGACCACTAGCTGTGAGTCTTGTGCTTAAGTTAATAGCCACAAATTGACCGACATCCATCAAGGCAAACCAGCATTGCATTTGTATGCATGTGAGAATGTGTGGACATGGCTGCGTGTGTAAGCTCTTCGAGCTGACTTTAGCGCTGTGCGTTTGATCTATCCTCAACATTTTAAGTGTATGGGACCCTTGTATTTTGTACAGTTTATAAACTTGTCAAATAAATTTCAATTCAATTCAATTCAGTCTACTGTGGGGCTATTAACTCTGCACTTCAGCAGTAACACAGATGGCACCAGCCTCTCAAACCTGATTCCACCCCTGAAGGAGAGATAAGAACGTGTATACATAAAAAGAGAGTGACAGCATGACCAGCACAGAATTACTCTATTGTTGGACCAAAAGTTAAAGAAATAGTTCAATCAACGATTGACATTTTGTCACCATTTACAGACCATTCACACCAAGGACAATAGCTATAACAATCATCATAAAAATATAGTTTTAAAAATCAATCTAAATTTAAAAGAACAGCAGAGTCCAACATCACAACTATAACAATAACGTCAAAGAGGAACGATATTTTTGGAAACACTTTCACAATGATTGTTTTTTTCCCAGCTGATATGTGATAAAAACATTGACTATACAAACAGAATCCATCCTGCTTTAAAGAGCATCAGACAACATAACTGCAGCACACATTTAATATAAACAGAACATTATCATGCATGGTGTGGATGCTGATACAGTTATGTGAACAGACCTTTAATCAACTCTCCAAACCCGTATGCTGTCTTATTTTTTCCTCTGGGAATAATAAATAAAAATAAATAAGTAGTATATATGATTCATGTGCAGTATTTCCAAATCATTGTGACCCTGTTTTCATAAAAACCAAGCCAAAAATAAGGTTAATTTGTTCCTCACACAATACTACTGTACGAAAAGAGTGAAATGCCACAAAGGAAGGAAGGAAGGAAGGAAGGAAGGAAGGAAGGAAGGAAGGAAGGAAGGAAGGAAGGAAGGAAGGAAGGAAGGATGGATGGATGGATGGATGGATGGATGGATGGATGGATGGATTGGATGGAAGAAAGAATGAGAAAGAAAGAATGAGAAAGAAAGAATGAGAAAGAAAACATTTATTTTAAATAAATAGTTTCTTTTTTGGGCTTGACATGTGTGTTCAGTACATGTGTAAAGATCTTTGAAATTTTTACTTTAGATTTATAAAACTTTATTGACATTTTTGTTCAACTATTCCCTTAAAACAAAATTGAAGGCCTTATGCTTTTCCATATCCAATACACATTTGTATAATTAGAAAAAAATTGAAATAAATTATTTTGGAAATAATGATCCATCTGGCATGTTAATAGTGTTTGAAATAGTAAAACACTCAAATAACCGGTTCAATTATTGTCAAACTGATTAAGCTTTAGCATCTGAATTGAAAATCCTTGTCTGGAGTCACACAAACAGTCTCATCAAGGTTGAATTTAAGGCAAACTCTGGGTCTGCCTTTATTTCCTCTTTCCTGCAGCCTCTTCCTGCTGCTTATGCTGCCAGTTTGACATCTGAATGCCCGGGCATTAGCAAAAGTGGCCTAAATTAATTTGGCAAGAGGAAGAGGCAGATGGAACATGTAATTGTAAAGGCACAGTTTTGGCAGCCTAAAAAGACATCTTAGAAGAATTAATATTTTCCCATGGTTAATAAATCCTTTTTTCACATTCTTCCCCTCTTTGATTCATTTCAAAACAGTTATCTCATCTTAACAGTCCAAAACAAGCTGTGTGAAACCTTAATCATACAGTACACATGATGATGGCAACTGTTCGAATTTAAATTTTCAAGTACGTTAACAATAAGTTGTCACTCTAAATCCCTAACATAAATTAAAGTATTGTCAGCTGTCAGTAATCCTCCTATGCAACGTGAACTATTCACTTTATTAAAATAAATAATTCAGACATGGAAATAATTTTAGTGTTGACTGCTTGGATGCCACCAATACCAAAATGAATCCACAGGGGAGACAAGATGAAAAAGATGAACCTTATAGAAAGTAGAAAAACATCATCCCAGGATCGCAAAACATCATCTTATTTACAGAAAAAGTAACTTGTGTACTTGAACACGGTTGTTTGAAATGACGTAGCCTGACATGTTACTTCTGTTTACATGCTTTTATGTGTTGGTTGCAGTGACAGTGTGTGATTCCTCCCTAAGGGTTTACACTGATGGTGGAGTCGAATAATTCAAATTTTCAGCTCTGGATTTCTTTACAACTCTCATTTACATTTACATTTATGCTTATAGCAAACGCTTTCTTTCAAAAGTGACGTACATCTCATCTTTAGAATAAAGAGAAGCAGTGTTGAGGTATTAACCTCCAAAAATGAAAAACAAAATAAAATTAAATAAAGTAATAGCTATGTGTGAAGAACACGTAAATTCTAGTATGTGAGCATATCATTAAAGAAATAGTTCACCTCAAAATGAAAATATACTTACCCTCAGACGATCCAAGATGTAAATGAGTTTGTTTCTTCATTAGAACAGTTTTTTTTTTAACTTAGCAGCTGTTTGGGCTGTCATTCTGATGGCACCCATTCACTACTGATCCACTCATGAGCAAGTGATGTAATGCTAAATTTCAAGTACGACTTTATTCAACAATTTATTCTCATCCGTTTCAGTTGACGTGCATTCACAAGAGAACCACAAGTGCGTGGTAAGGAACGAAGAGAAGAAATTGTTGAATAAAGTCGTTATTTTTGTTTTCTTTGTGCACAAAAAGTATTCTCGTAGCTTCATAAAATGAAGGTTGAAACACTGATGTCACATGGACAATTTTAACAATCTCGTAACTACCTTTCTGGGCCTTGAACGTTAATTTGTGTTCCGAAGATGAACGAAGGTCATTAATTAAATTAATGTCAAAAATTTTGGGTGAACTAACCCTTTAATCTGGCCGCAGAAAGATCACTGGCTGTCATATGGACTACGTTTTTGCGCCTTGTTTTGGTATTTTGCCATTTTTAGGGCTTGAAAAATGTGGTCACTAGGAACTGTTTTTGCATCAGAAGAAATACATAAGTATAATCAAAATTTGCGACATGAGGGGAAAAAAATTATTTTGGGGTGAATTATTTCTTTAACTCAGAGACAATGTAATCAAATATCCACATGATAGCCAAATAATTTACCTAATCCAAGATTTTCAGAAGGATTACAGAAGAAAATTATGAAAATGAGCACTAGCAAATAAATGGTTTAAAAAAGCCAAATACTATGATCTGTGTCCTTGTGGGAAATAAAAGCCAGCTCAAGAAACTGTGCTTGATACAGCCACTTCATCTTAAACATCAGTAATCAGTCTCTGCAAATCCAAAGCATCGTGGGTGTAAACTGAGGGGGTGGTTAGAGAAAAAGGGGGGAAATAGAGTGTCAGGGTGGTAGACATTGCTCTGGGAGTTAGTGTATTCAGCTCTGGGCTGTAGGGAGGGAACATTTCAATGCTGCAAACCTCAGCAAGCAAAACTAAAAAAAAAACAATTTGCAAGAATTTACTTGAAACAAGTCTACAATATGCTCACAGGGTACTAGAATAATGCTCAGGTTAGACTGCCACAGAACACAGTTAAAGTCATCTAGAATCAATATGCATTTTCTGAATCTGTGCTGTAAAGAGGCATCATGTGGCAAAGCAGACAGTGAATCTGATGACTGTATCTTTGTGTATCAAACACATAATCGCACAACAACACAACTGGCAATTTCCTGATTAAAACTACATGTGACTTCAACTTCCAAGGGAATTCAATCGCAAATGATCTACCAAGATAGATAGCTGTTAATACCTGATATTACAATAACTCATATTGTCAAGAAGGAATAAAGAAGTAAGTCTGGAATGGCATGACTAGCTTACTACACTACGTATATACTTTGTGGTATACAGGGAAAAAAGAAAATAACAGCATGAGGGGGAAAAAAACATGGGATGTTGGCAGCAGGTTTTGTGATTTAGTTTCATGTGCAAGATGCTGCAATACACGAGAAGCAAGCACAGCAGTCAAACATGTCCGTAAAATGCATGTTTATATAGAAAAACAATGGAAAAGCAGCACAATGAAATGCAAAAACCTTTAAAGACCTATTGCTGAATGTTTGATATTTCATGTTTATAAGTTTTCATGTTTATAAATAAAAGCTAGCTTACAAAATTGTGCTTGATTCAGCCACTTTATATTATACATTGTAGAAAATAATTTTAAAAGAAACTAATAAAAATAACAAAAACACATACCAAAAAACTAATTCAGAATATTAACAAATAAATATTAAACATGTCCTCTGTATTATGCACTGGAAACTTGGACCACTTGAGATGAATGTGACTATAAATTTGAAAAGATTTCAGTGCATGAAATATGGAGTTAGTTGAGTGTGTGATGATTTAGCAGTACAAGCAGAGACACGACCACCATTGTGGCTCCCACCTCTCTGGGGGGGCCGACTGGCTGCCTTAAGCCATCTGAGCCTCCAAACCCCCAGCCTATCATTTCATCATCATCATCCCTCATCACTCTACCGATCCCTCACTTCACCCCCTTCCCTCGCCAAGCCTGTACCATCATTTCTCAGTGTCTGTCTCACCCTCAATCTCTCTGTCTCTCTTTGATTACTGACATGTGATGTCTCATCCAGCTTAGAGATTTCTCTGCTGAGCCGCCACTCGAGTGTCGTTTGACACGCACACACACACACTCATCACACACAGCCCTCAGCTGTGGCACAAGGCACATGTTCTGTAAGCACAGAGCGTCTCGTTCATTAGCAGCAGCGCCGGAAACTGTTGAGAAACGGCTTGTTGTACTTCCAGCATCATTCTCATCCCTAAACTTTTTCAAAAACATTACCTAATATTCTAAATTTATGCATTATTTGTTCACAGACATACTCAGTGATGTTATGTTATAACATATGCTATACACAAATGTTATAACTTCTAAATGTCAATACAGTTATGAGACGGCATCACAAGAAATTATGTTTTATTAACAAGGTTCGGGAGGAGCACGAACAGATAATCAACCAATTTGGCACAGGTGTAACTCGTTTATCGAGCCATCCTAACTAGCACAATACGTATATATACTGTATGCAGCCTACCTGCCTCTGTCCCACAACAGTTTTCCGGCATCCCTCCTCCACACCAACTCCTCACTCCTAACTATTCCTATCCCAGCTTCGGTTAGGGGGAGTTATCTGGGTTTGGGCTTATTCCGGCTCGGAGCCCTCCCCCCGACAGCCTGCCAAAAAATGCTTACTATTTGCTATCAGATTAGATGTAAGGGTGAACTCGTGAAATGGGTGTTCTTATGCTTGTTGTGAATGATGACTCGAGTAGCCAGCTTTTTCGAAACTGTGACAATAGCAATATGGTAAAAGAAGATTATTTGTAAATCAATTTTAAATAGTGTTGTCAAACGATTAATCGCGTAATCGCAGCCAAAATAAAAGTTCCCTATCTGTCGGTCACTACGAGTTATGTCATGATGACACAGGGGGTTTACTTGAAAAAGAGAAAACGCCAATGAAAATGTGTTAGTGGATTTTGCACGCTGAGCCACTCCCCGTGCACACCTGTTTATAAGGCGACAGCACACGTCCACTCATTCAGATTTTTGCTTCGGAGACAAGTGGGTGAATGATTACTCTCCACAAAGCCTTTTTGACCTGACTGGAAGAAAGAAGCTGCTCCTGGTTGGCATGACGGCACAAACAGCGGTGTCCCTGTTGATTCAGCGATTCCCCTGGGTGCTTCAATTAAAAGAGCAGTTTCTCATCACGGACGGCTTGCGTCTTTTTAAAGATGCCGTTCCATCCGTGTTTTCTTGGTTGCGGTCGTTACCTGTTCTCTGTTGAGGGCCATGTGTCGTGTCTTATTTTATTATTTAGCCTATCTCTCTTTCTTTCAGTAGTGGAAATTTAAATGTGAGATTCTGGAAACGAGATCTAAATTTTGCGGGAATGGTCGGGTCGAGTCGGGAAGAAAATTATTTGACGCGGACAGCGGGTGAACAAAGTGTGAATATATAGCGGGAGCGGGTGGGTGCGGAATAGAACCTTGCGGGAGCGGGACTAAAAAAATGCACTCCCAGCACAGACCTCTACTTCAGAGGGATCCCTTTGAGCCGCTGGACTCAGTTGAGCTTAAGTTCCTGTCTGCTAAGACAAAATTCCTGACCGCTTCCATCAAGAGGGTCGGGGACCTCCAAGCATTTTCGGTGAGCGAAGAGTACCTTGTGTTCGGGCCGGCCTACACTCACGTTGTCCTGAGAAACCGCCCCCCTCTTGATACGTGCCCCCCCCCCAAGTTCCCACCACGCCCCTTTTGGAGGTCAGCAGAAAGGGAAGGCTGTCTCCAAGCAGAGGTTGGCCCACTGGATAGTGGATGCCATCGCCTTGGCCTACCAATCCCAAAGCAAGCCGTGCTCGCTTAACAGGTAAGTGGCGGGAAGAGCCAGCCGGTGTCATGCTTGCTGCGCCATTCCCCCTCACCCGGGGATGCGAGCGCCTTTCCTCCTCCAGTAAGTTCCCCGGTTGGCAAACCCTGGTTGAGTATCCTCCAGCACCCCCGGCAGTCAGACTGGGCGGAGCAGTCTGACGCCAGGCCCAGTATCGGTGTTAGCTTGCCCGGGTCTCCGGTCAGCCCCTGTACTGGGCTAGGTGTCCATATGGCTTGATTCCCTGTGGGCAATCCCATATGTGTATTCTTCCATGTTAAGGTTTCCCTCTCGGTGAACCCATGTCTTTCCTTAGACAGACCACTCTGTCAGTCTCTGCTGGAAGCCGTTCCTCCCTACTCCTAGGTAGGACCTGCCTCAGAGACCATTCCATATGTAGTACTGCCCCAGGCCTGGGTCAGTCCATATCAGTGTCTCCACATGATACCTCCCTACGGGCAGGATGTGGTCTCCGTAGCGCCCTTCTCCGGAAGGCTCGCTTCCCCTTCGTTACTGCCAAGCTGTAAACAACAAACAGGAAAGGCGTGAAGCACCTTTCATGAAGGTCGAAATCCCTTCTCTTAAAAAATTTAAAAGAAAAATTTCTGTCATAGGAACAGCGACTTGGCTATCTCCAGCAGAGATGTACTCTCCTTTTGGTCCCTGTGGGCGCCAAGGTCAGCGAATTTGCGCTGCGGCGTTGGGAAGGTTATGACCTTTGCGTAGCACTTGTCTGACACGCGGCTGCTTGTCAACATTTGCAGCACTACAGGGTTGTGACGGGGTTCAGGTTATGGCGCTTTCCATGGACCCCCTAAGTCGCCACGACATAACCCGAAGTGACCAACAGATAGGGAACGTCTCGGTTACATACGCAACCCTCGTTCCCTGATGGAGGGAACGGAGAAGTTATGTCCCTTATGTCACAACTCAAACCTCACTGGTTGCCAGGGACCGTTTCTCAGCATCAACCACATACAGCATATATTTTTGGAAAATGTTACACATGCATAGACATTTATATATTTATTTCTTTATATTTTATATTATATATAAATATATTTAATATAAAAACAACATATTTTTCTTAAATATATGCATGCATGTGTTTGTATTTATATATACATAAAAAATATACACAGAACACACACATACATTATGCAAACAAAAACTTTTATTTTGGATGCATTAACCGTTAATCGTTTTGAACAGGCACTAATTTTACAAGACACATATTTTAATATTTTTAATTAATTAAAAACAAGCCAAATACTCCAATGTTCTTTAGCTTGTGGAATAAATGGGCATCAGTGGTTCCACAAAGAACCTTTAACATCCATAGCACCTTTACCTCACACTAAAGGTTCTTTATAATGGAAAAAGGCTCTTTGGAGTAGTAAATTTTTTTAACATGAGACAAACTGCTATTTTAAAGCTTTGTTCCTGAAGGTTCTTGATTTTCTTCACTCTTAAAATACTGAAAAAAAGTTTTTTGGGTCCTAAGAATGTTTCAGAACTAATGTCAAATCCCAAGTTTACAGCAATATGTGCATTGCATAGATCTGAACAACCATCAAACACTTAATTAACCCTCGCATTGAGTTCCTCAACGAGGTTAAAATTATATTAATGCACCAGTTCAGCTAGAATCTGGAGGTGCTTGCGTTGCCTGTGTGCGGGGGTTCCCTTTGTTGTGATCCTTGCAGAAAAGGGTGTTTCCCGCGGTTGCTGATTGGCTGGAACTTCAGTCTTGGGAAGCCAGTGGTTGGGCGTTGACTGACGATGCTTGTGGGCTGGTTGAAGTTTTAGACGGCACTCAAGGTCGGACTCGGAGACACGGCTGTTAGGCAGAACTTAACTCGGAACACGAAACTCTCAATGGAAAGAAAATAAATGAAAGTAGAAGAATAGAAGTAACGAGACTAGATGGGTTTTCTCCTCATGGTTTTAGAGGAGCTGGCATGTAAGCCAGAGCACACTCAAAGAGCGCAAAATGTGATGACTGAAAAGCACGGCTAGAAGCCATGACCCAAAAAGCTAAAGAGCTAAAAGGCGATGACTAAATGCAAAGCTCAAAGCTATGCTAAAAGCCACATGGCTAAAAATGATGACTTGAAAGCATATGACTAAAAAGAGCAAAACTAAAAGCTAGACGCAAAAAGCCTGCTAAAAGCCATGACTAAAAAGCATAATTTGATGGTGTCCTGAGTATTTAAACCAGGTTGTTGGAAACATCCCAAATGGTGTTTTGACCAATTAGACGCTTTCTTTGCTGGGGTGTTGTATATTTCTCTTCCCCATTCAATAAATCAAATGTTGTCTTATCAGTCACATGGTCTGAATTTTCCCGTTCTTGCAGAGTATATTTTTGGACATGATTTCTATAACAAGAATGTGATACATTTGACAACGAATTGATTGGAATAAATGTTTCAAGCAAGAATTCTCAAACTCACATCTAACATGATATGAACCCTTACCTATTCAATAGTTTTTATTAAAGACTACACAATAGTAATTAAAACGATATTCTACATGTGGGTTTACATCACCGATATGGAGTTAAGCATGGACTGTATAGTTATAGGCTTTTTGAGTTCAGTTTGTGCTATTCTACATCTGTACAAGACCGTTTCTGGTACCATCTCTCTGAAGACAGAAGGCCATGTTCTGTGAAGACCAGAGGTTAAGAGGTCTCTCATAAGGAATTTCAGTCTGTTCTTTGTCGTCGAGGTGGGGGAAGTCGATCCAAAGAGCTTGTGATCGTCACTGGTTTGCATGTGATGGTCATGCTGTGCATTTCTGACCATTAATCTTGATTACTTGCCTCAAAATTGACAATCTCCTTGGAATTGTCAATAAGTGTTATTTTGTTTAAATGCTGTGAGCTACTCAAAGCTGCTAGTTGGTGGACTTGCTTCAGGCTTGTGGCGCCAGGATCTGATTTACGAACATCCTGTGTCTTGGGCCTTTATGTGGAATTCGGCTCCTCATGTTTCAACAATGTTCTTGACCAAATCTTAGATTGTCTGAATTCGTCTGAATACCCTACACTGCCAATAAATAACCTTTATTTTTAAGGAGTATTTTAATACAGAGTCTTTATAAACACCTTTATGAGAATTTATAAAAGAATTTAGCATCCTCTGCATGACTCACTGAGCTCTCAGATACCCCCGTAGCAGTCAAAAAGCTTTATTTTCGGCACTGATTTAAAGAAAAGAAAACACCCGAAATCTGTGTCTGTGATCTATACAGTATGCCTTACAGTAATGAGACTTTTGATTGTCTCCATTCAGAACACTCCTTCAATACTCCCAAAATAACCAACCTTGTTTTTCCATTTCTTCATGAGTGCAGATCTAACGAGAACGGGCAGACTTAATGCAAAATGACAGAAATAGTTTTAGGGTCTCAACAACATCACATATTTGTCTCTTGAATTCAGAAAGCTGACTTTGAGTTGAATGGAGATGGAGGAATAGTGTTCACAAACACACAAACACTTTCTGTTATTTTTCAGACTATCTTAAACTACTCTGTTCTGTTTTCCCCTCTTTTCATTTTGTGACAGCATTTCACTCTCATTTCTTTTTCAGTAATTAGATACAGTAGTGTCACCATGTCATCAGTGAGCAAAACTATTAGAAATGGCCTTCAGCTGTATGATGCTTTTATTTGTTTGTGCATAGAACCAGCTCAGTGTACTACAGTATGATCTTAAAATATAGCATATTACATTTACTGCCATAGTAAGAGCTAATCAGAAATGTTAGCAGAACTGGTGACCATACAAATCACAAGAGCAGAATCAAAATCATGTTCTCTAGTTAAGGTCAAGTCTACACAAACTAAAAATAGAGGAAAGCTGGTCGAGGGTTAAAAGTTTAGCTGCAGACAACATGTTTACAAAGAGGAACAGATTTAGAATCCTTGCTGGGTTTTGAACTTCAGGTGGACCTTCTACTGTCGCAAGATATAACATCAAAACATAAGACCCATCCAATGTGAAGGTCAAGGCTAAATTCCACAATCTCCAGCATAATTTACCAGAAAAACAAGACTTATTGCCATGGAGCAACAAAATCGACCATGGAGCCCACCTATTCAGAGACTTTCAGAGTGCATGAAATTTCAGCACAATAGTTTTAAGACGCAAAATCAATCACATAGGCTAATAGTTTAATTACAACGCTTATAATTACAAAAAAACTCCAACTTCAGCAAGAAAATTGTCTTAATGATTTATAATGAGCATTGAGTCTAACAAAATCAAACCATTGGGCCTCCCAAACCTTTGGAAATATATTACATCAATTGGGAATTGAAGACAAATTGAAAATTACTTTTTAAACTTGTTACAGGAATTTGAAGTTTCTGTGGAAGGAGCAGCTAAGCCTGCTGACAGGGAGACAGATGAGGCCTTCGAATCGAGCTGTAATGACATTTTCTGCTTGCTTAGTTTGCTCCCTGTTGGCAAGAGTTCATCATGCCCACCCGGTGGGGAAGCTGTCATCCAATTTAGAAGAACATCCCAAGTAGAACAATTATTTTATAAGAACATGCGGAAAAGATTATCAAGTTTAACAAATCAAGCTGTGGATATGTAATTTTCCCAAACAATATTACAGACAAGAACATTTGGCTATGCCAAAGTGATCCTGTGTGTCAGACAGGTACACAATTTGTTGTCTAGATGGAAACTTGTAACTTCAGGCTGTGAATTGTATCTGTCTGCACAGTCAAACCACTTTTGAGAAGTTTAATTCAAACCTCTTCGTTTTTACTTGTCAGAATTTTTTAAAGGGTGCAATTGCCTCAAAGCATTTTTAGCAAAAACGTGTGTTTTATAGCAAGAACTTGGTGCAATTATGAAAGCTGTGCACTGCAAAAAACATAAAAATGCCTGGAATCAGAGCTTGTTATTTTTCAAGGTAAAAATTAGTTGAGATGTAAACTAAAGAATTATGAATCCCGCAGGGATCATAAAACATAAACAACTGATTTAGATGTTATTTTTTTACTCCGCACAAGATATGTGATCCTTTAACCTGAATGAACATGCCTGTCTTCAAGAGTTTGTTTGTGCATTAAAAAGTCAGTGAGCATCAACTCTGCAAGCTAACATTAAAAAAAGAAAATAGTTCACCATTTCATTAACGCTGGCACATGATTGACAGACCTATTAGCACTTGTGTTCAAGGACGTATAACAAATGAAAGTAGAAAAACAAATGTTGCAATAATAACGGTAACACTGATAATGACATTACTTATGATTAATATGGCACAAACATGAAAACGTGAAGCTGCTGTGTCAGTGAAAGGTCTGTGAAACAATCAACTTCCATTTTCCAGGACCAACAAAACACCCAAACACAAAATGCTATTACTGCAAGATATCATCTACTGTCATTCTCTTGAGAAATCTCACCTAATTTTCTGGACATGCGAACAGAAATGAAACAACAGAGAATTTAATTCAGTTGGCTATAGGTTGGTTCACACTAACAGAGAGGTTTTATTGGTAGAACTGATGCTTGTCCTCTGGAGAAGAGGAGCTAAAAAAAAACAGGAGCTGAAACAAGAAAATTATTACAAGCTACAGTATGTGTCTGCGCTAAACAAGATGCTCTTTTGGTCACATTAGGGTGAGCTTAGCAAAAAGTGAAACATATACTGTATATTGATAATTAATTTCCCTTTACATATCAGAATTTTTTTTATAGTGCAAAAGTTTTAATTTAATCATATTGGATGATCCAATAAATAACAACTACATGGTCAAATGTATTATATTACACAGTAACAGACCATACAATTGTTATTTAACAGTGAAAATAATAAGAAAAGTCTTTTGAGCACCAAATCAGTATATTAGAATGGTTTCTTTTCTGAAGCATCATGTGACACTAAAGACTGGAGTAATGGCTTTTGAAAGGTCAGCTTTGCTATAAAAAAGCAATACTTTAAAATCAATCAAATCGAAAACAGTTCATTTAAGTTGTAATATTTCAGAATTTTTTTGGGGAAAAAATTTAAATTGCAGACCCCAAAAATACCCAAACGAATATGTGAAATACAATAATGTCATAAAATCAAGGCCCATTCACACCAAGAACAATAATTATACAGATAATATATATTAGTGTCCACAACACTGCACAACATTGTTCTGCCATGCACTGACTTTGTCATCGGCCACTTTAAATGCTCAAGCTCATTAAAAATGTGTGGATTCTAACTGGCCGTCAATGTTTTTAATCATTCATCAGCTTTCAAAAATCGTTCTGAAAGTGATTCCAACAATATTGTTCCTCTGGTATAGTTATTGTCCTTGAACAGGCACGCTGCATCACAGATGTTGTTAAAGGGATAGTTCACACAAAAATAAAAATTCTGTCATTAATTACCCACCCTCATGTCGTTTCAAACCTGTAAGACCTTCGTTCATCTTCGGAACACAGAACAGCATACGTTGCTTACGTCCAGCGAATATTCTCCAAATGGCACCAGGGTGATGCGGAGGAGACGAATTGTAGAATTAAGTCGTTATTTTTATTTATTTTTATTTTGCGCACAAAAAGTATTCTCGTAGCTCGTATAGTTGCGGCTGAACCCCTGATGTCACATGGATTATTTTACTGATCTCCTTGCTACGTTTCTGGACTTGAGAACATTTCAGTTGCGTTGCTGTCTATGCAGGGTCAGACAGCTCTCAGATTCCATCAAAATACCTATTTTGTGTTTTCCAAAGATACGAATGGCTACGTGAAAACACCTGAGGTGAGCATTCATGACCATAATTTATTTTGGGTGAACTAACCCTTTAACATTAACACACGTCTAAGTTAACATTACCTTAAACCAACACATTGACTAGTTATCCAACTCATCAGAAACAATGGTTCTGTTTCCCATCTCTTACGCCAACAAAAAATAAATAACTTAGCTAAAGAGCCAAAGCCCAGTACTGCTATGGTTCCAGTCTGTTGCTGTGTGAAATATCCTGACGCCTAGCATGGCTTGTGTTCAACATTGTTTTTTTTTTCAGCTGCTGGGTGATTGAGGAAATTCTGTTACTTAGCATTCACACCAGTAAATTAAGTGGGGCGGGTGAAGGAAAAGCAGTGAGATATAGAGGCATTGGAAATTGTATAGCCATTCCAAGTTGGAAAACAAAATTGCTTTCTTGGGTGTTTTTCTCAGTTTCTGCACAGCTGGCTGATTGGGATTCAGTTTTTTGTGGCACATTTCCTCTTATATGCATAATTCACAAATAAATTTGCTCAGTTGTGCAGCCCTACAGTTCGGGTCACTATCTGCCCTGACTCTCTCCAGATGAGCTTGGTAACATGCCACACATGCTCAGTGACACCTGAGCACACCCAGCGGCTGTCCAAATCAGCGCTACCTCGGATGAATCATGAACACGCTGATCCATTCGGCTAAAACCCAACGCTAAGATCAACTTCGCAGTGCCATTCATCAGTCTTTTGGTATTGAATATAATCTGTATGAACACTCAAGGATTTTGGGGAGGAGACTGGAGCAGTGTGACAAACTCAATTCCTCTGAAGTTTTCTCTGGTTGAAGTATCTGCAAGTCTGAGTTAGCGGAAAGAAAAGCAGAAAGCGTGATGCGCTTTGATTCCCCCCAATGGTTGGGTTTGCTCAGTGGTACACCAGCAGGGAGACATGTGACATTATGCTTTCAGGTTGGACAGATATAATCAACGGGTGTCTAACCTACTAATTAAGTGCACAATGGGCAAACCTAAGAGTATGGTGTGCTTACAATGAATGTCACTGAGTAAAGGGGGGCTCAAATAATCATGTGTTCCATGCTACCAAAGTAGCAATGAATAGTAAGGACACAAGCACACACAGGAGACCCCCCATATACCCAGCACCACTAATAGATTTTTCACCATGTGTTATGTAGAAAACTCCTGCTGTGAAATATCTAATGTACCATAACTAACTTGCTGTGCCGTTACAGTGCCTTTTTGCCACTGGGGACATGGCACGCTTTGGTGAATCAAAAGAAATGAAAAGAGTGACAATCCAAAAAAGGACCATTTTAAAATGTCTACAAATGGCCTACACAAGCAATGTAGTTTATATTAATGCAATGTCACATGAGGTGGCCCTGCCCACACTGAAACCTCATTGGACCAAAATCCTGCTGCTCAGGTTTATAACTTAATCATCAAATTAGGACAAAGATATATAGATTGTATAAAGTTGAGAAACATTGGATAATAAAACAAAAATGTCAGGTCAAGTGACAAATAACCTGTTGATTTTGATTCTAAGTGTGCCATTTGCATTTGGAAGCTGTTGCTGTGAACCCACATCATGCGGTCAAAGGAGCTCTCCATGCAGGTGAAACAGACAATTGTTAGGCTTCAAAAACAAAATAAATCCATTAGAGAGATAGCAGGAACATTAAGAGTGGCCAAATCAACAGTTTGGTACATTCTGAGAAAAAAAGAAAGCACTGGTGAGCTCAGTAACATAAAAAGGCATGGACATCCACGGAGGACAACAGTGGTGGATGATTAGAGGATCCTTTCCATGGTAAAGAAAAACCCTTTCACAACATCCAGCCAAGAGAAGAACACTCTCCAGGAGGTAGGTGTGTCACTGTCAAAGTCTACAATCAAGAGAAGACTTCACGAGAGCAAATACAGAGGGTTCACCACAAGGTGCAAACAAGGCCTTTGCCAAAAATAAAAAGCCAGACCACTTCTGCAAAAGCATTCTTTGGACGGCTGAAATTAAGATCAACCTGTACCAGAATGACAGGAAAAAAAAATTATAGAGAAGTCTTGGAACAGCTCATGATCCAAAACATACAACATCATCTGTGAAACATGGAGCAGTGTGATTCATGTCGCAAGGTGGCTCCGTGTCACTGGTTCTGGTGTTTATTATATGCCGTGACAAGAGACAGAATCACCAAAATTCTAAGTGTACAGGATTCACTGTCTGCCCAGATCACCAAATGCAAGCAAAGTTGATTGGACTGCGCTTCATAGTACAAATGGACAATGATCCAAAACATACAGCAAAAGCAACCCAGTAGTTTTTGGAGGTAAAAAGTGGATTATTCTTCAATGGCCGAGTCAATCTCCTGATCTCAACCCAATTGAGCATGCATTTCACTTTCTGAAGACAAAACAAAAGACAGAAAGACCTACAAACAAACAACAACTGAAGTCAGCTGCAGTAAAGGCCTGGCAAAGCATCACAAAGGAGGAAACCCAGTCTTTGGTGATGTCCATGAGTTCCAGACTTAAAAGGACTGCAAAGGATTCTCAACAACATATTAAAAATGAACATTTTATTTATGATTACATTTATTTGTCCAATTAAATTTGACCCCTGAAATGGGTGGACTGTGTATAAAAATGGTTGTAATTCCTAAGCATTGTATGTTATTTTTTTGTTCAACCCCTTGAATTAAAGCTTTAAGTCTGCACTTCAATTTCATCTTGATTGTTCTATTTTTAATTCTGTTCTGGTGGCATACAGAGCCAAAATAATAAAAATTGTGTGTCATTGTATATATGGGACAACTTGTTGTGTGTGTGTAATATTATATATCTATATATAGATATACACACAGTGGTGTGAAAAAGTTTGGCTGATTCTTATTGTTTTGCTGTTTGTCACTTTTATTTTCAGAGCATCAAACAAATTTAAATATTAGTAAAAGATAACATAAGTGAACACAACATGCAGTTTTAAATGAAGGTTTTTATTATTAAGGGAAAACTAAATCTAAAACTACATGGCCCTGTGTGAAAAATTGTTTGCCCCCTAAACCTAATAACTGTATGGGCCACCCTTAGCAGCAACAACTTCAATCAAGCATTTGCGATAACTTGCAAAGAGTCTGTTACAGCACTGTGGAGGAAATTTGGTCCACTCATCTATGCAGAATTATTGTAATTCAGCCACATTGGAGGGTTGTCGAGCATACCCTCCCCCGCCTTTTTAAGGTCATGCCACAGCATCTCAATTGGATTCAGGTCAGGACTTTGACTAGGTCACTCCAGAGTCTTCATTTTGTTTTTCTTCAACCGTTCAGAGGTGGACTTGCGGGTGTGTTTTGGATCATTGTCCTGCTGCAGAACCCAAGTTGGCTTCAGCTTGAGGTCACGAACAGATGGCGGACATTCTCCTTCAGGATTTTTTTTGGTAAACAGCAGAATTCATGTTTCCATTTAATCACAGCAATTCTTCCAGGTCCTGAAGCAGCAAAACAGCCCTAGATCATCACACTACCACCGCCATGTTTTACTGTTGGTATGATGTTCCTTTTTCTGAAATGCAGTGTTACTTTTACGCCAGACTTAATGGGACACACACCTTCCAAAAAGTTTAACTTTTGTCTCGTCAGTCCACAGAGGATTTTCCCAAAAGTCTTGGGGATCATAAAGATGATTTCTGGCAGAACTGAGACAAGCCTTTATGTTCTTTCTGCTCAGCAGCGGTTTTCGTCTTGGATGCCGACCCTTTTTCCCATTCTCTTTCTTATTGTTGAATCATGAACACTGACCTTACTTGAGGCAAGTGAGGCCTGCAGTTCTTTAGTTGTTGTTCTGGGTTCTTTTATGACCTATTGGATGAGTCGTTGTTGTGCTCTTGGGGTAATTTTGGTCAGTCCTGGGAAGGTTTTCCACTGTTCCATTTTTTGCCATTTGTGAATAATGGCTCTCCCTGTGCTTCGCTGGAGTCCCAAAGCTTTAGAAAATGCTTTATAACCTTTTCCAGACTGATAAATCTCAATTACTTTCATTCTCATTTGTTTCTGAATTTCTCTGGATCTCTGCATGATGTCTAGCTTTTAAGGATCTTTTGATCTACTTCACTTTGTCAGACAGGTCCCATTTAAGAGATTTCTTGATTGCAAACAGCTGTGGCAGTAATCAGGCCTGGGTGTGGCTAGAGAAATTGAACTCAGTGGATAACACAGTTTTAACAAGGTGCAAACACTTCTAATAGGGTTCTTCACACAGGGCCATGGTAGTTTTGGATTTGTTTTCCCTATATAAAAACCATTAAACTGCATTTGTTTTACTTGTGTTATCTTTTTCCACTATATTTAAATTGTTTTATGATCTGACAAACATGAAAGTGTGACAAACATTCAAAAAACTAAAATCAGGAAGGGCCACACTTTTTCACACCAACTTAATATTATATATATTATATAGATATATATATATATATATATATATATATATATATTCACTGTTGCTTGAAAGTTTGTGAACCCTTTAGAATTTTCTTTATTTCTGCATAAATATAACCCAAAAACAATTATTTTCATGCAAGTCCTGAAAGTTGACAAAGAGAACCCAATCAAACAAATGAGATTAAAATATATACTTTGTCATTTATTTATTCAGGAAAATGATCCAATATTACATATATGTGAGCAACAAAAGTATGTGAATCTCTAGGATTAGCTGTTAATTTGAAGGTGAAATTAGAGTCCATCTGTTTTTCAGAGGTGTTTTTAATCAGTGAGACTATCAGGTGTCAGTGTGTGCCCTGTTTTATTTAAAGAACAGGGATCTATCAAAGTTTGGTCATGTTTGTGGAAGTGTATCATGGCACAAACAAATAGGATCTCTGAGGACCTCAGAAAGAGTTGATGTTGTTCATCAGGCTACAAAAGGTTTCAAAGCCATCTCTAAAGAGTTTGGACTCCACAAATCCACAGTCAGACAGATTGTGTACAAATGGAGGAAATTCAAGACCACTGTTACCCTCCCCAGGAGTGCTCCACCAACAAAGAACACTCTAAAAACAAGACGTGTAAAATCCACTAGGTTTCAAAGGACTGCAAGCTAACTTCTAAGCAACTAAAGGCCTCTCACACATTGGCTAATGTTAATGTTTATGAGCCCATCATCAGGAGAACACTGAACAACCATGGTGTCCATGGCAGAGTCGCAAGAAGAAAGCCACTGCTCTCCCAAAAGAACATTGGGTGCTAGCCCCTTGCAGTTTGCTACCAATCATGTGGACAAGCCAGAGAATACTGGAGAATGTTTTGTTGATATGAGACCAACAATGACAAATTTTGGTTTAAATGAGCCGTTATTCCAGCATAAGAACTTTATCCCATCTGTGAAACATGGTGGTTGTATCATGGTTTGGGCCTGTTTTGCTGCATCTGGTTCAGGACGGCTTGCCATCATTGATGGATCAATGAATTCTGAATTATACCAGCAAATTCTGAAGGAAAATGTCAGGGCATCTGTCCGAGAACTGAATCTGAAGAGAAAGTGTGTCATGCAGCAAGACAACGACCCCAAAAACACAAGTTGTTTTACCAAAGAATGGTTAAAGAAGAACAAGGTTAATGTTTTGGAATGGTCAAAGTCAAAGTCCGGACCTTAATCCAACTGAAGTTTTGTGGAAGGAGCTGAAGCAAGTTGTTCATAGGAGGAAACCCACCAACATCACGGAGTTGAAGTGGTTCTGTACTGAGGAATAGTTTAAAACTCCTTCAAGATGTTGTGCAGGACTGATCAGCAGTTACAAGAAACATTACCTGCAGTTATTGCTGCAAAAGAGGGTCACACCAGATACTGAAAGCAAATATTTTTTGATCACCAATGTTACACCGATCATTTCTCATAAATAATGACAAAGTTATATTTGTCTTTTTTGTTGATTGCATTCTGCTTTTCTACTTTCCAGGATTGTGTGAAAATCCAAATACTTTTGGGTCATATTATGCAGAAATATAGAAATTCTAAGGTTACAAACTTCAGGCAGCACTATATATATATATATATATATATATTATATAGTACTTAGGACCATGGGTTATATTTTCATTTTTGTCTTTTTTAATAATCTGCCATAATGTCAACAATTCTGTGTTTTTCTGAAAATATGGGGTGCTGTGTGTACATTAAAAATTAACTTAAATGATTTTAGCAAAATGGCTGCAATATAACAAAGAGTGAAAAATTTAAAAGGGTCTGAATACTTTCCGTACCCACAGTATATACATATACATATACATATATATATATCTCTCTATAATATATACACTATATATGATATATTATAGCTAATATATATCAGCGATATATATATATATATATTATCCCATAAATAAACGTTTTGTGTTATTTAGTGATGATTTTTCAAAGGTTGCCACAAGAAGTGAAATTAGACATGTAAAAATCCAAGTTTCAACAAAAAATGTTGAAGCTCATCACTAGTCATGGACATATGGCAACACAAACTAACAACTTTTAAATGTCTACATATAAAAACAGCCTGATTTCATATTTGTGGTTTTGTTTTCCTCCAACTTTTTTGACTCAAAATAGTGCTGATGCTTGGAAAATTAAAAAACTGTATGGCTTTTCCAGTTGACCTTGGTTTACGTTTATTCTGCTTCATTAGGAAACTAGACCTTTTTACACAGCAGTGACTTTAAATGCTAAGTGAATTTGCAAACTTAGTTTTAATGGTTGTTGGGCTGATGTTAGCATACCTGTCAATGAAACGGCAAGGAATGTGTTAGTCCCACAGATGAGCTATTGATTTAAATTAATGCCAGTACTTTTGGGAATGAACCATAAAACAACCCATTACAGAAGGTAATTGCTCATTAAAAATGTTAGATTTCTATCCTGTGGCCAGCACAAACATATTTGTAATACATTCGAGACTCAGAATTTATGAACAGCACAGCAAGCCAAAAGTCTTTCAGGGTGATAGCGTAAATTAAAGAGGCATTTGCACATTGAATTATACACAAGAAAACTTGCTCCAACGTACTGTTTTATGAATGCTAGAGTCAGTGAGAGTTTTACATATTTCAACTAAAGCCAACTGTCTTTCTTTCTCTTAAGTCCACCTTAAAGTTGAAGTGGGATTTTCAGTCCCATTAACATCATGAATGAAACTAAAACTGAGCCAGTGTTGAATCATTCCTGATGGGGATGCTCAAACGAAAACTTGTTTCAAAACTGTGGTTCCAAACCTCTATGACTTTCTTATTTCTGTGAAACACAAAAGGATGTAATTAAATTAATCTGGTTGGGTAAATGAATTAAATTTCCAGTAAAGACTATAATGCTTAATAAAGCATCCAAAAGTTTAAGCAAAAAGTGCATTCAGCTCGCTAATCATTTTCCAAGTGAAAGAGATCATTGCTATGTCTTCTATGGTGTTTTGGGCATATGCTATAGGCAACTTTATACAGTAGGTGTTCTAAGGTTTGCTAGGGCATTTCTAGGTATCTGATGTTCAAGCTGGCTGCTAAGGAGTTACTCTAAATCGAATAAAATAAAATCATACATAATAAAAAAAGAAATCCTAATATTCCACCCAACCACAGCTTTTGGCTAATATGCAGCACAGTAAAAAGGACAAGTAATGAATAAGTTTTGGGGAGGGTCTTGAACATTCTACCAGCCAATTTTGGCATCAGCCTCTGAAACCACCAACACTTTAAAGTTTTACATTCTGCTAGGATTGATCAGGTATAATCAGTTTTTGTACAGATTAAAGCAACATTAAAAGACACAGACTTACCTTGAAGATGCCAACTACAAGAGAGAGACTACAGGTGGCAGATCAGAGTCTCGGCTCGTCACTTTCCAGAAATTAAAGTTTCACAGCATGCAGTAAAGACACTCCTGAACACTCCTGAAATCACTTTCTAAAACCCAAAAAAAAGATAGATGGGAAAAAAAGGAAAAAATATTAACAGTCAGAAAAAGTGCATGCCAACTGTCACAAAAGAAAAAAAACGCAGTGAAAAACCCCACTCTCCATTATCTGGAAGGATTTGTAATGAACAAATGTATATTACTGAAATGATATATACTCTTTTAGGCTTGGAAATCACAGTATTGATACTATGATGATCACTTTCCTGATATTTCCAGGTTTTTCATGTCACACTTCTACAGTACTTCCTTTCGGCAGTTAAATCTGTTTTTTTTTTCTATTCTATTCAGTCACCACAATATGATTGGCCAGAAAAAATACAGAACAATGTGTGCACAATGTAGTGCATGATGTTGTTATTACCATGTCTGTTCATCCCTAAAACACTGGGCGCGTTAAAAACCTCATAGTTAATGGTACGCTGCCTGCTGGCTCTTTCTTTCTGTTATTACTTTTTGGCGTTTCATAGCATAACAAAATCGATGCATATTTACATTGATTATGGGATATTTTCTTGGGAGGCCTGGCACAAAAAAAAAATTGACTGAGAAACCAATTGAAACAGCCCATGCTGTTCTGCCCCACTAAGCAGTCTGGTGTTTTTGTTAACCATACACAGAATATCCTAGCTGCTGTACATTCACTCCAAAGATGCTATAGGCTAATAAAACACAGTGATAAATCAGTGTTTCCCAACCTTTTTTGTCGTATATAGCCCCACAACTCCATCAATAAGTCTAAAGAATTGTTTTCAATCACATTCAAGCTAAAAGCAATCAATACTGGGGTGAAAAACAAGATTCACAAAGCATCTTCAAAGATTGACAGAGTTTGAAGAATACAGAATCTGCCATATAATTCCATAACTACATGTAATCTGCAATATAGCTTTATATTTTACATTGACACTGATTGGAATGGCTGAGACAACTGATTAGATGAAAAAAGGAAGAAAAAACACTGCAAGGTTTATAAAGTGCAAATGACATGCCTGCCTATGCACATATGCTCTGCTACAGGTGTGATCCTGACTTCCGAACCCAACACTTACTGTACATATCTTATATTATTTCATTTTCTTAAGAAGGAATTGAATGTGTTAACCTGAATGTGTAAATTGGGATATATTAAATCTTATGGAAGCCCTAATGTTCATCTATATGTTGTAATTTCTATTTTACAGGTTTATAAATTAAAATAAAATCACTCCTGGTTGCGAATCACGGTCATGATAGGCCCCACAGTTTCATCGTAACACTGACACAATATTAAAAAAAGAACTGTCTTGTGACTCTGACAGCATTTATGAATAAATTTGAATCGTCATACAATAGCTACACCGTGCTACCTGACACGGCCTTGCAGTCCCACCTACTTACTTTCTCTGTTTTCCTAGTATGGATCTCAGGTCCTCATCTAGAATGTCTGCACACTGTTACCAAGGAGACTGCACACCCACATCCTATTGTATTTTTGGGAGCAATTAACGTACCAAAGACTTGTTATCCTGTTGTTGTTGTTTTTTTTCCCTGTCTCGTCTTTTTATTTTCTACATGATTTTATGTATTTACTGTGGGAGCGAAAGGTCTCAAACAATGAAGATTCAATGAGACACAATTCTTTTATCTACAAATTAAAGAATCCATACAAGATTTTGCACTATCCATTTCCACTATCTATGCAAAAAAAAAAACCTTGATGTCTTAGCAAAGACACCTTAATTTGAGCAACTGCTCTGTCTGGTGGTTATTTTAAGTATTACAAGTGAAGATCAGGCTATTTAAAGAGTGGCCTAATGTGAATATAATGTATTGTTTTAGTGAGGTGGACAGAGTTTATCTATCTTTATTCTTTATCTGCATTAAGTCAAGAAAACACACACTCAGATATCCACACACAACTCTACAGGCACTAGAAGTATATGCCAAGCCTTATCTAACATGACTGTGACACGTTTGACCCGCTTGACTGCATTTGGCCAGCCTGGGATTACTGCTTCGAGCAAAACTCAAATTTATATGTATGTATGCGTGTAGATAGTCAGTAAACAGTTTAAGGCCATAATAATGGAATCCTTTAAATGCATTCACTTTTTCTTTATATACTGAATTTTCAATGACATTATCCAAAAACCATTTCCGACTCCGGATAAAAAAAATCTAGCTTTTTGCCTCATTTAAAATGCCACTTCAGGGAACTATTATTATCAAAGAACATCAAAGCATGACATGCAGGTGCTTCTCTGCAGTTGCTGTGGTCTACTGGCCAACACTTTATAAGCGGAACTGCTTCAAGGGCTGCTTCATACTGGTATTGTAGATTCAATCCTTAAAGGGTTAGTTCACCTAAAAATGAAATGTTGTCATCATTTACTCATCCTAATGTTGTTCCAAACTTATATGCTTTGGGGCACAAAACACCTTTTTATTAGGTCCATTCTTCGCTTTATAATAAACCATTAACTATGACTTTTGCCACTAAAAAACTCCTAATTTGTTTCTTATTAATAGTTAGTTAGGTATTTGGTGAATACTGTCTAACAATAATAATAAGTACTAATAAAAACAGATAATATGTTAATAATAGGCATGCTAATAAGCAACTAGTTAATGGTGAGAATTGGTCCTTATACTAAAGTGTTACGTGGTTATTTATTTTTTTGTAGAACATAAAATTAACATTTATTTTTAAATATGTTTTATACAATATTAGTTGAAAGTAACCATGGGCTAAGAAAACATCTAAAAGTTGTCTGTTTTACTTGTGCAATATATTGCAAGTCTTCTCAAGTCGTACATCCAGTTTGTTTGAGAAATAATACATTTGAAGCAGTTATACTAAAAAAAATCATAAACTATTAAATATACATCACTATTCAAGAGTCATTAATTGTTTCAATTTATTTTATTGATATATTTATTCAGAAAGGTCACATTAAACTGATCTAAAGGCAAATTACATGACACATTACAAAATATTTCTATTTCAAATAAAGCTATCCTTTTACGCTTTTCCACTCATCCATACTCAGAAAATAGTAGACGCACCGGACCTGTACAAATATTATAAGAAATGTTTCTGAGCAGCAATCACAATTAGAATGAAAGAATCATCTACACTGAAGACTGGCGTAATGGCAGCTGGAAATTCAGTTTTGCCATCACATGAGTAAATTACATTTTAAATTAAATAGCTTTTGTGTTAAATTACATTTTAGATGTTAAAATAGAAAGCAGCTATTTTAAATTGTATTTTTATTGCTGTTGTTTTATTATTTTTATGGTCAATATAAATGCAGCCATGGTGAGCATAAATGATGTCTTTCAAAAACCTTTAAAACATCTTATCTCAAACTTTTGAAAGGTATGCATGTAACAAAATGTTCCTTCTTTGGGTACCAGGATAGTATTATTGTTATTATTATTATTATTATAAACAATTAAATTAAGAACAATCTTGTTTTGTACAGAAGAAAATAAAAAAGCATTATTTCTCTGCTTGTTATGACTGCATTTAAACCCCGAAAACCTTATATAGCCAAAAGGAGGACAAGATATAAATTGTGTGTAATTTCAGAATTTGTGCTTTTGGTGATGACAGCTGTTCACCACTTGTTGGTTTTTCCCCAGCTGTACAGCGCAAGGTTTTGCAGACGTGTTTTGTAAATCACAAGTGTACGCCTCTGAGTCCAGAGCAGCTGCTTTCTTCCAGGTGTCAGCGGGATGCAACAACATAAATATTCACCATATATTTACATTCACGCACATAAGCACACACTCATTTGAAGAATCTCTGTGGGAGCTATTGTGATTGCTGAGAGTCGGGCACATGGCCAGTCTCTCAACATGCACACTGCATCAGACCAACATCCTGTAGCTCTTGCAATTTGGTCAGTATCGTTTCTGTTCTGCTTTTGCAGCAAAACTGTGATAGAGAGCGAACAAGGAGAAATTACAAACTTTAACGAATATGTGGTTCATATGTTATAACTTCTGCTTATTGCCTGCATTTGAACATCAAAACTATAATTTTACAACTTCATTACTCTATAAAGTGCATTGTATTCTCAATAAACCTCTATTATACTTAATTAATCTTGCAATACAAAGGCAACATTTATTCCTAAAATTTGAATAATAATGTGTTTTTTTCTCAAGGGCATTTATCATTGGCCAGGATATTTGGCCTTAGTACCTTTTTAATATCCTTATTGTAGTACTCCTCATCGCTGAGAGATAACATCCCAAAACTTGCTGGAGTCTAACCTCAGTGACAGGCTATACTTGGCTGAATTAATTTAACAATAATGTTCTGTATGTTCACATTGTTTCATTAAACAGTTAATTGAAAACAGTTTGTACAGCATTCATTCATCTTGGTTAATGTTACTTAAAAAAAAAGAAGGTAGAAATGAAAATCAACAAAGATTAGCCCATGATGTACCAGGGCTATTAAAGTTAAATAAAATTCAAACGGAAACTAAAACCGTTAACAAAATTAAATAAAAACATATTAAATAAAATAAATGCTAATTGAAATATGCTTTATAAAATACAGAAAACCTTTTTATTTCAGCATTTCTCATTTTAATTTAGTTTAAACTGATGTTAAATAGCAAATTACTCCAAATTGGAAAAATTCTCAAATATTAATTTCAAAACTGTAATATAACTAAACGTTAAACTAAAATAGCACTGCTGTACAACATAAGTTACATTATTGTATACTTTCCTTTTATTATTGTACAATATAAGAACGGAATAGAAAATACTTCACTGTAATTTATTTTTCAGAAAGTCTGGTGTTTTAATTTATGACCCACGTAAAATATCAAAATATATTTTATTTTAATAAATAATATGTCAACAGTTGAATAAATACCTTTCAACTATATACTTATCTCACTTTCTCCATAAAAAAAAAAAAAACAGAATAATCACTTTTTTAATTTAAAAAAGAAAGTGCATGGGGGAAAAAATCTAAATACATTTAAATTCAAACTAAAAATATATGTTCATTATAGAAATCAATTACATTATTTTGTTATTATTAATTAGTATATCTGGACACCAAAAATGAGCATCATATCATTAACTCTGATCTGAACCTGATGGTACACTGATATACCACACCATGTAGACACTATTATTGTGTAGATAGAATATGGTCTGTCGGGATCCCGATTATGCATTTTCAGCGGTTCTCAGTGATTACCAGTTATGACATTGGACCCAACCTTGCTCCTTCCTCTAGCTCTCACACATGAGTCATGTGAACAGGTGTTCCTCTTCCCTGCCTATTATCAGCCTCCACACAGATGTGAAGCCGCTGGGAATAAACAGGGAGTATCTTCACCTCGTACACCGCTCTAAGCAGCCTGTCATTCACCTTCACTTCTGCTTTGTTGAAAGACTGACTGCAAGGTCAGCTTCTCCCCCCATACAGGTTGACATTACACCGCTCAGATAACACGCATTCTTTGCGCTGTCACAGCTCAGAGGCTGGAATACAAAGTTAATGTGCTCAGACTAAAAAAATGGCTCCGTATTTGAATCAAACTGGCATTTCCTTTTAAGCTTTGACGAGGGCATCGGAACAGCGATGCCTGAAAAGATACTTGGTATGGGTATATTTATAGAGAGTGTTTTATTTAATCTGTGCAACCTTAAAGCAGCAGTTCCTTAAAAACGAGGTCTGAGATATCGATCTTGTCATCAGCTCATGCAGAGACCCAATAATGTACATTGTGCCACGGTCTAGATACTTTTCACCTTCTATTTCAGCTGTGGCAAGCAGCTTTTAACAACAGTAATCAAGGTTTCCCAGGCAGCAGCAGAGCATGACAAAGGTCCTTGCTTATTGTTTTCTTCTCTGCCTCTTCCCCCAACCCCCCCAGCTCTCCTCTCTCAACAAGATTAGAGATCCATTACTGAATCATGTTGGGCCTAAGCAAACAGAGTCCCACTTTCCAGCTCATCCCACTTGGCCCACACAGCATCCATCATCACACCAGCACACTTCCCTTGATATACCGGCACAAAAAGCCCACATCCGTCTTAATTGGACATTAGCTGGAAATCACTGGCAACATTCAACCTTTGCTTCAGTACGACAACAACAGATACAAAGGAACAAACGAGCTGACGAGAGGAATAATTGGCTGTCGTTTTCCATCCCACCGTTTGTTCTCACCAAGCTCTCTAAAGAGGAGGAAAGAAAATAACAGGAACTAATGTCAGTAGACCACAAATGCAAGGAGTGAGAAAGATGGGAATTTGAAAGCAGTGTTGGAGTTTAATTGGATAATGGGAATGAATCACTCAAGAAAGGTTTCAAATAAATTACTGCAACTTGAGGAACTCTGTGTAATTAAAGATGGAGCGTCACCTGTCTTCTGTTTGAAAAGAGTATAGGGAACTTATACCCGATTATATTCTATTTTAACGGAAGCGTTAATGTGTTCCTAATAATTTATCATTTATCATTAAGTGCAAGCATTAAATTTCTGCACCACTAGCGCTGTCACGAATTCAGTCCATGGACTTCCGTTTATTCACCACCAGAGGTCACCCTTTCCATTTCATTGACTCTCACACAACACAAACTGTTGCATATCACCCCGGACTACATATCCCATCATTCTTGGCACAATTTGCACACTGCACTGATTGCACAAAGCTGTTTCATATCACTCACTCACTAATTAACACTCACTCAAAAAAAAAAATACCACATTTCTCGCTGAGGATGTGTTTAGCCTTACCCATTTCAGAGTCTCTGTGTTTTCCGTGTTTTGCTTGCCTTGCCTGTTTTGCGTTTTGTTGATCTGTGCCTGTTTTCCTTGGATTTCTCCTCATCTCTCGCCCCTGTGATCTGTCGCTATCGTGACCTACGCTACCCTGGTGATCTTCTTGTGTGTGTGCCCGGCCATATACCTGTTTTTTGCCAGTGTTTTGACCCGCCTTTTTACCACTTTCTTAAATACCCTGCACATGCTCCACATGTCCACTTCTTGTCGCCCCGTACAAGCGCCACCAAACACAATGGTGAAAACGAAGTCGAATCCAAATCACACCCTATACCCTCATTCACTATTTCCTACATTACTGAAGTTCAAGTTAAATTTTTAGCATGTTTAAAAACAGCCACACGACTTACCAAAGTGCTGTACAAAGGTTCAAGAAAATCTAAAGATAAACAATTAAAACATTAGCCTACTCCATTAATATGGTTCACTTGAATGAGTAAATGAAAACAAGTGAGTGAATAGAGACACTGGCTGTGTTCGAAATTGCCCCCTGTACCCTTATATAGTGAACTACTTGAGAGTACAGTCATTTGTAGTGGTGTCCAAAACCATTTAAATAGTACACTATATATATATATATATATATAAAAGGGCAATTTTGGACAATACAACCAAAAGTTTTTTTTTTCTCCCCAAGCAGGTTTCCTAAACACTCCACTTTCTGCCATTGGATGAAGAACGCATAGTCCCGCCGCCCCAAACTCACGCCATTGGTCGAGCCAAATTGCACTGTTGTGAAGGTGAACTAAAAGTCATGGACATATTAAGCGTATAGTGTTAGTTCTGGCAGGTCACGTGAGTCAAGCTTGCATCGGCTGACTCTCAGCTGATCACATCTACCTATAAGAATACGACAACTATCACGGCATTCCTATATAAGCTCTATTCAGTTTTATTTAGCAGCTTTTTTCGCTTGCTCAGGAGCAAATTACCCCCCTCCATCCCCAACTCCTCCTTTCGCCACAGTCAGGACTTGGCTTTCTGATATTCCATGCTAATCAGACTCCTTTATCTTGAACAAAGTGTTACACTTAAATATCATTAAGTACATTAATAATATCTGCTTTGTTCTGATCTGTTTACCCTGGGGGGGGTATTTTGACGATAGTGGTCCTGACAGAATTCTAGTTGAACAGTTAATATTTAGTTAAAACAGTTATTATCTTCGAATTCAACAGTAAGACACTTAGGTTTGTGCAACTTGTGGTAAATGTAGTATGGTATAGGCCTATGTATGAACTAGCATATTCTTTCATTCTACTGTGAGGAAAAGCAAGAATGCAAAGACATCCGTGAACAATGCCAGATACATTGAACTGCAACTAAATTAAAAATGAAAATGACATGCTTCGTTTTTAACTTCTGAGTAGCTTGTAGCTTATCAAGCTACAGTTTCAGAGTAGCTTCCCCAACGCTGTTCATTTAATTATGAAATAAATCTATTCTAATACAATAAACTTCTCAAGTGCACAGTTGTTGTCTTCCTAGTCTGTCCCCATTTCGCAAACACTTCCCTAAAATGTCTAAGAAGATTATGAACTGAGATTTCTGTTGAGATACTTCTAAATGTTATGTTAATTGTTATTTATTATAGATATCATATAGGCCTATCATAATGAGCCATTCACACAGGACGCGTTCGTAAACAAATGTGACAGTGGCTACACATCTGGCTGTTTATTTGCATCTTGCTTCATGAGCACTGCGTTTTTAAGCCTTTGTGTCAAATTAAAACAGTTGGAACTTTTTAAAAGTCTGCCTTACCTTAAAGCCGACAACGATGTTCGCTACGATCATGCACCTGCAGGCCTTCGCTGGTCTTTAACAAACAAACTTACTGTAGCACGAGCCACATGAAGCTCCTAAAGCGGGTCAAAACTAGAATTGCGACTGGAATCGGTTCTCATTAAGTAGAACAGAGTACGGGCCTACAGCTTACACAAAAAATACAAATAGGCCTAGGCTACACACTACACAAAAATGTCAGTGCGGACATAAAAACCATTCATTATTCAAAAACTCTATATTCATGTCAAATATTTTAAGTCTTGTTGTAATATTATATTAAAGCCTTTTCTAAAAAGGTGCTGTATAGTCTTCTGGAAGAAATTGGACCCTGGGGACCCACAGATTCTTGTCTGTGGGGAATGTAATCAAAATCAAAATTGTAGGCCAACAAGGAAAATGCATTTAAATATCAATTAATATTTCATTGGATTAATACATACATATATGTAATACATACCTGTATAGGCCTATATGACAGTTTATTTCAACGAACTAATACAAAAAAAACTTTTAAAACGATTTAATGATTATTTTACGTCATGAGGTAATTAGGTAGTCACGTGGCCCTTACCAATCCTGGCATAACATCTAAATAAATTAGGGTGTTACAGTCATAATTCATCTTATAAAATTATTAGGGCGAATTCGGGTTATTCCATCATCTCAGTGGTGTCCCAATTTATTTACCTGAATTCACCCAAACGTCCTTTAAATTGCATTTATGTATCCAACACTTCTTGTCTTTGAAGGCTATGTGCTAAAATATTATTTATTAAGTTCTGTTGAGCTGAAGTAGCCTACATTTAATATATAACTAAATCCTGCCCTCATGTGGACATAGTCTGTATTTTTTTCTTTTCAAGTTTCAAGCTTAAAATCCCCTTTAGAACGGACCAAATACAGAATATCAACGTTATAAAGGACTGAGGAATCAAGGTCTTTTATGCTTTCCAGTCCTATCTGTTTCATATTCATGAGTGGGCCACATACCTGTAGCATAAAGACCAAAGGCCTTTTGCCCTTTCAGGCTTCTCTTATAGAGCTGATTTACTAGCTGCTGTTCTGGTCTCACCTCTGAGAAGACCATTATGAAATCCTCTGGGCAGATCTCCGCTTCAGTACTCCATCAAACTAATTGAGTTTCTCCTGGCTTTTAGCAGGCTCATTAACTCAACTCTGATCACAGGCCAAACCGGTGTGCGTCACCAAAGTTGGTATTAATGGTGTGTTACTCAAGTGACCCCTTCTCTCCATCGGTGCTACAGTAAATAAAACCGCCTCTAATTGTTGTCCTTGTATATGACGCTGCAAGAAAGCCTTTCAGTGTAGATCTTTGAAGTGTGTGGCTCTTGTTTAAGCTACTGAATGTAAGGCAAAATGCACAGCTGTGACCCCCTTTCATGCCTGATTTGAAATTGTTTATTAGATTCATACGACTAGCATCTAATTTACACTTGCTCAATAAGATCCAGACTGTTTTGCCTATTGCCCTCCTCGGGTTCTGTCTGTGGCCATACTGTGAGAATAAAGTGTCTTTGAGATCAAACATTGGTGCTGAGCAAATGGATCTCACGCAGAGAGGGCAGCAGATGGACTGGGCATGGGAACAAGGTAGCATCTCTCCAAACAGACTTTCAATTAGCCACAGCAAGAACAGGAAGAGGCCGATGATAGTAAATGATGTAAGGGACGCTGGGCTTTTACGCCACTGAATACTTGGGGCTATTTTTGAAAGTCAATGTCTGTTCCTTAAAGTGTGATAACTTGCCTCAACCTGATGTTTAAGAACAATATTCTAATCCTAAAAACACAGTTGGCCTTTGGTGTGTTTTAGCTGTAGTGAAAAATTTGATACTGGAATTTAATTTGGAAGAATTTATCCACAATATACAAAATATTTCAGGTTTTGTGTACTGCCTAATGGTAATTTGTTATATATACCATTCTATATATATAAATCTTGACAGGAATGTCTCGCAAACGTATTGTCTTTTAGATGGATGTACTGTATTTTCAGTTTAGCGCTCCCAATACGTCAAACCCACATTTTCAGTGCTTGGATGTGTGAACCTTTAAGCAGATACAGTAAAACTTCACATTGAAGAAGGGGGAAAGTAACATCTTTAAAGCATAAGATACGGAGCCATGCTCTACTGATAGTTCTCATGGGAATAGAAACTTGAGAAAGTCTGACAATTATGGGACAAGTTCATTCTCATAGGAGAAGGTGATATTTCTCTCTTAAGGTACAGGAGAAGAGTGCACAAGTCATGCTATTCTGTAGGTATAAAAACGTGATTATACTCAGTTTATGTAGTCTTATATTTCATTTAATGAAAAATATTTATTATGGAAAATATATAATACTGTTTTTAAAGTTTGGGGTAGGTAAGATTTTTTATGTTTTTGAAAGAAGTCTCTTATGCTCACCATTTATTTTGTCAAAATAACAGTAAAAATGTAATTAAATAAAAAAAATTACAGTAAAAACAGTAATATTGTTAAATATTTTTACTATTTAACTGTTTTCTATATGAATATATTTTTAAAATGTAATTTTTTCCTGTGAAGGCAAAACTGAATTTTTGGCAGCCATTACTGCAGTCACATGATCCAGACGTGCTCAAGAAACTATTATATCTAAAAACTAATACCTTCCTTTTTTGGAAAGCATGATATATTTATTCTTCAGGATTCTTTGAAAAATGATTTCTCTTCTGACCTCAATCTTTTGAACAGTAATGTGGAAATGAACAAAGCACAAATACAAACAAATTTTATTTCACTATACTTACAAAAGAGAACACACGGTCAAGTAAGCATCCATTTCAAATGAGCATGGATACACAACTCAATAATAAAATTGAAAAAGAATCATAAAATTATAAAATGCTCAAGTTGTAAGAAGGTTAAATATTGGAGGCGTTTCAAATTGTCAGTACTGATTTTAAGTTCTTATTCCTGAGGTGCTTTGTATAAGAAATCCATAAGAATTATTTTAAATCCAGATTTGTTTGATTCTGGACTATAATGGAGGAGTTTTAGCTATTGGATGTTCTAGTCTATCTTCATCTTTATTTCATCTGAGAGGTTTAGCTGTTCTACCGGGCCCTCTAGTCTAGAGTCTGACAGTGCTGCTTCAGTCCATTGGCTGGTGCTTTAGGCAAAACAACATGTTGTAGTCTCCTTCAATTCATGGTACCCCTGGTGGTTAGGCTCTGTAAAGAGACAGAGAGTGCTGTTAGGGGCATACATTTTGGGTGAAAACCTGATGTTAAGTGTGAAAAATAAAGTGCACAATGCAGCTGCTAGAACTTATGAAGAATTTTTTTAAGCCTCCATTAGAACAGATAAAATTGCCTTATATGTACATTTGTTGTAATATATATTAGATATATTAGCAACGATTGCCCAGCTTTCCAGAAAAAGTGGTTATGAATTAGGCCTATTATACTTTTTTTTTTTTAAATTGGAATTCCTTAAAACATGGTTATCAAAAATCTTGCCCATTTTTTCGAAACCCAACCCAATGTGCGTTGAGAATCAGAACTCATATTTAAAGTGCTATATATGAATTACTGTTTTTTAACATCAATAACACATTTCAACTACATTCAGTCGGGACAACAAATTTTCCAACACCATAAATCATAAATTTTAGTCGTCACTTTGAATGAGTTTCTGGAACGTCCCATAGCCACCCCAAAACGCCAACGATCAGAATTGCGTTTAGTTATATAGAGAGAGTGACTGTACCAAGCTCATGTCTTGTTTCCACAAGAGGTCGCTTGCTCTGGACAGTTCCACGTGCGTTTCCTCTAGGGCTGCTCCCATTCACATCATGAAGTCTACTAGATGGTTTTGTGCCTTCCTCTCTGGCCTTCGCTCTAATCTCCTCCTCAGCTCCTCAGCGGCATCCCGCCGCCTCCTCGTCCTGCTCTCCCCCAAGCGCGCCCTTAATGCACCCTTCAGCGAGGATCGCTCGAGGGAGCAAACGTGCCCGTCAGGCGGCTGTACGAATCCAGCTGTGCTACGTTGCGCGCAGTCGAGAGACATCACGTTGAGTCGTTTAAGCGGGCAACCCAGTTTTCCTGACTCTCATGCGCCCCACAATCCAGGCAGCACTCGTTAAAGGGGAGAAGGTTTGTTCCCAACAAAACAAACGCAGCAGGCTAAATAGGACAATAGGACTAGCAGCACATAGACTTACCGTTACTAACGCTTAATGGACCTTGGAACACAGCGGCCAGTCATGTTACGACTGAATACTCGCACTCCATGGCGGTGATCCCGGAGGAGGCCGTTGCAGCACTGAAGTCAGCTGAATTCATCTTGTTAGAAGGCGAGAGGTGGTAAGTATGATCAGGTAATAGGCACGAAGGCGGACATGAAGGTTCAGGAGCAGAGCCTCGCAGGAAGAGCATATGACGCAGTGTACGTAGAGCATGATTGCCTTGCATGATCTCTTCCAGCAGGGGTTACTCAAAGTAACGCTTGCGCTTGGCCTAAAAAGTGAAAAAGAAAAGGATTTCATGTTTATAATAGAAAAACAAAGATGTAAAAAAAAAAAAAAGTCCAGATTTTGCAGATACCTCTCAAGCTCAGTCTGAAACTGCAGTGGGTTTTCTGAGTGCTGTTTTAGGTCCAGGATGCTTTGAGCCAGGCGGACAGAGCGGTTGTAAGACTTGTCCAGCTCATCGATAATGAAGAACAGGTCAGAGGTCAGGCTGGGCACGGCCAGATACCGCCAGATCAGAGCCGGCAGGTACATCATCATGGCCATGACCAATAAGGAGTATGGAAACATCTGCACAAGCAAAACCATAACCAGTTCCATCATGAGAAAAACGGTTTACTGTAGATTTTACCATTGAGTTCAATAGTAACAAGTATTTATTTATTTATATGAATTTACTTGTTAAATATTACTTAGAATATTTGTATTAATATGTATTTATGTAATAAATAAAATAAATATATTTATTTAATACATATATATAGAATATTAATAGTTATTTTTAAATTGCATGTTTACACTTATATATTTTACTCTCATTTATTTATCTATTAATATATATTTACTAATATCAGTAAAAATCTCCATATTTTATGTTTCATTTATTTACAATATTAATATTTATAATTTTTAAAAAAATTGTATACCTATATTGTTTATCTATTCAGATTAATATTCATTGCTTATTAAATAATATTTAGTAATAAGTATTTGTACATTAAGTTTATTTCCTTTTCAAATAAAAATTAAGACATGTATTTATTTATTTTATAACTTCTTTAGAAGTATTCTACATCTCAGATGTGTTCTCAAATGTAGATATAATTAAAAGGGCCACACATGGAGATAAGTGTTGCAAAAGTACAATTCGGCCTAAAACTGATTTTCAATATAACATTCAGTTCATATTAAACTTGTGGCTTTAGATGTTTTGTTTCCAATTGCTTTCTATTTTATGACACGGTCTAGGAAAAAATACATCACTGTCCATTTGTGATGTATTTTCTGAATGTTTTTACTCACTTTATGTACCCACAGTGAACGTTCTTCAAAGTTCCCATCTGTGTCAAACTCATGGTGCATGAGAGAGTCCCAGCAGTACGTATCCACATATGCTGCCTGCTTTATTGTGAAGTTGTTGGGTGGAAAGCAGCTAATCTGTGGGCCTGGGAGGAGAAACAGAGAAAATGAACATGCTGAGACAAAATCACAGTATTCTAGCATCACTTGATGCTGTATAAGTGGAGAATCTGGGTGGCATGTCTGTAATAGCACTAGATCTTTTCCAGGGATACAGATGGTGAAACCACCAAGGCAGGCAGGAAACACCCTTCTGTGGAGAGTTTTGCTGCCTGGGCGAGAGGGTGTGACCCAGCTGCTGAGAGGAGGCCAAGCCCTACTTTATATGGGCCACTTAAACATCTGTGTCACCCGCCAAAACCTACAGTCAGCCTCCAATTTACTAACTGAACACAACATGCCCCAACCCACAGCTATTATGGATAACTGAGCTCCACCGAACATCTCTGCAAATTATATGGTACCAAAACCAGGAGAGATATTCATACACATCTGAGTTTCCTAAAAGCTTCCATCGTAATCGATTTATGCCAGTAAATATACAGTGGGCTTTTTCACACTGAAAATCAAAATGAAATGTAATATATTTTTATATTGATTAATACACATAAATGGCTAAAGATTTTGGAGGATTTTGAAGTAACTGAAGTTATGTTAGTCAATAAAGAATACACCAGACATCTGCGTTTTCTTATCATTTACTCAACGCTGGAAATGAAATGCCATACAATAACCTCTGACATTATATTTAATAGTTATTAATATGTCCTCTATCATCTATCTGAATGTTTAAACTATATATACAGTTTAAATTATACATATATTAACTACCATATCATATGTACATATCCCAGATAATATGAAATTTAATAATTTAGTTAAACTAATATATTAATCATCTAAATACATTAGATATAAATATTCACATCTAAATATATCATTTGTGACGGTGGTCATGTATCATGTTGAACTACTTTTGGTCTTGGTTTTCAAAATTGCCGTTTGGGTCATACTAAGTCTTGCTGAAACAATATTCAATCAGGTTTTTGTAATGTTGATATATAATAAAATTTTATTAAATAAATTAACAAAAGTTTGCTAGGTGACATTTTTGATTCCTAATTATATTTTATTCGTCCGCCTCTTTCTTTTTTTTTTTTTTGCGCAAAACTGTGATTCATGTTACCAAATTTTTCTCCCCTGTAAATTTTGTTGATTACTCTAACCCATAACCTGAGTGTTGCCAGACCACTATCAGAGGCAGGGAGAATCAGTCTGCTTGCCTTGCATGCCTCACTTTAATTAGCATATCTTCTCGTTAGTCTGAAATAGAGAGCCGGGAAAGAGCAGACTGACTGTAATTACAGACCCTTGTCATCTCTACACGTCTCTCTTAATCATCCTCATGCCAATTAACATCTGTGTGAGCTGATTGCAGACCAGCTCCAGAGGAACTGATTGCAACCTCAAAGTCAACTGCCTACACAAAACCGACAGTTCTCTCCAATGCACTGTTGGCAGGAAAGCTCAATTTAGTGGCATTTATAGCCAGCAGTTGGCACCCATACCAGTCACTAAAGATTTCCCCCCTGAAAGTAGCAACTCCAGTTGGTTTGCAATGTCATATAAATTGCTAATAATCATTAGCAGATGCTTAATTCTCATATTGCACCACGGCTATCCTTCCTAAGCAGTGCAGATAGTGCTGTCACCTCAGATAAACACCAATTACATCCAGCGTTCCATCAGCCCAGCCCTCAAGCTAACGGTCAGTCAATTAACTCAAGGGTTTATGAAATTACTGCAGTGCCAGTGCTGCTCTGATGTCCTGTGATTCTCGCACAGACACTAGGGAGAAGAAAAGAGCTGCTAACCGATAGAAATCTCTCTGGCAAAGGCCATGGACACCAGAAGGAGCGGCAGGCCCACAGAAACGAACTTGATGACTTTATCCAATGGCAAATCCAGCTCCAGGTGTCGAATGCAATTGTCCCCATTACTGTCCCTCAGCAGGGCATCAGAGAGCATCGCCTGGGCGGCCGTGTTGGCGATAGACATGCTGGCAACTGTGGATGGCAACAGAAAAGACCAAAAATATTTTTCTGGTTAAAAGTTTCTTGGTTTAATCATCTGTGCTGTCATTCATATGGACATTTTACATAAAATATGTCCGTTAACATCAATATGAATGTATAAGGGACAACTTAACTTATTAAATAGCACTTTGATGATATGGTTTAATAGCAAGAGATACAAGAAGACATATAATGAATGATTAGTCTTACTTACAAGATAAAGTACCAAATTACGCCTTCCATGAAATTATTCCATTAAACAGTAATTATGTCTTCCATTAAATACGTTAGCAGCTATCTGAGTTCGCATTAACCAAACCATTGATGTACTGCCATTTTAACACAAGTGTTTTATTATTATATAATACAATATTGTGCTTTTTACACAATGCGTACGAATCAGAATTATCGCCTTTTTAACCCGTTTTAACCCCGGGTTAAGAAAAGTTTCACATTGTTTTAACGCCGATTTTTAACCATGGAATAGGCCTACCCTGAAACGATTCTCCGTAGCATCAAACCACAATCAAAATAGATAGCCTTTGCCTCATAAAATATTCTAAGCTTTGTACAGTTGCGTGGGGGGGGGGGGTGGGGGGGGGGTGACTTGCTTGCTAACTGAGACTTCATAGCACTTGCATATCATTGCTCTGTTGTTGATTTTGATTGCTACCGTTGTCCTCATTTGTAAGTCGCTTTGAACAAAAGCGTCTGCTAAATGTCTAAATGTCACATGTACTTAATTAGAGTGACTAGAGTTTTTTGTTCTTATCATGTGGTTCCGAAAATCTATTTCAGGCAATAGAAAAAAAAGTAAGGAAGGAATTTAAAGTGCCCCTATTACGTATTTTTGAAAATGACCTTTCATGCAGTGTGTAACAGCTCTAAGTGAATGGAAACATCCTGCAGAGTTTTAAATCTGAGAGTGCACCGTGTATAAAGTTATTGTATAAAAAGTATAAAAGTCACTCAAAAGAGTCAACTCTGAATCATTGAAACGAGTCGTTTTTTAAAACGAATCCCAAGTGTTTCATGTTGATGTCATTAGCATATTGCCCGCCCACTTGTAGGTCTTTTCATGTTGGTCTGAATGAAAATGCAAATTCATTATTTGCCACTAGGTGCTGCTTTTGGAGCGGTAAAATAGCTGTTTCCCCAGTAACGGCTGTACACAAAGTAGGGATGGGTGTATCGATCCTGAGTATCCATATATTTTCCTGCTCATATGAACACACGCAAATGTTGCAAGACAGAACCAATCCATCAAAGAGAGTGTTCACTCACTGCTGACAGTGCATTCAAACAGCTGCGTTTCCCAAAAGTATCATAAGAAAGCATTAAAGCATTTGGGAACAGCAGCACTGAACAATGCTTATCAGTGGACAGAAAAAAACATATGTTTGAGTTATTTCACAACAAACAAACTGAAATCGTAGCCTACATAGTTTGTACAATTACATTTATTTAAACTGAACGTAGAAAGATAATATAGATCATGTTCTATTCTGTAATGTTAATAGAAATCATACACTGTCAGAACAAAAAGGTTGCATTTTATGGATGCAGTAGCCTGTCACTGGCAGTCCCTTATTATAGTATTTGTAGATTTGAATCATGTGTAAACAAAAAACACATTTGAACCATGTGTAAACAAAAATATAACCTAATAAATTACAATTAAGGCGTATTGAATGTTAAAATGCGATTTAAACAAAGTACTTATCATTACCCATTTTACTCTTAGAAATTTAATACATTTCATAATTTAAAAGTTTAGTTCAGAAGTATCGTATCGGTATCGACGATACTGCCTTAAAATATCGGTATCGTATCGAAAACAAAATAAGTGGTATCGCCCATCCCTAACACAAAGCAGCACTGCCCTCACAAAAGCTGCTTTATTAGGCATTACAGGCATGATCCAATCAGACCAATCACTGCAGATTAGCGTCACGCAAAGGAGGGGTTTGGAAAAATTAATCGTTGAGCGAATCTTTGGGAGTCGTTGAGCAAGTAAGGTAAAAATAAATGCATATGACAATGAAAGTGTTTTTTGACCTTGCGTGCATGTCACCCTGTTGTTGGGGACTCCCAAAACCAAAATATGAACCTTTCATTACCCATAATAGGGGCATTTTAAACCCAACAACAGTGACACATGCGTTGATGTATTTGTCAAATCAATATGCAAATAAGAATTTAATAATTGAATTCGAATGTTAAACAGGTAGCGTCCTGTAATCATTCAATTCAATGTTACTGACATGGAAAATATATATATAAAAAAGTGCAAAACATACGAATAAAAACGTTAACCTGTTGTTTACAAATGTACAGTGTGAAACCTGGAATATCCTGGATTAATTGCTAACCCCATGTTTAAGGCTGTAAAGTATGAAGCTTTTACATTTTAATCTATGGTTTAGAATGATGCAGGGTTAATAGGCCTATATTAAGTGTGGAAAAAAATTACAATACCTTATGAATTCCTTGTCCAGTAGAGGAATGTATTGTGGATCAATCCAGCAGTAAACTGGTCCTGAGGCTGGAGAGGAGAGGGATGCTGGCGTGGACCTTAAGTACTGGAGGAGGTCTGAGCGAAATGAGAGGCTATACTGGGCTGGTTTACAGGGTAATTAAAAGAGTTAGAGAGGACTTTTCAGCCTGCTGGGGCAAAAGCAGAGAGAGGGAGAGGGTGGAGATTCCCAAACATGCTCATCAGCCCTGTGGCACCAAATCCACTTCAAATGTACCCAGTTATGTGGCTTTTCTTGCCTCTGTCATTTCCCAGGTTATTTATATTCTCCTGCCCTGAACAGCCCTGCCTGAGAAGCCATGCTCAAGAGTGCATATACAAGAATCCACAAACACTGTTATTTCAGATGCATACAGACCTTCACAAAGTTTAGAGCTGCTTAGATTGTTGTTTAACCCATTCATGCCCAGAAGATGTTTATTTGAACGTACTGTGCAGCTTTTAGGCATAACTTTTAAAGAAACCTATGCGAACATTCAGACTGAGGAGTTTGCGATCTAAGTAAACATCCAGAATTGGCCACATGAACGAAACACCTACACATGACACCATATCCAGCGAGTTGTCTGCTCATATGAAGGCGTTTTATAACATCTAAAAATATTCACAGATGGAAAAATAGTGGAGACTTCGGCAGTTGCCAGTGGCCTTGAATAGGTTTTTTAAAAATCCTTGCAGGAAATCATGAGGTTATATTTTTATTCACAGCTAGAGCTTGAGGTTATAGTTATTTAGGTTACAAAAATTATGACCAGAGTAACATTGTGGTTTTAGTAATGGTCCAGGCCTTGGGTCTATAGATATTTATACTGCAATTGTTGTATTGCCCCTAAACCAATACGGACAACTATGCTTGTGAATATTATGATTCTGGACAACTAAATCTAAAAGTTATAAAAAATAAATAACATAAGACAATATTCATGCACTATAAGATCTAGATCTAGTTATAGTATATATATTTCTCTTTTGTCACAACAAAGCAGTTATTTTTGCATTGTTTATATACCATGTTTTTTTTTTATTAATATCTTGAATTATTGGGTTTTATTATAGCCATTTTATATATTTGTATTTTTTTATCTCATTTTTAGTTTAGTGTTTCACCTTTTTAATTTTTTGTCATCTAATATTAGTTTTCTCTATTTTATTTTATCTTAATTTCAATGAAGAATGTTTTTAATTTTTTAATGGTGATCATTTGATCATTTAGCGAAAAGTATACATGTATTCATTTGTAGTAGCTATACTGTATATTAGTTTGCAAAATGACACCCAGGTCCACTAGAGTCATAGTTTTTAATTATCAAAAATGAGCTACTGAAACACAATAGATTATGACAACAATGTATACAAACAAATCATTAAAAAGCTCCCCTATCATCACTTGCTCTGGAAGAACCATTTAAAAAAACAACCAAGAAAAGGATAATAATGAGAAACATGTACTTCACAAAGACCAACTGCAATAACATTCAGAAACATCCTGTCTTTTCTAAACATCACATCAGAAACAGGTGATTAAATCTGTAGACACAGTAAGCCGAAAAGCTCAGAAATATCTTCACAGTTTTTGTTTCGTCCTTCACATAAAATTAAGAGGGGCGTTTCAGGGTGTGATACGCACCTGTAAATAGGTCTCTTTTTTTCCTGCGGTGTTCTTCAGTAAACGTTATTTGTAGGTCCTGCGGTTTCAGAAGGGCACGAGAGATTTGTTCTGTACGTGTAAGAGATGCTTGGCACTCTGCGTCGAGTCTCCCAACATGCGTTTGTTTTGAACCAGGCTGATGTTTTTTTCAGCGGACAGCATCCTTGTTGATTGTGCCACTGCCTTTTGACAGTTTGGAAAATAAATATGAAGTGGGTAAAATGCATCACTATTAAATGTACATACATTGTGCTGTCAGGCATTTAGATTGTTTCTTTTTTAGACTGAATATTTTGTTAATTCTACAAAAAGAAAAAGAAAGAAAGAAACATGCCTAAAACATCCACTCATTGCATGGTTATCAATATGACTGTAAGAGGGTAGACATTATGTCATGCTAAGACACCTGAGAACCAAAGAGACATATTAAACAAAGTAAGGCTTAAATGGATTATATGCATGAGAGCTTGGGTAACAGCCCAATATACAGTACAATGTTCTTCTGTCCTCCTTCGAATTCTCACTTTAACATGAATTTTATTCATTCATCGAGTCCATAACAGGCCCCTCCTCTTCATTCTCATTGGATGTTCCATGGCACTTAGTGTCCACTGGAAACCTTCAGGTGGTGTTGAGATGTGTTGCCATGGGGATGAGTAGGAGTTAAGTCAATTTTGACATTTTCGTCTATCTGATCCTTTATTCAAGTCCTTCGTTGTGGTTGAGGCCCAGATCTCTCCGAGACATCTGTCTGCCTCCCTCGCTTTCTTCATCCTCTTCTTCATCTTCCTCCTCGTCGATTCCCTCCTCTTCCTCCTCTTCGTCGTCCTCCTCCTCCTCCTCTGTGCCGTCCATGGAATCCTCATTTCCTCCCAGCATGGCTTGCTGCATCGCCAGTGTGGCGGTGTCTGAGGACAGAGACTGCAGGCCGTCCATGCCAAGAGAATCTGACAAACATACACACAGAAACACAAACACGTCTTTTTAACTAACAGGTATTATTGTAAACTGTCAGTAACACTCATCCATTTAAAATAAAACTGGTAAAATGCTTTATGTTATTGCTCACCAAGGCTGTTTTTGTTTAATCAAAAACTGTAAAAATGTAATACTGCAAAATATAACTGTTTTCTATTTTAAAATCTATACAATGTCATTTGTCTGTTATTTAAAAGCTGGTTTTCCAGCGGCCATTACTCCAGTCACATGACCCTTCAAGAAATAATTCTAACATGCTGAACATTTATTATTATTAGCAATGTTGAAAATCGTTGTGCTGCTTTAATATTTTTCAGGAAACTGGCTTTTCATATTTTTCTGGATTCTTTCGTAAATAGGTATTTCAAAAGACAGCATTTATTTGAAATATAAATCTTGTAACATTCTGTGAAATTAATAAATAAATTATGTCTTTAATATTTTCACCTCATAATGCACTTCAATCACTTTCAAGTCACTAATACAATACGTCACTCTTTTATTTTATTTTTTTACATCTCCTTTTTGATGGTATGTGTCTATCTATCTATGATATATAATGTCTTAGATTTAATGGTTCACTACATAAACTATCATTCCATTCCATTCAAGCCTGAAAAAGGAACAGAAATAATTACAATCTCAGGGAAAAGTCATGAAAATGTATAAAGTGAATTTTATATATTTAACTCTGATAGAAGAGTAATTGATGGTTTAAAACCTCTAAATTAATTATTTGACAATTAATATTTAGCATACTATCTGCCATTAAAGAACTGAATTCAACTGACACTATTGTCTTCTGTAGAACTTTGTATAGCTGAATTGAACTCGTTTCAGAACAGATGAACTTTGCAGTTATTGAACTGAACCAACCGACTTGAGTTGAATAATGGCACTATTGTACTTTTTAGAGCTGCTTTACAGCACAATTGAAATTTGTTTGCATTATTGATGAGTTGATTCTTGGTCACTGTTTTATCTGTTTATTTCCCTGTTGAAACAATCGTATTGCATAAAGCGCAAAAAACTTGACTAGAGAACGTGTTCATATTACATACTGTCTGAATTGTTTGTGGAGTGGGATCCGTGTGTCTGCAGGACTCCAGCTACAATGGAGTCGGGCCAGAAGCGCTGCGTGGGTCTGTGCTGAGATTTCATCTTCTTGGCTTTGGGAGCAGGGTCAGGATTACTGGCATCCAGCATGGGCTGCAGTATACGCCTGCGGGCATTGATAAACCTTTCAAAAGACAGGAGAGAGAGAAAAATGACGCGGATAAGACACATACCAGGATTTACTAAGTGTAAATCCCAAACAAGTTTTGTGATTTTGTTTGTGGCCATTAGATGGCACCATTTTGCTGTGAATTACACTTTCGTTCTTACCAGTTGTTCACCTGTAATAAGGTCAGATTTGTTTGTGCTGCGATCTGTCTTTTCTCGTCTTCTGTAGGATAAGGATGCTGGAAACCAAAAAATAAATGATAGAGTATTATGTAAATGGTATATCTTTATTTTTAGTCTTTATAAGTAAATGTACATGTTTGTATTTATCTATGTCAGTTCTAACCAGATATCATTCAAATTAAGTGCATTTTAAACTCCCAAGCCTCTCTTTGGTTTGTAGGGCAATAATGTAAGAAGAAAACACTTCCTTTTTCTCACCATGAGATGCTGGAAGAGCCAGGAACGCATTATGTTTGTGGCATGTTTGGGAAGGACGCCTCTTTTGTTTTTTGATTTTTTGTCATCGCCGTCCAAGAGTGAGGACAAGTCCAGGTTCACCTTGGAAGGAATAGAGAAAAGAGACGAGAAAGTGAGCGGGGGAGAGGGAGGGGTAGTTGCCACGGAAACAAAGAGAGTCGCCAGTCACCATTTCTTTGGCAGGGGCAGGAATGCCTTCAGTCACCATAGCAACGCAATTGGAGTAATGATACCTCAAATTAAAGCCAAGGAGGGTACATTTACTGAAGCCTTTCATCACCATTCAGTCTGACTTGAGTCAGTGACTGTGTGCCGTTGCTAAAGTATGACACCAGTGCTTTCGGGGGTGGCCGACCCACGTCCACTGCCAGGATCACACTTATTATAACCAACTCATAAGTACTAATTAATGTAGCGAGCGAATGTCAAAAGAGTTTTAAACGGTTGCATGCTAAAGTAACTATTATTTTCTTTTGGTTTCACGCCTTCTGAACTGGCATATTACATTTCAGAGAAGTTTTTAAAGATGCATAATCGCACGGCGCCGTGTGTGAATAAAGTAAATGAATTAAAGAAAAATGAACATTCCACTTGAAATAGGCATTAATTTCATGCTACCATTTCCACTGAAACCATAAAAAGCAGCAGATCCCCCACTGATTTTAAATTTTTAAATAAATAAATATATCAAGCCTAAAACAACCTCCGTCATACATTGCAGCTGGGTTCTGTTGCTCTTTCCCATTCCTCAACAACACACACACACACACACACTCTCTCTCACACACACACACACAACCACACACCAACACACACACAACACACACACACACACCGCGCGCACACACACACACACACACCATACGCGCACACAGTGTGTAAGTGTGTGATTCAGGAAGCAGGGTGAATTAATTGGAGGCTTCATGCAGGGGTATTATTACTGAAAGCTTGTCGGAGATGTAGCTACGGGCGGAACTCTATTCCCAGCCTGCGTGTAGTGAAGCGCCTCGGCCCAAAGTTGGCTATCCACACAGGCTCCAGCTGTCTATCAAACCCCAACTCACCTGACTCATAGTTGAGGCGTAAAAATACAAACTAACAGTTTCTAGAATCCTAGAATAACTTGCATCCTGTACACACTTGAAGTGAGCAAAAACATCATGATCTTAACTAGAGATTAGTCCTTAGCCATCTTCAAGAATCGGTTAAAAACACATCTCTTCCATCTATATTTAACTCTAGCACTCTCTATTCTAATTCAATTCTTTATAAAAAATAATAATAATAATAATAAAAACGTGCCCCTTTTAGACCTGCACTCTATTTAGTTACTAACTGCTGTTTTCTTAAAAAAAAAAAAACTACACTTGCTTCTCTATTGTTTTTGTATTTTATCTATTTTTTTTCTTTTTTATTTATTATACAATTAACAAAAGCAAAAAAGGCCTCTAACACTAGCTTGCTCTATTCTTTTTCTATTCTATCTGTTTTTTATTTATTATATGATTTTAAAAAAAAACCTTGCTACGTGTACTGTGTTAAGCTAACTGAGATTTGTTATAGCACTTGCTTATCATTGCGCTTTTGTTGATTTTGATTGCTTCCATTGTCCTTATTTGTAAGTCGCTTTGGATAAAAGATTTTGCTAAATGTCTAAATGTAAATGTAAACTACACGGCAAGCATTAATGTGGAATACCAATCAGCTTGAACTTTGACTTCATCAATAAAAAAGCGAGTAATAAAAGAGGAGCAAAAGCAAAAGAGTATATATGCGCATATATAAATTGTTTCTAAAAATTTTTTAAAAACTAGTAATGACAGCGGAACAAAAGCAATTCATAGAATTTGTATCGATATTCATATATATATACTTTAAAATAACTTGTTTCTTTTATTATAATAAAGAAAATCATCTATAAAAGTATATAATGATTCATTTATTTAATTTAATAGAATTATGTAATTTAAAAAACAAAACTGGTATGACATAGAACACAAGCAGTTCATTATAAAATATTTTTTTAAAATATTGAATAATAACATTTTGAATTTGCTTATGATTATTTATTTTCCCAATGTGGGCTTTAATGAAACGATGGAGAAAAAAAGTAGGCAAGCAAAATAAATGCAAGCGTTTTACGGGATTCATGCTGAATTCAATATTTGTCTATTTGGGGTTACACACCTCTGAGGTTAAAGATGCTTAATCTCAAGAGCTCAATATGCGAATAAATAAATTAATAAATATATTAATTAAATTAATATAAATTCATTTGAAAAAATCATAATCTTAAATAAATATGTAAAACCATTCTTACATGAATGTTGCATTCACTTACGGGGCAATTATGCATGAATGGATTTATTAATTATTTACCAGAAATTCGTTTCGCTTGTGTTTCATGAATAGGCCAATACCGCTCTAAATATAAGTCTCAAAAAGAGTCACATTACAACTCATCAAAATATATAAACATATATAAAAGTGTCTGAAGCATGTAAAGCACAAATAATATTTATATAATATGTATATTTTAAAAATCTATATATTTTTATATTTAATATAGATAGAAGATATAAAGTGGATGGACATCATGTCAGAAAACGTCTTTTGCCTCTTTGCAACAGCAACGATTCAGTGTTGTAGACATGGTGCTGTAGTTTAGAAATAATTCAACAGATTTCTAGAGTTTCATTAGTTGTGAAGATACAGCCCTGCGAACATGAGTGGTTACCCTCACCTGATTGTTTTGGATTTGGATGGTTCCCTGTGGTAACCCCTGGGTCAACACCTGCCCCTGTGAGGTAACCATTGCCACCGGCTGATACAGCGTCCCACCTGTGGGAATCAGTCACAGACACAGAAGCGCCATTATCACACACTTTACCTGCCTGTTGAAAACATACCTTAATTACCCTGCAGCACAAAAACAAACCATTTCACCTCCCTTTCACTGCGCCAAAATAAAACAAAAGGGTATTCGGAGTGGCTCAAGAGGAGAACAAGGAGTTCTTGTTTTGACGCTAATTAGCTTGATTTCACAGTAATTAGACGTTCTTTATTTACAATGTGAAAGTATTGTTCTGTGTAAAGAGAGAAAATTAGTAAAGAAAGAGCTATATAAATGTAGATAATGTACATGGAAGTCCGCATTTGCTTCCATTAGATGTCACGAATTTGGAAAGAAAAGCTTCTCTGAAAGCTGAGATCTCTGAATTGATAGCAAGCGAAAGGGACTGATGATTGGCCTCCTCACCTGAGACCACCTGAGAGTTGATAGTGGTCATGGCAACGTTGCTCTGTTGCAGCAAACCGGCAGGGACCACGATCCCAGAGGGGTTTACTGTGCTGGAGACAGAGGTGAGGGATGGGGATGAGTTCTGAAGCAGGTCCTGAAGAGGAGGACGAAACGCTTGGTTAGTGTCCACATTTCAATTTCTTGGGAAAAGAAATTTGGTCAAAATTAGGGCTGCCAATTTAACATGTTTGTGTAGTATTATTAAAAAAAATAATTATTTGCTAAACTTTTAAAAAAATAAAAATGGACAATGAATTATGGACCTGTGGGTAGACATTATTTTAGTGTTATTAAAAAACAACTACTATTAACAAAATTAATGAGCACAATTAATTATGCCTTTTTGTAAAATTAAGTTTGTGAATTAACGTGTTTAGTATGATAAAAAATAATAAATTTTAAAAAAATAACATACAAAAACAAGAAATTCACAATAAATAAACAATTACATCATATATATCTTATATATTTTTTTTTTTGTTCCATATTTAGAGGTAATAAAATAAAACAAAATTAACCCTAATTCTCTATACATGATATATATATATATAATATTTACAGATCAATAACATAAATTAATAAGAGATCATAAATAAAACAATCCCAACAAATAATCCATAAACTAAAGATAATAGCTAAATATCTTGTTTTGTTTTTTTTTTTCTTCGCGCAATTCACTACTTCATTTTTTGGGGTTAGTACTATTTGTAGTTTCAGAAGGAAATCTCTCAATTATTCTAATTTTATGCTTAAGAAACATTTCTTATTACTATTAATAATGAAAACATTTGTGCTGCTTTATATTTTTGCAATACATTCTTTCAGGATTCTATGATGGATAGAATGTTCAAAAGAACAACATTTATTTGAAAGAAATCTTTTGTAACATTATGAATATCTTTACTATTACTGTCTTTTGATCAATTTAAAGCGTCCTTACTGAATAAAATCTAAACAAAAAATAATAATCTTACTGACCTCAAACTTTTGAACAGTAAAGTATATGTGATTAATTCAGATTAATCTGATCATTTAATGGGCATTTTAATCGATTGACTGCTCTACATGAAATGTCCAAAAGTGTGTACTTTAAGTCTTCTCACGCAGAGGTCAGCAAAGTTCAGCAGGAACACAGCGAGGGCAAGCCAGATGTGACCTTTTGCATCCCCGGGAGAGGAGCTTGTGTTCATGCAAGTGTAAATGTTACTGGTGTGAGAGTTTGTGCATTCATATGACACTGTGTTTATGAGTTAGAAACAACCTTTAGCCTTTAGACTGAAGGTCTAGGGAGATTATATTTATGAGTGACCTGCTGCAGGCCGAGGTTGGTCTGTGATGGTGAATACGGGCCGCCCAGGTCGTTCCGTAGCAGATTGTCACTGTGCATCTTGGTCTTGAGGCAGGTGATGTAACGGTTGCAGAAGTCTTTACAGAGCTCGTTCACCTTCTCCAGCTCCAGCAGGTGAATCCGCAACACCTGGATCGCCTTCACCATCTACATCAACACAAAAGTAGATACAGGAATCAGTTTATGAAAAATTCTTGCATTAGAGTGGTCTAAACCAGTGTTTTTTTTAGTATTATTCATATTATTATAGTATTTAGGCCTTTTTGAAATAAGCTTTTATTTTTATATTGTCAGTTTCATTTTAATTTTAGTAATATTATGTTTTTATGGTGCTTTGTTGTCTTTTTTACTCCGTATATACGTTTTAGGTTTTAAGCAATTTATTACTTCACTTTTTGCAGGTAGTTGCAGGCGGTCATGGCAGCTCCAACAATACGAAGCTCATGAGCTAATTTATGAAATACTTATGGATCGAATCATTTGTTTTTTTATTTTAATAATTTGCCAAGATGTTAAAAACCCTGTTTTTGCTTTTGTCATTATGTTGTATGGAGTGTAGATTGATGTGGGAAAAAATTTTATTTAAAGCAGTTTAACATAAGGCAGTAACATAACAAAACATGAAAAAATGAAGGGGTTTTGAATACTTTCGCAAGGCACTGTAAATAAATAAATAAATGTCATTGTTTTTAAAGACATCACTTTAAATGTATTTATTTCATCAGTTCCTCACACTAAACTATAATATGAATTTTGAAGACCTATATATTGTGCACCTTTTATTATATTTTCATGATGCTTTTTTATCATTAATTGTATGAAAAGAGCAGCCAGGACATTGGAAAAACAGCCTGGAAAATAACTCAAATCATGGAAGAAAGAATATTATATGGATCTGAAACTACATTAGTGTGAGTAAATAATAATATTAATTTAAAAAATAATTTGTAAGTGAATTATTCCTTTAAATAAACTACAATCACTTTACTCAAAAGAAAAGCAGAAGTGTTTTTCTCACTTTCTTTCCAACAATTATTTGAGGTTACCTAGCCAGCCTTCCCTGCCACTATTTGCCTGGTTGTGTTGTTTAATGCTACAAACACTTTTGAGTTCTGCTGATACAGTTGGATGTGACTGAACTTTCTGTTCCAGCTACCCATTCAAACAGTTACCGCCCAAAGTCAGAACTCAAGGACGACCAAATGGGCTAAAAAATGCTTTGCCAAGGAGGAGATAAATCTGCCAATTACTGCAGCTCGTTTAATCAGGGCTCAGTGCCATCTCTCTGAGGCGAGAAGGAAGTGCCGCGCGGGCACTATAACTGTCGCGGTGAAGAGTTAGAGAACGGAAGACCCGTGTGTGACCAGTGTGTCGTAAAGCACACAGATGCAGAGTTAATTGACTGAGCAGCGCTAGTCGGCCGAGCGCCCCGGTAATGATGAACAGTGACCTTTTTCCTCCTCCTTCCCTTAATTTCTAATTACTGTTAACTGTCTTGCAGGGCACAGAAGAGGAGAGATGATGAATATGTGGAGAGTTAAAGGAAACGAGAACAATAGAGGGGAAAAAAAGCTATGGACAAGAGGTGGCCGAGTGTCATTGTGACTAATACTACTGACTTTTTATTTGGAATAAAATGTTACTTAATGTCATATTTCTAGGCTGTTTAATAATTAAAGTACCTCAAAAGACATATAAAGTGCAAATATGCCAGCAGAGGGCAGTGCAGATGTGAGATTTCGATATAAAGGAAGTAAACAGGTTTTTAAGAGCTGAAATTAGAAGAACGGCAGGTGATACAAAACCTAATGAGCGCTTACCAGGTTGTCTAGTTCAGGGTCCTCGCTGAAGAAAGGCTTGTGGTCCTGTTCTTGCTGGTGGACGAAGTTCTCGATGTCGACGTCAAAGCTGGCAGAGGTGATGCATTCTGATCCCTGCGTGGCTTGTTCGCACTTCTCAAACAGCAACGCCAGAAGAGGAAAAAGAGGATGCCTGCAGGACACAGATGGCTATTATTATTTTTATAGTATGCAGTATGTACAGTATACTGTGCGCAGTATGCGAATGTAACAAAGTCCCAGATGACTTGCTAAAATGAGAGCTGTACAACTAGAACACACTGTGTGAACTGTATCCCATAATGCCATGCGCTTGACTCATCCTTTCATTTTAAAATAATGGAATAAAGCCAGAAGCAAAATCAAGTGGTGTTTAACACCCCCTATTGACTCATTAATTGATCGAAGTAAACTTGAATAGTTGAATCATTTTTACACAAATTTGGATTCCAACTTCAAAATAACAATTTAATTGCAAAGAAATGAATAGATTTCTATATGCAATAGACACAATTCATCACATCTACATCAACAGGTTGTGTGAAAACACTGTATTATGCTACTTTTTGAAACATCTATTACTGTTAAAAAGTGATCAAACACTTTTACATTTGATACAAAACAATTCTATTTCAGATATATGGTTTTCTGTTCAACATTCTATTCATGAAAGAGAACTGAAAAAATAAAAGTACCATAGTTTCAACAAAATATTAAGTAGCACAACTGTTTTCAACTTTGATGATAATTTGAAATATTTTTTTGAGCATCAAATCAGCATATTAATTATTTCTAAAGAATCATGTGACACTGACTGGAGACTGTATAATGATGCTGAAAGTTTAGCTTTGCCATCATAATAATAGATTAACATTAAAATATTTAAAATACAAACCGATTTTTATTTTAAATTGTATTTTTTTTACTGTATTTTTGATCAAATAAATGCATAAGAGCATAAGAGACTCCTTTCAAAAACATTTTTAAAATCTTTAACTCCAACTTTTAAACGTAGTGTATATCCTTTTATAGACCATAATGTTTCACATATTGTGTAGGAAGTTCAGAGTATATACTGTGCAGTATGCAATAAGCAGTATTTAATAAGTTAACCAGAAAATAACCAATTTCTTTGCTTCAGGCAGGACAGATGACAATACCCAGCAGCTGAATATAAAATCTTTGTCATCTTTATCTGATTTTAAGCATAAGCTCTGTCTAAAGGTTTCTTCTAGCAAGTTGACATTTGTCATGTTAACAGCAAACAGTACAAACAGTAATACCGTTTTATTTGAATGATTTTAAAGGCCATTACTCCAGCATACAGTGTCACAAGATCCTTTTATTCTATTATTTTATTTGAATATGCTGTTTAATACACCAAATAATAATTTGGTGTTTATTATCAAAGTTAAAAGCTGTGGTGCTTAAAATGTATTGTTTCCACAATAATATTTTCCAAGATTCTTTAATGAATAGAAAGCTCAAACTAAAAACAATTATTTGAAATATTTTCTAAGAATGTAAGAGTTGTTACTGCCACTTTTGATCAATTCAATGTGCCCTTGGTGAAAATACATGGAAAAATAGTACAAAAAAATGTTGACTCCCCAAACTTTTGAATGGGAGCAAATGTTTCTTTAGTCATAAATAACAATTCCTGGTTAATTTTGAATCTGTTCAATGAGGAATCAGTTGCAAACTCAGTAATGACACAGTATAATTCACAGAGACAGAATGAGTGAATTGACTCATTAAAAAGATCCTGTTCATAACTGTCATTTGTTCCCAGATCGGACATATTAGCTTGTGCTGTGTTTGTTGTTGCATGCTGTGTTAATTTTGACAGCAAATTTTGATTTAGTTTTAGTCATAGTCTTTTGACTAAAATGCCATTTAGTTTTAGTCACATTTTAGTCATCTGAATAGTTTTTAGTTTTAGTCGACTAAATCTACAGTAAATTTAGTCAGGCTAAAATCGAATGGGTTTAGTTACAGTGTAATGCATTTATTAAGCATTTCTCTAAAATGTCCAAACTCATTATATAGGTTTGATATTAAGGTTTTATCATGATAGACACCGATTTAACTTCTGTGACACACAACATGCCTTTATGTAAAAATTAAATAAAAACACTTCTCATAAAGAACAAGAACATGGTCTTCTTTTTAATGAAATACCAATGGTTATATAGGCTAATTATGCATTCTTTATAGCAACTTGTTTATCATATTCTTCATTCTTTCAAGCAGACATTTATTTCTATAAATAAATTTAGATTAATCTTTAAGGCTACTAAAGTTTTTCAGTCAAGAGCAGTGCATGATTCTTTCTTTTGTTGCTTGATTAACATCAATGACTCAGATAATAGCAATTAAATTAGGCTGCTGTCCCTTTAAAACCGAATGCACAGCTGCAATGGATGCAATGTACTGATATACGTTCTCCCTGCTGTTTACATTCACTCAAGACGTACTCAACTGTGTTTACTCAGTTTATACTCATCAAAACGGACAATTCAACATCCTTTTGTGTGTAATTCTCTTCATGCAACGCGAAAGTGTACTCGCGCGCTGTGAGAGGCGCTTTCTGTGTGTGTGTGCTTCAGTGTCTGCGCTCAGAAAACCGGACCGAATTGAGTTCTCTCTTGCGTCGTCAGATTTATCCATATGTCTGCTCTTCTCTTACTCCCACATATTAACATTTTTGAACGTTTTATGCGATGTGCAGCAAGTGTATATTAGCTTATGTCCCGCCGGTTCATATATACACATCTAACCTCCAAACCACGCAGCAGATTCGTTCTGAATGAATCTCTTCCCAAATCGTCCAACTCTAATATTTTCGTCTCGATTTTACTCGTTGAGGGAAATGTCAATATATTTACGTCATAGTTTTTGTAATTCAAAAAGAGTTTTAGTTCGTTATCGTCTCGTTGTCATCAGTGAAAAAATGTCGTTGACGACAATTATGACGAAATTTATTCGTCAACGAAATTAACACTGCAAGAAGCACTATGCCAAAATAGTGTCCAAAGTAGTGCCCTATCCTATCCTGTCCTATCTTATCCTATGTGCTTTCCTCTGTGTATATGTATTGTTTTTTTCCTTACGGAGCCTGTTTGAGAGACTGAGAGAGGCTGTGTGACTGGGTGAGGGGCCCAGGCTCCGGCTGTAACCCACCACTCTCATTTGCAGCCTTTAATAGCTGGCTATATTAGACTCTAATCTGCCTGATCCCAATTTAATGCCGCTCCCTCCAGCTGACGTGACAGGAATACTAAACAGGCTCAGTGCTGAGCAGCGAGGCGATCTGCGCTCCCTCCGGGCTCGTCCCGCTCCCCTCCGCCGTACCAGCCCCTCTTCCTCTCTCCTCCCCTCCCCAGTCACAATAAATCCTGGAGGGCACGGCTGGGTTATCTCTCCCCTTCTCTCTCTTCGCAGGCCTGGATCCTAACCCGGACACAGCCCTAAAGGCCCAAAGCCAAAGGATGCTATCAATTTAGCTCTCCGAGGATTTGGCAAGTAGGCTGAGGAACAAACTACCCAGAAATTAGAGCATAAAATCGAATTGGAAAGTTAAGCCACAAGGTACAGGTTCATCCGAACACTCACATTCCCTGGAGTGAGTCTAATAATGCTGCATTATCTTCATTAGGAGGTTATATTTCATAACATTCATCTGCAGCAGAAACTACGTGCGTTTTTTGGAAACTTCAGTCATGCCTTGCATACAGATGCAATGATGGACATGAAGCAGCTCTTATTCTGAACATAACATTTCTGACTGCATTATCTCAGACGACATAACAATCGCAGTAAAATCTTTGTTACTGAAGATGGCCAGAACACTTACAGCAGTTACTCTATAAACTAATTGCCTCAGTTGTTTCAAAGGCTAAATGAGGTTGGAAAAACTCTTAAATGTAATCTGATCTCTCGGAGCAACTCCAGACTTTTAAATCTCTTCATCTATGCGTTCTGGATGAGGCTGTGTGCCGCAAAGTGCCAAGCTAATCGGTTAATCTTTCAAAATGTGCCGGTTAAAATGAAACACTTAATGCTATTTGTCTTTAACCTTTAGTTATCATCTCTCAACTCTTGCGGGAAAGACTGTCCAGACTGCCATCCCTCAAACGTGAAAGAGTGGGCTCGACTTTTAGAAGGACTTTTACATTATATGATAAGCAAAAAAGCAGATGTTAGAATAGAATAGAACAGAATAGAACTTTGAATTGACTCATCAGATAATACAGATCAAGATGTGTACAAACTAGTGTACAAGTATAATTCAAATCACAAACAAATAATTCCAAAGAGCAGGTTATTGCAATGAATACAGTTTGGTTTACAGTTTGACTTCCAATGTATGGACTGAAATACAATGGAAGTTAATGGAAACATTCATGATTTTATTTTTATTTATTTATTCCTGCAGAGGAAAAGAAAGTCATATGGCTTTGGAAAGGCCCCTAAAGGGACCCGCAAATGGATAAATAAAGACGATTTTTTTTTTGGTGATTAACCCCATTAAGGTTTTGAAAAGAGAAAGAAAAAAAAACATAAGTAATCCAGCACTTCAGTCACTTTCTGCATCACAGCCAATGTTTATAGGCGAGGCGGCTTGGGAATGCTGGAGGGTACGTGGTTGGTGGTCTAATTGTGTAATTATCGGATGAAAGTGCTTTCAGGCGTGGGTAGTCGAGTGAATTAACATACCTGACTTTCACTTACTGGAAGGGCTGGCGCTGGCAGTTGGGGATTGTCCAAATCATCGACAGGAGCCTAAGGAGAACGTGATGTCACGTGGGTTGTTTGGTTTTGATATTGTACTGGGGTAGGGTGGTGAGACAATAGTGGTGTTTCCTCGAGTAACATCAACGGTAGGCAGGGGGGTATTTTGAGTAGTTAGAGGTGATATGCTCGACAAACGAGCCAAACCTTATACTTGATGCTCCAGGGAATTATTACAATACCCTTGATGAGACGTCGACACATCCATATCTATAGTAATAATATTTTGTGTAGTTGTATTTGTGTGGGGGGATAAAAAATACAAGTATGTACCACATAAAATTCTGAACATGACAAAGCCCCCCAAACCAAATACATCTAATACATCATACACTATTTTGCTACTTTTTTTCTTTTTTTTGCTCTAATACATAAAACAACTACTTACTGGCATTTACAACAATTATTTAAGTAACTCCTGAATGTAATTAATTCCCAGACTTCAAGTTCACCTCGTGTAATTAATGTAGTCATCCGCATTGTGCATGCAAAACAAACAGAGACTGGTTACTGTCGCTTTGGTTAAAAAATGTAAAGTTAATTGGGTAAGGGGTGGTTCAGAGAGTTTCTAGATAGACAATCACGTCTCATTAATACCCCCAAGTGTAACAAGGTTCTGTGCGTGTGATTAAAGAATGGGTGGGAGATTTGAGACTAGACAAACGGGGACGACCTGAAATCACCAATGGTGTATTAATAGACGAACATTGAAAACAAGAATAATTGAGTGTTTAGAGGAAAAGGGGGTAGGGTTAAAGAAGATAAACAAAACGGAAAAATCGATTAAAGGGAGAAAAAAAACAGGCGAAACACAGAGGAAAGAGCAGGTGACACGAAGCCTCACGGAGGGGAACAGCATCGCAGAGCACTCGGGACGCTCCTAACGACTCGTACCTGACTTAAGTGCCAGAACCGAGATTTATCTGCTGCAGTCCAGACAGACTGGAACTAACCCATAAAAGCGTCATTTACGGAAAAGAGTCACAGAACTGCTCCCCGAACTTTTAAAGTCCGACATGCGGGTTTTTTCCATTCAACAATATAATTTCTCATCCACTAACGAAAAACCCCTTAACGCTTCCACCTAATTTGATTTTACCTTTTTTTTTATTTCCGCTGAATTTTGTCATCCTATTTCGTTCCGGTCTTCAGTTAAAACCAACCCCTCCGACGATTAAAAAAAGCAGAAAAAAAAAAAAAAAAAAAGAAGTAAACAGTCAATAAATAAATCTTTTCTAAGAAAACAAAAAGCACATCAAAGCAATTCTGAGTCCAGAAATAAAGCTGGACGTATTTTCATGCTACCTCGAGCTGCATTTGTTTTGGTAGCGTGGTGGGCCACCCACGGGCTGCTGGGGAGATGGGGGTGTGCGCTCTGTGTGCTCACCCGGTATGTTTGCCATCCTAATCAGGGCGAGCCAGTGGCTGCTGCCTTTATTAAACCCAGTCTGGGGTGCCCACATGCTGAGAACGCTCACACACACACACACACACACATGAACACACACTCCATCCTCCAGGCTACATGTCTGGAGCTCAACCTGTTCGGGGGCTGAGTGCACACACACACACACACACACACCACTCGCCATCAGGGTTTATATGGGACCCCTACTGCTGCATTTCAATGAGTGGCAGTGCTCTTTTTCAACGCTGTTTTTACCGCTCTCTCCTTCACCTGTGGGCAAAGGCTAGCTGTGGCCTGTTGTGATACACAGCCGCCGGCTCTTATCATTGGACCGCAGGTGTGAATTTAGAGGATAAATACTAGGGGTGTATCGATACTTGTATAAAAAATTTTTTGGGTAATTCGGTACAGTACACATGTGGACCAAACAAATACAGTATTGTTTTAACCACTGCACAAGTGAAACTTCATTGGAAACTTCCAGTTTTATATATTGCTACTTCTGATTAAAAACAAAGTCTCATCTTTCAAATTATGTCAATCTTTTTCAGGAAATTCAAACAATAAATGCCATTTTGACGCTCTTTGGTGACAGATCGCTGTATAAACGCCTCAGTTCAACGGCAATCCTTCCTCATACTAGTGGTTTTAAATACGAAATAAACATGAATGACATCTCATGCCTCACGTAATCGCCAATCAGTGTTTCAACCATGGAAAGCACGTCAATAAAACACTTGTAACAAATGTTATAGCATAGGGGCATTTCAGTGTGTCGCTCAGACAAGTCATCAGTGGTGCCACAGCTTTGTGTTGGGGGTTTTCTGTATAGAAAATGAAGTCTATAGAAGGAGTCTTTCACGAAAGGTATAACTAACTCATTAGGTGCTTTGTGACTGTGTATCTTTGTGAGAGGTGTGGTGGTTAATGGTATTATGTATGTTCTAAATAATTCTGTTATGAGAACCACTGTGTAAATGAATATATTTCAACAACAAATAGAAATTTTATAATTTAGATAATTTAAAAACTGCATTATGTGCAATTTACATGTTTGCATACAATTTTTTTAAGTTGAGTTTTGATTATTATATTTAAAAATAAATAGTAATTGTATTTAAGTTTGTTCTCTGTTGTTAATTGTAACCTTATAATATAAAAGGGCTCACTATAGTTAAGAGCATAAGTTAAAATGTTTTAATTATAATAAAATTTATTTTAAAAAAAGTCCAATTTGTTCAGTAAACCACTGTTTAAAAAAAAAAAGCTATTTTATATTTAGTTTTTTTTCCCACTGCTGTACCGAAATCATACCAAACCGTGACGTCAAAACCGAGGTACGAACCGCCTACTTGTTACAGTTTACACCACTTTAAAATGTAGAGATGCCACATAACAATCAGAAAGATGAAAAATGGAAAGAGTCACCCCCCTGACATGCTATGGGTAGTTGCAAAGGTGTTCAAGTGGTTTGTGTTTGCAATCTACAGTGGGGAAAAAAGTATTTAGTCGCCACCAATTGTGCAAGTTCCCCACTTAAACAGATTAGAGAGGCCTGTAATTTTCATCATAGGTCTACCTCAACTATGAGAGACAAAATGAAGAAAAAAAAAATCCTGAAAATCACATTGTAGGATTTTTAAAAGAATTTATTTGCAAATGATGGTGGAAAATAAGTATTTGGTCAATAACAAAATTTCATCTCAATACTTTGTTACATACCCTTTGTTGGCAATGACAGAGGACAGTTGTCAAACGTTTTCTGTAAGTCTTCACATGGTTTTCACACACTGTTGCTGGTATTGTGGCCCATTCCTCCATGCAGATCTCCTCTAGAGCAGTAATGTTTTGGGGTTGTCGCTGGGCAACACGGATTTTCAACACGGATTTTCAACTCCCTCCAAGATTTTCTATGGGGTTGAGATCTGGAGACTGGCTAGGCCACTCCAGATCCTTGAAATGCTTCTTACAAAGCCACTCCTTCATTGCCCGGGCGGTGTGTTTTGGATCATTGTCATGCTGAAAGACCCAGCCACATTTTCATCTTCAATGCCCTTGCTGATGGAATGAGGTTTTCACTCAAAATCTCACGATACATGGCCCCATTCATTCTTTCGTTTACACGATCAGTCGTCCTGGTCCCTTTGCAGAAAAACACCCCCAAAGCATGATGTTTCCACCCCCATGGTTCACAGTAAGTATGGTGTTCTTTGGATGCAACTCAGCATTCTTTCTCCTCCAAAAACGACAAGTTGAGTTTTTACCAAAAGGTTTTATTTTGGTTTCATCTGACCATATGACTTCTGGATCATCCAAATGCTCTCTAACAAACTTCATACGGGCCTGGACATGTACTGGCTTAAGCAGGGGGACACTTCTGGCACTGCAGGATTTGAGTCCCTGCGGCGCAGTGTGTTACTTGATGGTAGCCTTTGTTACTTTGGTCCCAACTCTCTGCAGGTCATTCACTAGGTCCCCCCGTGTGCTTCTGGATCATTTTGACCCCACGGGGTGAGATCTTGCGTGGAGCCCCCAGATCGAGGGAGATTATCAGTGGTCTTGTATTTCTTCCATTTTCTAATAATTGCTCCCACAGTTGATTTCTTCACACCAAGCTGTTTACCTATTGCAGATTCAGTCTTCCCAGTCTGGTGCAGGTCTACAGTTTTGTTTCTGGTGTCCTTTTACAGCTCTTTTGTCTTGGCCATGGTGGAGTTTGGAGTTTGACTGTTTGAGGTTGTGGACAGATGTCTTTTATACTGATAACAAGTTCAAACAGATGCCATTAATACAGGTAACGAGTGGAGGACAGAGGAGCCTCTTAAAGAAGTTGTTACAGGTCTGTGAGAGCCAGAAGTCTTGCTTGTTTGTAGGTGACCAAATTCTTATTTTACCGAGGAATTTACCAATCAATTCTTTAAAAATCCTACAATGTGATTCTGGATTTTTTTTCCTCTTTTGTCTCTCATAGTTGAGGTATACCTATGATGAATTACAGGCCTCTCTCATCTTTTAAGTGGGAGAACTTGCACAATTAGTGGCTGACTAAATACTTTTTTCCCCACTGTAGCTGCTATGGTGTTCCGAGTAGTTTCCAGGGTGTTGGTATGTGGTTGCCAGGTTATTATTATATGGTTTATATGGCTGCTATGGTTCTCAGTATTTTTGTGGTTGTTAGGGTATTTTGTGTGGTTTCTAGGGCACTGCTACTGTATGCATTTCTTGGCTGGCCTAGGTGATTTGTAAAATGTTATGTGGTTGTTTTGGATGTTTTTATAGCACTGCTATACTGATCTGGGTGGTTGATTGGACATTGCTACTGTATGCAGTTGCTAGGCTGGTCAGGGTGTTTTTTTTTTTTTTAGATCAATGCTAAGGTGTTCTGGGTGGTTGCTAAGTCTCTATGAAATAATGTTCAAAAGAAACTGAGATTTGAGCAGCCCTGAGCAATAAAACAGCCTTAGCAAGCACCGCTAACGAGTATTAGATTAATTCACAGACTTGTGCAGATCCTGCTAACACGAACACACACGTTCAATCTTCAGACAGTCAGTCTGTGAAGTTCAGAACACTCTGCACCCTGGAGACACAAGACAGGATGAAACGGAATAAAACCGTTTAAAATTGAAATCTACAGTTTTAAATTGAGGAACAAAATCTTACTCAGATATAAATGAGCCCTTTGAGTATTATTTACCATAACCTGCCAGTAACAATCTAAAATATACATCCTCGTGATCAGGACTGACTCGCTCTCAGGATGAATCTATGGCTCAGACATGACGATGACTAGAAATCTCAGCACCATTACTAGAAGAGAGAGAGTCATTAAGATGTTGGGCACCAATTCCACCAAATGACTGCAAGAGCTTCCCAACAGCGAATGTAAACAGAATTTATGGTGCATTACAGAGGCTGGGGTGAACTGGCTCACCATTTTCTCTCTGGCTGTCAAATTAAAAGCACTCCTGTTGGGACTGATATGCGCTGCTGCTACTGCTGGGTCTACTAAAGCTGTTCTCTAACTCTTTCCTTTTCCTTTTCTTCTTTTCTGTTTCGTATTCCTTCTTTCTCTCTCTCTATCTCTCTCTTCCGTCAGTCCAAGACACTCCTGATCCACTGGAGCTCAATGAAGACAGCATGACTGTGCACCATGAGACCGAAATCCAGTATCAATGCAAATCCACTCAGCACCCGCCAATCTGAGTCACGGCGAGAAGGGAAAAACACATATAAACCCATTCAGACATTTCAATACCTTAATATAAGCACACCTTCGGGGGTCTGAATGCTATACATAAATACATCAAATACATCAAAAGATGGAGGATGAGAGGCGCAAAGCATCAGGATACAATTCTGTACACACAAAACCGCTTTGTCTAAATTTGAAGGATTTATTATGGATTATAATGGACACAAATTACAAATATATTGGCTACATTGGATTTGCTTGTAGTAAAAGTCTTATTTCATTTTGATATTATAATAATTAGAGATTTGCCTTAAGAATGGAGGATTGAAAAACATTTGAAAAGCTTGACTTTGCTAGGTTTCTTTATTCAGTTCACTCATCAAACTCTTCCAATCTGAGCTTCCTCCCTCTGCACGTGAACACATTCTCTGGCTGTGAGTCCGCTGAAATCCAAAAGCATGTCACTTCTGAGGACCACAGACGACTGGCACAACTGTTTTGTGTTCGGTCTGATACAAACTTTGCACTGTGGGGTTTTGCCGGCACTGGCAATAATGCGTATGGTTGTGCCAAATTCAAGAGCAATTTTGAGCTCTGCACTACCTGAAATGATGCAGAGACTTTTATTAAATAAACATCAAGATTTTGTATTCAAATGTATATGACTATATAAAGAAAAAATACATTTTTAGACACTTTAACCTTCACCACTGTAACCTTTAGCACTTTTCACAGTGACAAAATGATACCTTATTCATAAAAAAAAACCCAAACAAAAAAAAAAAAAAAAAATTATGCAGTTTAGATGTGCACCCCAAAAATAGCACAGTTAAATGTGTTGAATGCTTTTTAATGAAAAGTGATTGAAACATCCAGTGAAATTTGAATTTGTCAATATATAAAAAAAAATTGTTTTGTTATCTCAAGAGATGATCCTGTAGATTAATCAAACACATTGATAACCGGTGTATTTTAGCTATGCCACAATTCATTTCTAAAGTGAAAAAAGCACTTTTAAAAATTCCCAAAATACTAGCTGAGCAAACATCAAACCACACTGAACCATTTTAACCTGATCAAACCCTTAAAAGAGATGTAACCTAATAGTCAGGTCGAGTTTACAAACCCGAGTCGATTTTGATTTCCATTCACATTTGAGAAGAGGTCAAGTTTAAACTCGAGAGAGTAAGCTAATAGCTGTAGGTAAGTGAAGTGTTGCAGGTTAGGCTGGGTGGGTCTGGCTGTTACCTGTGAGCTCCGGGACCGACGACAGCAAAAACCCAAAAAGGAGTGAAAAGCACGTGAACCGCCAAATTCGCATGACTTTTTAACATTAAAACTCCTTACAGTGTGCGAAAAATGTAAGTGTTTGCCATCGACAGATTAGTCTTCGATGTTCTTCAGAGACAATAAAGCGGCTTCCTGGTTTGCGACAGACTTCCACGTTACTCATCCAGTATCATGCAAATCACCACAGAACCCGGAGAAATGACCTCGTGTTCACTTAAAAAAACTTGATCTAGAGAATAAAATGACCTGGTAATAGTAATAGTAGGCTAATTTGGTAACCCAAGCTAAGTGTGTTAGTCCCGCCTCATATTTTACAACCTAATTCATCAAAACAGGTAAATTCTTGTCAGTACTTAAAGGGGTCATATAAAAATGCGATTTCAATTTTTCCTTCCTCCTTGGAGTGTTACAAGCTCTTGTGCATAAAGAAAATCTTTAAAGTTGCACAGACTAAAGTCTCAAATCCAAGAGATATTATTTATAAAAGTTAAGAATCAACCACACCCGGGCGCTACACGAGCCGGGCTCGTTCTAACACTCCCCCACATGTCTACCTCACTATGTGGAAATATTTGTATAACGCCGCCCAAATGTTAACGCAAAGGAAGGCGTAACTTTTATTCTCGCTGTTAGTATTGTTGTTGCTGTCGGCCGGGCGGTGCCATGAATGATCGCGAAGTAGGCGCTGTGTGTTTTGTTGTGAAAGCTAAATTACTTTGTTTGGTCTTCCAAAATTGGACACGACTAGAAATCAGTGGTTATGTTGTATTTAAAACACTGTTCCAGAAAAGTTTAACCCAATTAAATATCCAGATGTGTGCTGCGCATTTTATGAGGACTGTTTCCTGATCCTGGAAGAGTAGACTACAATGCCGTCTGTTCTGACTCACGACCTGTTAGTACGTTTTCATATTTAAAAAATTTGCCACTGACAATTCAAACGCGAGTTTGAGCAGTGTAGAGTAGGGCTTGTTGTTTGTCATTTCTCTGGTCACAAATGCAGATATGGTTTTATGTTTACGCGGCGCGATGCAACTCAACGCGTAAAAAGACAGTACAAGTCTTTATAATTCTTAATTATGTCCCCACTGGATGCAACAAATGCCTGTTTATAATGGGTTTAATGTTTTTGTCTCATCGCTCCGGCTGGGACACGGCATCAACAGTATGTTAAGGGGCGTAACATTTCCGTCACACGCTTGAGGTATTCGGCCAATCACCGCACTGGTTAGCTGGCCAATCAGAACACACCTCGCTTTTTCAGACTGATGAGCTTTGTAAAAATGTACGCGTTTCAGAAAGGCGGGAGAACTCAATAATGTACATTATGTGGAAATAATGTGTTTTTTTAACCTTAAAAACCGCATAAACCCATTTCATTACACCAAATAAACAAAAATTTTATTTTTAGCAGCATCATATGACCCATTTAAAACCCTTTTCTCTTTCAGAATCCAGAACAATGTTAATGTTACCTGTAAAATACAGTTATGTACCAATGCATGAAAATGCTCAAGTATGTTAACTTCACATGGAAATTAAACAAAGTTACTATAATTCATCTTAAATGTCTCTGTATTCTTTCACAGTATTTAGATGCAATGATCTAGAATTATTTTAAAGGCAAATTCATAAGGCTGTTTAGTGTTTGTCTTTTCATTCAAGGTGTTTTGGCATTTTGTAATATTTTCTGCTAAATGCAATGCAAGGAGCAATAAAAGCCAATATTTTTCGAGACCATGGACCAAATGGGAAAGTAGGAGCCACCAGCCAGTTGCAACAAAACCCTTTTTATGACTAAAGGCTTTTTTCTTTATTTCCCCCTGCTCTGTTGCAAATGGGCACAGGCCCAAACCTGTTAGTCTGTTGCTCCTTGCCAACTGGAAATACACTGCTGTATCTTTGTCCTGTATAAGAAATGTAACTATTTATCAGGACCATATTTGTGTTTTTCAGTCATTATTTAATTACTCACCCTGTTTAGAATATTTGAGACATGCAAGAAGAAACAAACAGTAAATATGTGTGTACATTAAATGAATATTCCGGGTCCAATACAGGCTTCACTGGCGGCACTTGGTGCATAACGTTGATTTCCACAAAAACAAAAAAGACTTTAAAAGCACTTACTATTAGTTATGGCCCAAAATATTAAAAGGAAAACATAAAAATCTATACACAGCAAAGGCAGTGAAAGGAGAAACACGTTTTCACGGCGATGAATGCATTTGACATTATTAAGTGGACTGAGATTTTGGGGAAAAATTTAAAAATGCTCTGGGAATACAACCACTTAAACCAACAGTTTAATCCTGTAGGCGGGCGCCTGTGGGCTTGAGCAGTTTTGTCCATTTGCACTACAGGATATCCCTTTCCGGGGGGGGGCGCGGTTTACAAGATCAATGGAGATGTTGTCTTTTCAGGCAGAGCTGACGATAGAGAGTCACAGCAGAAGTCTACGAGAGGTCAGTTCCAGCACAGCTTTCCTTCATTCATGTGAGTAAATTCAGCATGCAACAAGACAATAATCCTTACAGTTCAGAGTTGAATTATGATTACAGTTGTGGTAGTTATTCCAAGGGCATTTGTTATGTCATGTAATGTATGTAAACTTCACTGGCATTATTTCATTTTAATCATGTCTTATTTTGAATGTTATCAAAAGAATATTTATCAAAGCGTTGCGAAGATATAAGCCACTTTAAAAGTCTGGCATCGCCCATTTTTACTAATTTACATCTCCTCTCAATGCAATGTCCAAACTTCATG
>JADLZN010003747.1:0-150246 GCA_018155175.1 Sinocyclocheilus anophthalmus
AGAGATGAGGGCTGTATGCAGAGTGTGTCGTGTGCATACAAACACCTACGCAAATTCAAATGAAAACCAGAGGCTCAAAAAATATATTGTGGCCCCATAAAGTATTTAGACCCTAAAGCTAGCTAAAAACGTACACTACACAGTAGATACATTAAACATTAAATGTGCATTCAGTAGATAACGTTAGCATCACTGTTTGGCACCGATTCCAAAATAGTGTTAGATGCTGCATTACCATCTTTCAACATGGATCAGCATGAACATTTAATTTTTATGTACAGTAAATTACACTGATAGTTTTACCGGTTTTACAAAAAACAATGCAATGCATCAGGATTTTCTCTGTCATTCTACCCTGTGCATGCTGTACCATTTACGCTCATATTTTGTCTTTGTTTGTCTTTCTGTTTTTTGCACTGTAAAATTTTTTGATAAAACTTGAGAATTCAACGTAAAAAAAAAAAGAAGTAGTATTTTTTGTCTTAAAAATTGTCCTAATTATTTTTGGTTCCTTTGTTTTATCATTTAGATTTTTTTATTCACTAAATGCAAACTGCTTCATTTATTGAATAAATTCATCAAGACAACTACAGATTTCTTGTTCATCAGACTTTCATTTGGCTTCAGACGTTTTGTGTTTCTGTGGTACAGGTACTGATTTTCCCATTGTCTCTGCTGGTAAAGCATCATATTAAGTATATTAATATTAATTTGTGAATGTTATACATCCACAAAAAATGGCTTAAAATCACTTGGTTAATAGCAGAAATGGAATGTGCAGAAGCCACTTTGTATGACATTTTGTTTTTAATGCAATGAAATTCATACTCTTTTAAATGTAGCTTAACTGTCCAAATACTTTTTAGGGCCATTGTATACATCTGTCTGCATATGAACCTTTTACAACTCTGACAAGATTAATTCAAATGGTTACGCACAATTAAAAACGAGGTCTTACCATTCAGTAAAATCCACAAGAGTTTAAATCGTTTATGTAAAATCATCATAACATTCTAATCTAATGCTTTGGCCCTGTGGGCGACTAATATGCCGAATTCAGCTTTGCTCGGCTCTAATGTGGCACCAGTGTGACCCTCTGGTCATTAATACACCGATTCTAATATAAACATGCGATGTCTTCCCAGAGTTTGCTTTCACAGGACCTAACCGACTGTGTTTTGTAACTCGTGGTTTTTAACTACTTGTGTGCGCATTGACAGGTTAAGGGCAGTAGACATTGAATGAGAACTTAGTTTATTACTCACATGTTGTGACAGCCGCTTTCTGTGCGTGTGCTTCTGAAGTGTGGGCTCAGAAACCCTTATATCAGAAGTTTAAACTGATGTGGCTTTAAAACACATGATTTCAGCGCGATAGACAAGATAATCAAAACCAAACAGACGTTTTTTTTAGCAGGTACAAGCTGTAAAGGCACAGCCCTATTCTGGAAAAGGGGGCAGGGAGCAGCAGCTCACTTGCATTTAAAGAGACAGGCACGAAAACAGTGTGTTTCTGCTTCACTCAAAATAGGCATTTTCAAAATTATATCTGTGGGGTATTTTGAGCTGAAATTTTACAGACACATTCTGGGGACACCTAAGACCAATATTACATCTTGTAAAAAGGGACATAATAGGTGCCCTTTAAAAGAATACTGTAGCTTTTGTACTAACTGAAATAAATTAAGCCACTCAAATTTTGAAGCTGAAACTTCACTTTCACATTCTACAAGATTTCTGTTTGTATATAAATGACAGAAGCGCATAATACATCAACAAGATTATGGTGTTTGCTGGTAGTTGCTGCATCGCTCATTTGCATATTGTCAGTCTGCCAAAAATAGCCAATGTTTATTGAAAATCAATGCCTTCTGGTTGCTTTATCAATTCTAATTGCTGTGAATGTCCCTTCACACATACACAGTACAATATTCCTTTTGTATAGAAAGAAAAGCAGTAAAAAGCACACATTCCCTAAATATTGCGAATGAACAGTCACCATTTAATATTGTAGCTCATTAATATTCATATTATCTGTGTGAATCTTACTTTATATAACCCATAAGAGCTACATAATGGTGATTACCCCTGTGTGTCATTAATTTCGACCTGTGTTTGGACAGGAAGTTGTCTTCCTCTATGATGTCATCACACTTTAGCATCCTACGCACTTCAGTGGTTCCAGCACTCAACATCTATTGTTACCATGGTGACAGCACTGACACATGCACTTGTTCTGTCTCGCGCGAAAGATACTTTCTGTATCATTTAATGCTTGATTCAAGCTTACGCCCTCAAGCACAGGACTGTGGTTTTTACTGTGGCCAGAAATACCTTGCATAACTTTAATGTGGTTTGATGCCGGGTAGTTTTGGGGTTATTGAATGAGAGGGAACAGAGGGAAGGCGGGTGTTATAGCTGTGCATGGAAAGTGAAGAGCTCTTTCACTCTGAGAGCAGCTGGTGGCATCTCTCCTCTCATCCACCCACCTAGACAAACACACACACACACACACACAGCTCTGAAGAACACGGACAAAAACTTACACCGTTCTTTTTATTAAAAGGATGAGTTCCTGTCTGTCATTTATTTACTCACTCTCGTGTCATTCCAAACCTGTTTGACTTTCTTCAGTGGAACAAAAAATATGATTTTTTTGAGGAATATCCTGGCCGCTCTTGTCTATTAAACTGAACGAGGAAGCTCCTTAACGACCAAAACAGAACCATATAAGAATCATGAGAGACTCATACACATATTCCAAATCTGTTGCAGCCTTATGATATCTTTCTGTGGGGGGGGGAAAGCTTACATTTAAGTAATTATTCACTGATAAACGTACCCTCCAGTGAGCTGTCATTATTCACTGATAAACGTACCCTCCAGTGAGCTGTAAACCACAGCAACAGGACCAAGTCAGTGTCAATCAATCTGATTTATGAATTAATCATTTAGGCCGCTTTTGTGAACTGCATCAGTTGATTCATTGAAAAGATTCGACTCTAAAGCAGTGTTGTTTTTGTTAACTAAAACTAGAAATTGTTTTCATTACTTGAAATAAAGCCGATATAAAATAAAATATGAAATGAAAAACTTTAAAAGCAACTGAAATAAGTACTAAAATGACTAAAACTAAAGTAAAAATAAATTAAGGATAAATAGAAAAATTAGAATAGAAAAAAACCCAAAAACAATAAAGACAACAAAAAACCCTAAAATGATGCATTTGTCATCAAATGAAAACTTAAAAACATAAAAATTAAAGCTAATTAAAAATATATATACAGGTGCATCTCAATAAATTAGAATGTCGTGGAAAAGTTCATTTATTTCAGTAATTCAACTCAAATTGTGAAACTTGTGTATTAAAATAAATAAATGACACACAGACTGAAGTAGTTTAAGTCTTTGGTTCTTTTAATTGGTGGGTTTTTGTTAAATGTGAGCCAAAAACCCACCAATTCACTATCTCAACAAATTAGAATACTTCATAAGAGCAATAAAAAAAATTTTTTAGTGAACTGTTGGCCTTCTGGAAAGTATGTTCATTTACTGTACATGTACTCAATACTTGGTAGGGGCTCCTTTTGCTTTAATTACTGCCTCAATTCAGCGTGGCATGGAGGTGATCAGTTTGTGGCACTGCTGAGGTGGTATGGAAGCCCAGGTTTCTTTGACAGTGGCCTTCAGCTCATGTGCATTTTTTGGTCTCTTGTTTCTCATTTTCCTCTTGACAATACCCCATAGATTCTCTATGGGGTTCAGGTCTGGTGAGTTTGCTGGCCAGTCAAGCACACCAACACCATGGTCATTTAACCAACTTTTGGTGCTTTTGGCAGTGTGGGCAGGTGCCAAATCCTGCTGGAAATGAAATCAGCATCTTCAAAAAGCACAGAAGGAAGCATGAAGTGCTCCCAAATTTCTTGGTAAACGGTGCAGTGATGTTGGTTTTCAAAAAACACAACGGACCAGCACCAGCAGATGACATTTGCACCCCAAATCATCACAGACTGTTGGAAACTTAACACTGGACTTCAAGCGACTTGGGCTTTGAGCTTCTCCACCCTTCCTCCAGACCCTTGGTTTCCAAATGAAATACAAAACTTTCTCTCATCTGAAAAAGAGGACTTTGGACCACTGGGCAAAAAGTCCAGTTCTTCTTCTCCTTAGCCCAGGCCAGGTAAGACGCCTCTGACGTTGTCTGTGTTCAGGAGTGGCTTAACAAGAGGAAAAAGACAACTGTATGCAAATTCCATTACACGTCTGTGTGTGGTGGCTCTTGATGCCTTGAACCCAGCCGCAGTCCATTCCTTGTGAAGTTCACTCAAATCTTGAATCGATTTTGCTTGACAATCCTCATAAGGCTGCGGTTATCTCGCTTGGTTTTGCATCTTTTTCTTCCACACTTTTTCCTCCACTCAACTTTCTGTTAACATGCTTGGATACAGCACTCTGTGAACAGCCAGCTTCTTTGGCAATGAATGTTTGTGGCTTACCTTCCTTGTGAAGGGTGTCAATGATTGTCTTCTGAACAACTGTCAGATCAACAGTCTTCCCCATATTGTGTAGCCTAGTGAACCAAACTGAAATACCATTTTGAAGGCTCAGGAAACCTTATCAGGTGTTTTGAGTTGATTAGCTGACTGGCATGTCACCATATTCTAATTTGTTGAGATAGTGAATTGGTGGGTTTAAATGTGAGCCAAAATCATCACAAAAAAAGAACCAAAGACTTAAACTACTTCAGTCGGTGTGCATTGAATTTATTTAATACACGAGGTTCACAATTTGAGTTGAATTACTGAAATAAAGAAAAAAAAAACCTTTTTCCACGACATTCAATTAGTGAGATGCAACTGTAAATAATAATATAATAATAAAACACAGAATTGACACATTTTGTGTTCCAAAGAAGAAAGAAAGTCCTACAGGTTTAAATTATCATGAGGGTGAGTAAATGACTAAATTTGTGGTTGAACTGATTCTGTAGTTTTACTTACATTTCTTTATTCAGTCTCTCACTCTTCATATTTTGAACTAATCAGTCTCATCAGAGTCTTGTTAATCTTCTGTATCTGCCCTTTTTATCCCCCTCAGTCTGTTGTTTTGCTGTTTCTGATTTAAAGCTATTTGCTTTTGAAAAATGTTTGAAGGCTTTTTGACATTTTATTGATAGCAAAGCTGGAGAGATAACCGGAAATGATGAGGAACCGAAATTGGGACACAAGTGGTCAGGCGCGTGCACACTTCAAAGGGTGCTTGAGCACCTTCCCTTTTTCTTCCTTGAGAGAAAGTGACCTTTTTTCTGGGGAGTTTTTTTTTTTTTAATAAATGAATATATGTATATATGTGTGCCTGTGTGTTTCTGTTTACGCACAGCTCTCCCCGTCAAACAAATAAAAAATCCAAATATCAAGTCGGGTCGGGAAATGTTGAGACTCTGTCAAGTTCCGATGCCTTTCTCCCCTCCGCGTCTCTGCGCAGACGCACAGCAGTGTAGAGCACATTGATCGGCACATGCGCATCACAAACACACAGAGAGCCGCAGAAGTGAAGCCCTCCCTCCTTTTCCAGTTGTGTTTGTCTTGGTGTGGAGGTGAGTGGTGATGAACAAAAGATTAAGCTACCTTTGCCTCGAATTTACAGCTAATTACCCAAAAGACAAAAAGCAATTATAGTTAATTTGTCTTGCTAACATCCATGACACATGAGAGCTACCATGCAAGTTAGCTAAAGTTTAGCTAAGGCAATAGGAAGTCTAACGTTAGTAGGTTAGACCAGTGCGCGTTCTTTCACTGCATGATTCAGTTTATTAAAATGCATTTAGAATGATCACAAAATTCATGATATGGGGGCAGAAAATTTATATAATTTCATATAGTTAATCAGTATCACGCGAAGACTGACGTTTCTTCCGCCAAAAAACTGAATGATTACAAATGTGATATTGTTTTTATACAGCAGTTCAATAAACAAGAATTAATATAAGGGAGACCACTACGTGTTAGAAACAATATTGATTGTTTTGATCTATTTCGCCAACTTTATAATCCAATTTGTGTCTCAAATGGACCGTTTGTTTTGTAAAACAGTGTGTATACATCTAAATGCCACTTTAGATGCAGTTTCTGTGTTTCCTCTGCATTGCAAAGATGAATTTTGTCAATACTGATTTCATTTGCTTGGTAACAGCCCAAATGACTTATTATTCTAATTGACTGATTAAATTTAAGAATTTGACTGAAAAGATGATGCACACTATTAGAAAAAAGGGCTCTATAAAGGTAAAAATGCCCATAAAATACAAAAATCAGTTTAAACTTATTGGAAAAAATTAATTTCTATCACTGCTGTGAACTGATTACCACACAGAATATGCAGGATATCAAAAACTTTAGGAGTCAGCTGACCATGATAGTCCTTAAGATATCAGCACAATAAAACACTCAACAAAATATTGTCTAATTATCATTAACAACAAAATCTCATTTTTATTCATATCGCCCGCCCCATAATAATTTACGTTTTGTTTAGAAAAATATTTAAATAAATATGAGAAGTGCCCTTTTTTCCACTTGAGCCCCTGCCCCTCAAAATGTCTGTGCACGTCATTGCAAGAGATAGAGATTTGAAACCTGCATCCCTCAAATGAGCACCACGACTCAATAGGTCTACAATCACAAAACCACTAAGTCATGGCTCAAACTTAATGCTTGTTTTAAACATTGCAACTGAGTCATTCTCTTTTATTGTTTTCAAAAAAGGTACCCAAAATGTACAGTGTACTATGTGTTTTTGGACTTGCTGCCATTGTATTACCATAGTTTTTTGGAGAGTAGGCTACATGTTAAATAATTGTAGTTATATTTCAAACTATAATTGCATGTATTTTTGATCAAATAAATGTGGCCTTGGTGGGACTTCTTTCAAAGACATTAAAATAATCTTGCCAACTCGAAATTTAGGAATGGTGGTGTTTATCAAATTACTATGATAATATCATTTGATATCATTACTGTACTATGGTACCAGCACATTACTTGTTTTCCCTCGGCTATGTTCTATATGCTCATCACCCCCTCAGATTCAGAAAGAAAACACTCGTACGCTCACACACACTCCACCCCCGTTTGCTTCAGTGTAGAACAGAGGCCCATGATCCGTCAAGCCAAGTACGGCGCCGTACAACACACACACACACACACACCGCCTGAGCCCTCACTGCATTAGCTGAGAGAGCAAGAGGGAGAGAGAGAGAAAAAATGAAAGGGAGGAATAAAAAACACGAGTAGCTAAACACCAACTCCCTCCGCAGATCTGCATCATATGAAGTCAGGCTGGTGTCTCAATGCTGCATTAGTGATCCATTAGAAGTCGCTGCCTCTGGGGTCAGCTCTAATGCTAAATTTAGCCGAGTGTTTATTTCAGGAGCGGCATGTGGTCTGCACACATAAAGAGTCTTACTGTCGGGAGACTGGTCTCCACTGTAGCAGTAAAGAAAACATATCGTTTGGCTGTCCGACTGAGACCCTTCCACTGATTGTGTAGATATACTGTCATACAGAGGAAACACAGTCCCAGAGGGCCTCAGGGGGAATCTCAAATCCAGCTGCAGGTCTTTTGGGACCTCAATTATGTCAACACTGTTTGTTTGGAGAAGATATTTAAAAAAAAGAAACAAAAATAAGAATAAATTAGTAAAACTGTATAATAAGGATTCATTTGTGAGCTACATCAACGTGAACTAACGATAAAAAATAAATCTTAAAGGGTTAGTTCACCCAAAAATTAAAACTCTGTCATTAATTACTCACCCTCATGTCGTTCCAAACCTGTAAGACTTTCATCTTTGGAACACAAATTAAGATATTTTTGAGCTCTCTGACCCTCCCATAGACATAACATAACTGAAATGTTCCCAGAACGTCCAGAAACATAGTATAAAGACATTGGTAAAACAGTCCATGATGTGACATCAGTTGCTCAACTTCAATTTTGGGAGCTCCGAGGATACTTTTTGTGCGCAAAAAAAAAAAAATAACATAATGTATTCAACAATTCTTCTCCCCAAGTTAACGTCATTTTGGAGAGTAGCACGACACATGTGCAACTAAATCAGTGATAATATTCAACGTAATCAATAATATTATTATGTTATGATTTCTGCACAAGAGACATTTCTTATTATTATAAATGTTAAAAACAGTTGTACTGTCGAATATTTTTGTAGAAACTGATACATTTTTTATTTCCTTTATTACAATTAAAAAGAAATGACATTCTTAAAAAAAAAAAAAAAAAACGAACTTCAACCATAAACCTATTGTGTTATAATAAAAATGAAAATATCACACAAAAAACAAAAAAATGACTACAATAGTTAATTTAATGACTAAAATTTATATTTTACCCAATATTTGTGCACATTTATTTTAGTAATTTACTTTAATTGAATAGAAATACACTGCTGTTCAAGTTTGGGATTGATTTTTTTAAAACGTCTTTAAAAGAGGTATTTTATGCTTTTCAGACTGCATTTACTTAATCAAAAATACAGTAATACTATGAAATATTATTACAAGTTTACATACATTTTAAAATGTAATTTCTTTTTTGATGGACAAGCTACATTTTCTTCAGTTGTCTTCAGTGTCACATGATACTTCAGAAATCATTCTGGCTGCAATTATTTGATTAAAAAATACAGTAAAAACGGTTATAATATGAAATATTATAATACCACAACATGGAATATTATATCATATGAAATATTATTACAGTAATAATGTTAAATAATATTATTATGCTGATTTACTGCTCAAGGGACATTTCTCTTTATAATAAATGTTGAAAACAGTTGTGCTACCAAATATTTTTGTGAAAAAAGTGATGCATTTTTAATTTCATTTATTACTATTAAAAGTATTGAATTCTTTAAAAAAATCTTACGGAACTGTACAAAAAAAAAAGTGTTCAAAAAAACATTAAAATAGTTCAGTCAATGACTAAAATGTATATGTTACCCAGTATTTGTGCACATTTTTTATGTTTTTTTAAGTTAGTATATATCTTCAGTAATTGCTGTAGTGATTAGTCACTAGAAGGCATTCTTACTTCTGGTTGCCTTAGTGATGTTTATGAACATTTGTCATTTCGTGTTAACATCCAAATGTCGCTAAAAAAGAATTCTGGAGGTAAAAAGATCAAGAGGATATGAGGAATCTCTCGCTGCCAGTTTATTACTACAAGGCAACATATTTGCTTCTGTTTTTCTATATTTTCATCTCTGGATAGGCTTTCTGAGAAACCTAAAACCAGAGCGATGACGCAGGACAAACCCACCTCTGCTGGTAATACGCAAAACTCAAGTGCATTGAATGCATTGACCCCAGATCCTCTCCTGGGTCTCTGTACAAAGCAAAAGCTGTGTACTGGCAGTGTCTGATTTATATGGAGGGAGAGACACGTAAACGGGCTGGAAAGCAGGCAGACAGATAGTGACAGCACCAGGGGTGACTCATCCCTTCAGAAGGATAATAACAGCTGAAGGAGGGGACACAAGACCAGCGGCCAATACTCTCAGTTCTTTGGAACAGGATGTTCTATGGCTTTCCATTATTCCAAAGTCCAGTATCCGACTCATTTAACCTCATTACAACGTCACACATGCGTGCTGGTGAATATGAGCCTGTGACAGAGCTAAACGCATTGGTGATGGTGACTCTGGATTAACAGATAGGATCATGAGAAGGTGCTAAGAAGTGAGCCACGAGTCACAGAGAGCACTAAAAGAGCACAGCTGTTATCCTGTTACAGACAACATTAAAGAGACAACGTTCCATGTGTATTTGCTTGCTTGGCTTGATTTTATGAGATTTGGTGCACTAGGCCAGATAAAGAAATTTTGATTTGGTGAGCAAAGAAAAACATTTCAAGTCCAACCTAGCGTATATCCTTAATAAACCAATCAACATTGAACTTTACAGGAATTGGTCATGCATTGTCATTGTATGAAGAAGAGCAGACTTTGACTTTGGTTTCGTGTCATGAGTTTGTAGCGATATAAAGCAATAGGTGAATTATGATTTCAGTTTTAAATTAATGAACTATGACTTAATTAGACTGATCAAATTTTTATACACTCTACTTTTCAAAAGTCTGGGGTCAATACGATTTTTTTTTCAACAAGTATGCACTCTGAATTAATCAAAAGAGACCGTAAAGACATTAATAATGTTACAAAACATTTCTATTTAAATGTTTTATTTTGACCTTTATATTAATAAAAAAAAAAACTACAAATAAAAGCATGGTTTTAAATATAAAGCAACACAAATGTTGCTTTATTTATTTTCAATGTTGATAATTATAAGAAATTTTAGCTGCTGAAAATTAATTTTTGAAATCACAAAAATAAATTACATTTTAAAAAATATTAAAATACAAAATAGTTATTTTAAATTCTAATAATATTTCATAATATTACTGTTTTCACTGTATATTTGATCAAATAAATGCAGACTTGGTGAGAAGAAGAGATATAAATACATAATTTCTGCCAATGTTTATGGTGATTTATGTACACAAATCATGCAACTCAATTTTTAAAGATACAAAGATTTTATTTACAGTATCTCACAGAAGCGAGTACGCCCCTCACATTTTTGTAAATATTTTATTATATCTTTTTGTGACAACACTGAAGAAATGACACTTTGCTACAGTGTAAAGTAGTTAGTGTACAGCTTGTATAACAGTGTAATTTTGCTGTCCTCTCAAAATAACTCAACCCACAGCCATTAATGTCTAAACCGCTGGCCACAAAAGTGAGTACACCCCTAAGTGAAAATGTCCAAATTGGGCCCAAAGTGTCAATATTTTGTGCGCCCACCATTATTTTCCAGCACTGCCTTAACCCTCTTGGGCATGGAGTTCACCAGAGCTTCACAGGTTGCCACTGGAGTCCTCTTCCACTCCTCCATGACGACATCACGGAGCTGGTGGATGTTAGAGACCTTGCGCTCCTCCACCTTCCGTTTGAGGATGCCCATGCTTGGCCAATCCATCACCCTTACCCTCAGCTTCTTTAGCAAGGCAGTGGCCGTCTTGGAGGTGTGTTTGGGGTCGTTTTCATGTTGGAATACTGCCCTGCGGCCCATTCTCCGAAGGGAGGGGATCATGCTCTGCTTAGTACATATTGGCATCCATGGTTCCCTCAATGAACTGTAGCTCCCCAGTGCCGGCAGCACTCATGCAGCCCCAGACCATGACACTCCCACCACCATGCTTGACTGTAGGCAAGACACACTTGTCTTTGTACTCCTCACCTGGTTGCCGCCACACACGCTTGACACCATCTGAACCAAATAAGTTTATCTTGGTCTCATCAGACCACAGGACATGGTTCCAGTAATCCATGTCCTTAATCTGCTTGTCTTCAGCAAACTGTTTGCGGGCGTCTGTGCATCATTCAAAGAGTTCCAAAAATGTGAGGGGTGTACTCACTTCTGTGAGATACTTGTATTTATAAAAAAAATTTTTTTATAATCCACTTGGCTCCAAACGGGACACAAAGTGGACTAATGCTTAGCTATATTTGACCAATTTATATATATTTTTTTCAAAAAATGAAAAACTGAATCATACAGAGAAAGAGGGGCGTTTTTTTTTAGTTGCTATTAAAAGTTACAATTTCAGTGCTACTTAGAATGCTGACTGTTTTCTCAAACCAAACAGTTTTCCTCAAAACTCAAGCCTCCAAGTTTTGAGATCAACTAACACATGCAGAGTCAGAGTCAGAGTCTGGAGCTGTCACACGGACAGGTGTGATTTATCAGGACACCTATTTCAGTCATGTCTGTTAAGAAAGAAAGATGTTTATGCTGAAAGAAAATGCTTACAGCAGCTACTGTATAAGAAATTGAAGTATTAAAGTATTACCACCGTATACAGCATTTTCAGTGTTAGTCTGGAGATGCTATGATTGTTAAATGACAGGATTATATCGGAGAGAGACACAATATATACACATTTTGTGCCTCAGGCATTTTTTACAGCTGACACCAAAAATGCCAGCTGAGGCTCGCCTCACCCCTCTGTATTTAATAAAACTTCTGAATCATATTCACCCGGTCAGACACACTAGCTGTGTCTCAGTGTGTGTTATATTACATTTGGTTAGTCGATGACAGCCCAAGACAGTAGGTTTTATGACATTGAGCTTCATTTTCAGTTTGGTGTTCTTCACTGGCATGACATTTGTATGGCCAAAGCAGTGCAAAAATAAGTAATATGTAGCATAAAATAAAATAACGGTAGTGCAAATTCACAAAAAAAAACATTAACAAATAAAAGTAACTGTATTCATTTTATTTAAAAAAATAAAACATAACATGAAATGTACAAATATAAAATACAAAACAAAAAATAAATGAGAAATGAAACATTTCTAAAATAAAGTGAGAAACACTACAATACATTAAAATGCTACTACTATAAAATGAAGTAATTACAAAATGAGAAATAAACATTCATAAAATAAAAAGTAATACATTCTACAATAAATTAACCTACTATTTTAAGTAAATAATGAAATAAAATAAAACGAATATTAAAATAATTATTAACATAAAAATAACTTCTTTAATCTTAACAAAAAGCAATAAACTTGAAATACTGTAAATAAAACAAACTAAAATACAAAAATAGAATGCAATAATATCAAAAAGAAAATAAAATAGCATAAGCAAAAAAAAATGGAAAATAATGAAAGACTTAAAATAAGCAAATAAAATTATGAAACAAAAATCTAACTAAAACAAAACACTATAAAGTAAAAAAGGTACACTAAAATAAATACTGCAAAGGTAAAAAAAAAAAAAAGTATAATATTCAAATGCTTAATTTTAAAATAAATGAATTGATAAATAAAAATACTAAAACTAAATATGTAAAGTTAAATTAATATTAAAATATAAAATGAAAATAAATGTGTTAACACTGGCACGTCCTCTCATGGTGTCATAATGATACCATTTCCCAAACAAGAAATCTGAGCCAAATACAAGAGACCTTTCGGCTCTCTCAGACTTGTGGCACTTCAAACACATGTAACTGGTGTGCGTGTGAGGGTCGGGCAATGGTGGTGGTGGCACGGGGCCAGACGGGGGCTGGAAGTTCCAACTGTCAGAAGCTGACTCCAACCATTGTCACCTAGTCTGTCAGCAAAACAGCCTGAGAGAGGTGTATACACACACACACCACACACACCACACACACACACACACCACAACCTCTTTTCTCAGACACACATTAGTAACAGCTGATCATTTTTCATTGATCCAAAGAGTGCATATCTGCAATAATGATTCAGACCCACTGATCTAATGAAGTGATGCCATCATCAGCATGCTGACACAGACACTCTCATTGGCTCATCCACACATCATGATGCAGGAGCAGAAAGGCTTAGCCCACCACTAAAATAAAAATTATGTCATCATTTACTCAGCCTTATGTCTTTTAAAAGGAGATTGTGCTGGCTGCTCTTCTTCAAACAATGAAAATGAATGGGGTAGGTGCTGTTGAACTCCAAAATGACCAAAAAGCAATATAAAATGATGTAATGTGCTATATATTGCAGTCATAAAATTTAAATAATTAAGATTCTGTAAATGTTTTGACAAGTCTCATGCTTCACGATGTCTGAATTTTATCAGAAATACAGTAAAAACAGTATTATTGTGAAAAATTATTACAATTTAAAATAACAATTTTAAAATGTAATATATTGCTGTGATGCAATGCTGTATTTTCAGCATCATTACTCCAGTCTTCAGTGTCACATGATCCTTCAGAAATCCTTCTAATATGCTGATATGCTGCTTAAGAAACATTTATTATTATTATCAATGTTAGTAACTGTTTTGCTGCTTAATATTTTAGTTAGACTGCTATTCAAAAGTTTAGGGTAAAAAAAAGGAAATTAATACTTTTATTTAGCAAGGGGGACAGTGAGCGATCAAAAAGTGACAGTAAGGCATTTATAATGTTACAAAAGCTTTCTATTTCAAATAAATGCTGTTCTTTTGAACTTTCTATTCATCCTGAAAAAAACAACAACAGCAAATCAGAATATCAGAATGATTTCTGAAGGATCGTGTGACACTGAAGACTGGAGGAAGATGATAAATTAAGCTTGCCATTTTAAAATATACTCAAATAGTTAGTATGATTTAATTTAAGTACTATTGTTTTGATAACAGTAGTCAACATTGAAGTGGATCAAAACCACCTTTCATCAAAGTTCACCAAATGAGTTCAACTTTGATGAAATTTTTGATCCACTTCAAATGTTGACTAGTTTCACAATATTAACATTTAACTGCATTTTTGATCATATAAATGCAGCTTTGGTGAGCATAAGGGACATTTTAAAAACATTGAAAAATTGTCATTATTTGATTGATTTGGACTAGTAGTGTATATCAAGTCATCTGAAGTCTTTGTAACAGCCCACAACACTTGCCATACAGCAGAATCTGCACTTAAAGCAGCACTATGTAACTTTCGGCACTCTAGCGGTTAATAAATAGAATTGCACACATCCCACGGAAGAATATTCCAACCGGAGCTACTTCTCTAAGATTATGTCTATGGCGATTCACGCAGGTATGTGTTACTCCGCAGCGGTGCCGACAGACCAGGATACCAGATAGTAAAATATAACGTACTTACTTATAAGCAGTGTTGGGAAAGTTACTTTTAAAAGTAATGCATTACAATGTTTTGTTACTCCATAAAAAAGTAACTAATTACGGTACTTAGTTACTTTTTATGGAAAGTAATGCGTTACGTTACTTTGCGTTACTTTTAAAATCTGGACAGGGCTTGCTTGTTTGTTTTTAAAATAAAAAATTTATATTTATTGCAAATATAAAAGCCTTTTCACACCAAAAAAGAAATGAATAAGCCTCAGGCTGAAGGAAAAGTAAATTCATGTCTGTACAGTAGAACGCAGAAGAAGAAATTTCAACACACTTCAGCGATAAAAAAAAACACAAATGTTTGTCTAGAGTCATTTTTGCTTATTAGTACGGTTGAACTGGATAATCGAAGATTAGAAGCTAATAGAATGGAATTAAATACATAAATTATATATGTCTTAATTAACATATTTAATTATTGCAGGTTTACATCATATTCTGAGTTGCATTATTTTTTTTATTCATTTCGAGGAATACTGAATCTGTGTTTTTTTTGTGAGTGAGATGAATTCATGCATATTCATATTTATTTTAGAACTACATAACATCTTCTGATTTCTCTCAACATAGGGACAGGAGAGCTGTCAATCAGTAAATTGGAAAAAAAAAAGTAACTTGCGTTACTTATCTGAAAAAGTAACTCGGATAATCACTTGTAAATTAAAAAGTAATGCATTACTTTACTAGTTACTTGAAAAAAGTAATCTGTTTACTGCGTACCCCACAACTGATTATTAAGTGTACGTAGTGATTCGGAATAAGACAAAAACGCGGGTTGGAAGATGAATTCATGATGTACTCGCTCATTATATACATTTGGCAAATATCCTCACAGTTTAAACATAATCCAAAGAGACTCTGGCATTCAGACATCAAAGAAATGGCTCAAACGTGAAATTTTCCTGGATTCTCTGTAAGGAACAGATGGCTGCTGCTTTACTGAAAGCTGTTTCAAAGGGTCTTTTAAGAATGTACACACGATAATAGAAATTTGACACTCTTATAAATGCAACGCAATTATATAATGCTGAGATAATGTTATCTTCATCCTTTTTAAGATTAATGTTTTATTACTGCAAAGAATCTCATGTCTGAGAAACTCAAGCTGTGACAGATTTGAAAACTATGGCTTAAAGATGAATTCATGAGTTCCAATTTGAAGTGTTTTGATCTTAAACTAGATTAAGAACCAGTTTCAACCATCACAGGCACTATAATATTATTATAATGCTTTATACAAAAACACCAACAATGAATTATGTGTAAGAATATGTTATCTTGTTGTTACGGAGTATATCTGTCATATATATATATTTGTACTTTATCCACCAAATATTGATCTGTGTCATTCAATCCAAAACCTTATTTTGTTATGCAGAAAAAAAATAATGGACAACACTAAAAATGCAACTAATAACATCTTTCTATAGGCCATAAGATATTTCTACACAAACGCATTGGGGTCAATCTTAAAGAAACACTTCTTGATTATTACGCCGGAATGAGAGTATAGTTCCTAGCCATATCGGCCTAGAAAATCGCAACTTTTCATTTTCCGTCGGTCTTAGTACACGAATTAACTACAGAAGAGTCAAGTTTTAAATAGGAAAAATATCGAAACTCTTTGGTCATTTTTGAGCGAGATGCTAACGGTCTAATCAGATTCAATGATCTACGCTAAGCTACAGCTAAAAGTGCTACCGCCAGACCCGGAGATCGGCTGAATGGATTCGAAAACGGTGAAACTCATCTGTTTAACTCTAGGGGAGTTGGAAAATGAGCCTATTTTCAAAAGTAGTGGAGTGTTCCTTTAAGAAAAGAAACATGCTGAAATCGTTTATTACAATTCTTCTTCATCTGAATTTTATGGCAACATCTGTGCTAAGTTAAACAGCTATTTTTGTTCACTGATCAACTTTAATCAAACATAGTCTTATAGTAAATTAAGAAAATATGAGCCATATGGCAAGTAATGTACCAAAATGTGAGCAAGGCAAATCCTCGAGATTGCACAAATAATATATTTTTTTTATATTATATAATTGTATTTGTTCATAAATAACAAAATTATGGTTTGTTTCTTGTGTTCAGAAGAATAATAAAAAGATTACGAAAATGTTGATTTAGATCTAGATATATTTAAATTAAATAGTTAAAAACCAATTTTATATATAATGGGACATGGACACAAAAACCAGTCTAGGGTCAATTTTTGAAATGATGATTATACCAAAAGCTGACTAAAAGCTTTCCATTGATGTATGGTTTGTTAGGATAGGACAATATTTGGCTGAGATCAAAAAACTATTGAAAAAATCTGGAATCTGAGGGTGCAAAAAAAAAAAATCAAAATATTGAAAAAATCACCTTTAAAGTTGTCCAAAAGAAGTTCTTAGCGATGCATATTACTAATCAAAAATTTAGTTTTGATATATTTACGTTAGGAAATTGACAAAATATCTTCATGGAAACATGATCTTTACTTAATACCCTAATGACTTTTGGCATAAAAGAAAAATCGATAATTTTGATCCATACAATGTATTTTTGGCTATTGCGACAAATATACCCCAGCGACTTAAGACTGGTTTTGTGCTCCAGGGTCACATATATGTATAAATCAGATAGGAAAAATATTTCATTATTACAACAAGCATACCACAGAGGGTTAATGTTAAATATTTACTATTAAATAAATATTTTAAATGACTAATTTCGTACAAACCTACACAGAAATAGTTTGTGGGAAAATGAGAATGCTAATAGCATTTATGAGGAACATGTGGAGGACAGAACAGCGCATTATTTGAACATGAATCTGTTGGAGCATTCGGTAAACAGTAACAGATTTCTGTGTGCTGCACTGGCATCGACTTTCCTCCTGCAGTCTGACACGAAAGAGACGAGCCTGACTGATGGACTGCAGAGACGCTGTAAACCCACCATCTGTGCCATCAGAGACGGACTGAGAAAATGAGTCCCTGATCACTGCTAAACGCACAAGAGCGGGTCACGCGGGTCTTCAGTGCCACATGATCCTTCAGAAAACATTCTAATTATGCTGATACTGCTCAAGTAACATTCATTGTGGGCACATGCTGAGAAGACAGCTGGGTGTAGTGTTTTTGTTGGAAATGAGACATTTAGCATCGGGTTCTTGAATAGAAAGTTTAAAAAAATTTTTATTACATTATAAAAGTCTGGGTGTCATGCTACATAAAGAATTTCTTTGTCAGCAAAAAAAAAAAGAAAAAAAAACTGCTGACCTAAACATGAATCGGTTATGGGTAAGTTTCATCCAGGATTAATAAAAATCGATAGATTATGTTTTCCAAGAAAAGGAAACCTTTTTTTTTTGTGTTGAATCATATCGTTTTATGAAAAATTAAGCACTTTTTCACCCCACACAAATTCACTGAACATTTAATGGATTGGACATTACTATTTCTTTTTAGCAATTTTAGCAGTTATTCTCAAAGATTGTGAGTCTCATATTAAAAAGGAATTTTATTAAAAAACATGACTGACCCCCCCATGATATTACAAACACTAATTTTTTTTTTTAATTAATAAAATAGTTTCTATGAGCTCACCTGACAGGGCTTCGTGAGTGTCTTATAATTGCCCCGGGTATATGCAAGCGCTTGGGTCACGCAGCAAAAATAATATATATATATATTTTTTAAAAACACTACACAGTCACACTCAAGCAAGCACAGGAAACTCCCCTCCAGAAAAAAAAGACCCACAAAACCACAGATACAACTTCCACAAGAGGACAAATGCTGTATTGTGTGAACTACAAAGACTACAGAGACTTTCCATGCACCATTCTGCAAGTTGTGGGATGAACGGGACGTCCCATTGGAGGATGCCTGATACTGTAGCTAAAAGCACAATGCCACGATACCTGCACACAATGACAAAACACTAGATGAAGAAGAGCAAGAGACTCAGTAATGCCACTGCTTCAGAGAGAACATTTTGAGGTCAATGGTAAATTTAGATTGATAGATCATGCAGAATTATGAGATATAAACTCAGATTTTTAAAGTCAGAACTGTGAAATATAAATTTGCAATTACCTTTATTTTTTATTCTGTGGCACAAACAAAAAAAAGTGTCATATAAACTCAGAATTGTTAGATGTAAATACAGAATTGCCAGAAACAGTCCGAATTACCTTTTTTTTTTTTTTAAATCTGTGGCGGAAACGGGCTTCCATATACAATTAACACAAATAAAAACACTGCAACATGAACAAGCCGAACTTTTAGCAAAATGCATTTATTAACGCATACATTAAATCATTTAATATTCAAAAAATAACTGATTATTTACAGGGCTCAATGTAAAGAAAGACTTGACTTAACTACATGTGAACTAAACAATCCCTGCCACATTATTATTTAGAAATACAAATCAAAACCGGGTCCATAAAAGGGAAAAACCAAGAGGTCTGCGCCGAGTACGATCAGTCCAATATCTCAATTTAGCCACGATCAGTCTTTGTGAGGAGGGACGGTGCCGTGCTTCTACCAGGAACTGAAGTCTCCAAAACCTGTTCTGCCTTTGGGTTTCTTGGCAGGAGCTTCACTAGTGGAGGTTTTGTCACCATCTGGGTGGGAATGTTTCCTGATGAAGGAGAGTGAATAAGACATTAAAGTTAATTAGGTTTGTGTAATTGATTCAGTAGTGATTATGTGAGTCCAGTCTCAGCAGTTTGTCTGGCACGTTTCAGAGCACAGTGTTTTGTGAATCTGTTACAGCGTAAATGCAAGGCTTTGCAAAAAGGCTGTTACTGAATGAAACCCCAGCAAATCTGAAACTTCAATGTAATGAATGCTGTTACTCATCATTTCACATTCAATTCAGTTTAGCCAATGACAATGGACGTCATTTACATACAGAGCTATTAAAGGTACAAGTAGCCTGTTTAAAACTAAGGTTCTTAAAAAGGGTGAAAATAAAATTCGACATTTTCAGTAGTAATTACTCTTTTATAGTATCTTTAAAACAATGTTAAACTACAATAAAATAAATGTCATACAATATTTTTAAAAAGTATATAAAAATACAAATGTAGAAACAATAAATAAAGTATAACTTAACTGAAAGAAGAAATACCTAAAATACTAAAAGTATAAATATTAAAGGTGGGGTAAGCGATTTCTGGTAGCCAATGTTGACATTTGAAATCACCAAAACAAACACGCCCCTACCCCAAAAGGGTCTCGCCCCTATTTTGATAGCTCCGCACCACACATACGTACGCAACCAGGCAACGATTAGTTCTGTGAAACAAGCAAAACCAATGTTACACTGTGTCTACACCGGACGCGAGTGGCGCGGTCGCGACAAAATACTATGGAACTAATTGTAATCAGTGAGGCTGTCTACACCATAGATATGATACACAAATCTATGGTCTACACTGGATGCGGCGTGGCACGACACGACAAATCCCTGACAGAAAACTGCTGCTACATTCTATTCATGACGTATTGACACAAATTTCAAATGATTTTCAACGGTCGCTTTGTCACGTCCAGTGTACTAGACAGACTTTAGCAGTTACGGCGCAGACACGGTGTTACTCACCTATCGAGAAGAAACAAAGCAACCTCGGCGTCCGATCGCAGGCCTCCGCTCCTCGAGTTCTCTCCAGTGCTGGAAAGCTGATCCGATATTTACGGGTCCTACTTCTTGCCTTAAGCCTTCTTTAGTTCTGCAGACGTTTTCCTCTTTTGTTTTTTTCCGCCATCTCTATCTTTCTGTTGCTCGGCTAATGTTCGTCCTGTACTGTGCACTGAATGCTCTCTCCTCCACATCAAGAGTAGACACACCCCTTACTGCTGATTGGCTACAAGTTTGTTTTGCTATTCGGCCAGAATTATTTTTCTAAAGCGTTTTTGAAAAATTGCTTGCCCCACCTTTAAAAACCGAAAAACATGGCAGATTGATCTCATTTCCATGTATTTGCATTTATTAAACATTTTAAAACAAACGAAAAAAAATTATCCTTTTATAATTTTCTCATTTTCTAAATTCCTCTTATAGAATCTTAACTGGGTATATGGGTCATTTTTCATTCAAAATTAATAAAATAAATAACAGATTATATTTAGCAAGAAAAAGAAACCTATTTTTTTTTGCATCATGTTTTTTTAGAAAAATGAAGCAATTTTTTCCACAAAAATTCACATGAATTTAATGAATTTGTTTATTTCAGTTATTTTCAATGGTATCATTATTAATACAGTTATTTTATGTAAACATGATGAATTGACAAGACATTAATTGACGATGTAATTCTTTGAATTTTTTTGAGCTCATTTAATTATCTGAACCCCATGTTTGTGTAAGTAATAAGCAGTAAGTGAAAATGAATAACAAGCATATTTTTCATAATACTTGCATGCAGCATGTGAAAAATGGCGCTGTTCTCATCAGGTAGCAGTGCGTGTGTGTGTGTAGCAGGTGTTCACATTACTGTGTGTATGTTTATGTCTGTTTAACAGTCAGTTGTGTGTGTGTGAGAAGCAGTGGGGTTGTGAGGGATTAGAATGATCTCCTGCCGTTCTCAGTAAACACTGCTGATATCCTGAGTCCTGCTGTGGCGTGGGACGAACCCCTCACTAGTGACGACACCCACAAACACACTCATTTACCATCAGAGCAGCTTTATATAATAAAATAATGATCCTGCCATTATGAGATTTATCTATCTATCTATCTATCTATTACAAAGACAGAATACAAAGTTCCTCATGTTAGAGTCTAAATCAATTCTGGTTGAATCATTTATTTTGCTGTGATGCTGTAGATCTGCAAGATCTGTGATTTTACACTGCTGTCATATTCAACAGCTGTGCATCATCACGGATGTGTGAGTGAGAACTCACGTGGCAGTCATGTTGATGTATTTGCCCACTCCTGGTCTAAAGGTTTTAGGCTTGTCCTCTGTTTTTGCCTTGTTGACTGAAGCAGAGGTTTGTGCTCTCTCTTCCTCCTGTTTCTGTGCTTCCATCTCTCGCTCTGCTGCAATCTAAACACACACACACACACACACACACACACACACACACACAGTGTCACATCAACGGCATGGCATGAAAACACAACTAATACGATGTTGACTATGTACATGCACACAAATGCTGACCTGTGCATCGGCTTCCTCATACGGGTCCACAAATACTGTAGTGCTCAGCAGCTTTATCTCAGACTGACGATGTGAAAGAGAAACAGAGAGTCTGAGAAAACACTCTTTTCAAGTCTTGAAAAGGAACTGAAGTGACGTGTCAAAAACTCTGCAGCCCCAAGCAAAACATTTTACATGAAGGAGATAAAAATGGTTGAAATTCTGCTGTTTTCAATTGGACTATTTTCTTTTTTGGCATTGTGGGATTTGACAGCAGGTGGAAAAATATAAACAAACAGGAGGTACCGTGAGTCAACAAAGCACAGCCCTACACTGCTGCTGACATGTGCTTGTGCAACCGAATTGTACATTTTCTGATGCTACACTTATAGGGAAATAAGTGGCTTCAGCACCTTGGGTTTGTCTGTCTTCGGATCACTTTCAACATTCTCCATCGCTGTGAGGGTCTCTAAACCACCAACCACTCTAAAAGAGAGCAAGTGAGGGACAGAATCCTATTAAAATCCTGCTGCACAGAGTAAATTAAGTATTATTCAGTGCCAAGTGGTGATAATATCTCTAATGAGACTGGATCAATCTCTCTCACTGTAGCCAACAATCTTCTACTTTTCTTAAAGGAACAACATTTCCAAATATGAACAATTCTGCGATTGATTTATCCTCATCTTGAGCTGTTATGCTACAAGAAGGGCAAAAAGGGACCAAAGAAGTATAATCCATAAAATAAAATACATGTTATATTTTAGGCCTTCTGAAAACAGGTTTTAACAGGGTTGTTATTGTTAACTAAAACGATTAAAAATTATTTTCAGCGAGTAAAAAAAATTAATAAATAAAATAAAAACTTTAAAAAAAGAAAAAGCTTTTGGACTAAAAACCTAAAACTTGCATGAAAATAAATGTTGGCTTGGCAATGTAACTTCAATAAATAAGCTTAAGTTGAAGTACTAAAATTAGTCAAACTAAAACTGAAATAATAATAAAGTAAAGCTAAATGAAAATAAATTAAAAAGACAAGCACATAAAATTACAAAAACTCAAACTAAAATGAAAACTGAAAATCGAATTCAAATTATTAATAAATACTACATACTAAAATACTACATATGAACAATAAAATAAAACTCAAATTAAACCAGGTTACAGTAAATAAATGAATATGGCTTCAGAAGATTTGGAAAATTGTGCATCTATGATCATTTCTTGGTGATTAATTTCTTTATTTTTTGGAGCTTGACAGGCCAATTTTTCAACTTTCTTTAACAACCTAATATGCAGCTGCAAAGTTTAAACAAGTTATTACTCCATACCAAGATGTGATATCTGTAATGAGAGAAGCTTGAACTCAGTCGTACATTTTTTTTTTTTTAACTTGGGAGGACAGCAAGCAAATCTATAACATGCAAATGACCAATAAAATGATGCCCCATTTGTCTTGTTTGTTGCGTTGGATCTAAATGTACACATGCTGTGTACTTTCTCTCTTTGTACAGCTGTTCCTACTAAACAGGAGCCTCAGGTTTCTAAGTGCCCCATAGGCTGAGGGCCGAGGTGTGTGTGTGTGTGTGTCTGTTCTCACCGCACGTGCTCAGTAAGTACACACAGACTGAGGGGTGCATGTGAGTGTGCACAGGAGTTTGGTTCATGCTTATGCTGACAAGCCTCTGAATTCCACAGCTAGAGTCCAAGGATTTCAACTCAATGCCAAATGGGCAAGACTTTCCCTCAGAGTGAAAGGTGTGCGTGTGTGCTGGAATGTTCTGATTCAACAGAAGACATGCTTTTCCCCAGGAAGGGTTTCACACAGAGAAAGCTGACCAAATGAGAAATAGACCACTTAACCTTCACTGGAATCCACCATAAGAAACAATCTCTACACAAATACACAAAACATGCATACATTTTCAGATAAACATACACAACTATACAAATGATCAATCCATAAATAAAATTACCTTCCAAACACAGTGTGTTTCCTGTCCAGGTATGTGCATGAGCGAAATGTTATAAAGCTGAAAGTAAACAGAAAAGAAACATTTTAGTAAGGGCAATTTCATACTTTCATGAGCTCAACATCAGTGCTTACACAGGCAACAAAAAATAGTGTTGAAGTTTCAGTTTAGGCTTTGTTTCCTCTCATTTGTTATTGCTGGTTACAGAGGGTTAAAGAAGTACAAGAAAGACAAGACCAGCCAGAATTCAGTATGCAAAATATCAGAATGACATCACAGGTGCTGGTTAGATTTAAAATGCAGAAATTTCTAGTGATGTCAAAGGTCAATATTTTAAACGGAATCTTACATTTCTGTTAAAGAGGTTTATAAAAACCCAAAGCAGACATCAGGTTAAAGTTTGTTAAGAGGCTCGGACTGAATTAGTTGCAGAAGTTTAATACTTTCAGAGGTTTAAAACAAACTCTAAACAGAGCGTTTGATATGAATCCAGTCACTGTAATGAGGAGATGAAACATTTACTCACAACTGGGATTTATTTGTGTTGGGTCCTGAGTTAGCCATGCTCAGAATACCACGACCCGTGTGAGACAGATTGGGCCTGAACTCGTCCTTGAACGGCTTCCCCCAGTAAGACTCTCCTCCTAATACACACAACAACAGAGAGAGGAACAGGAGGGGGGAAATATGGATATTAAACACAATGGGGAGCATGTGTATGAGATTAAGAGTAACACATCATGACACTTGGCCAATAACAACCCTGCTGTATGCAGCATCACATCTGCAGTCTGGTATAATTACAGCAGAAGAACAAAAGCAGTGATCCGGCACAAAAACGAAAACATAATTACATTTACTCCAACAGAAACACATCCGTTTAATTATAAAGTGTAATTTTCCCTCAAGTCCCTTACTCAATGTCTTTGGGATTTTTTCTGCTCATTTAATCGTAAATCTGATCACTTAAAAAGTAGCACACTTCTTAAAAATGCCACACAGTTTGAGGATAATATCATGTCCATAGCACAAATGATGGTGGGACAATTTACATACTGCAGTTCAATAGGTTTGCTTGTGCAAATCTCAAATACTAAGAGTCGCAATAATGCTTTCATTTTAAACACAAAATAGCAATCAACCACTGTGGAATCTAAAAAGCACACAAACAACATTCGCAAAATGTTGGCGTCTGTAATATTTTTTTTTTTTTTTTTAAAGAAATTTATAATTTTATTCAGCAAGGATGCTGAAAAATTGATAAAAAAACGACAGTAAATACATAAATTATTACAAAAGATTTCAATTTTAAATGAATGCTGTTTTTTTAACTTCCTATTCACAAAAGAAAAAAATGTATCACCTTTTCTACAGATATTTTACATTTGTTAATAATAATAAATATTTCATGGGCACCAAATCAGCACATTAGAATGATTTCTGAAGGATCACGTGACACTGAAAACTGAAAATTCAGCTTTGCATCATAAATGACATTTTAAATATATTTAAATAGAAAACAGTTGTTTTAAATTGTTATAATATTTCATAATATTGCTGTTTTCACTGTATTTTTGATCAAATAAATGCAGCCTTGGTAAGCTAAGAGTTTCCTTTCAAAAACATTTAAAAAATTTTTACACTGAAATATTAAAGCAGTTCAACTGAACTCGACCCAGATTGTCTTTTTGAATCACTTCAAATCATTTATAGAATTACTAACCCAGTGCCACACGCACAGGCACCATGTGTCGTCTTCTGCCACCATAAACAAACACCTCATGCCAAAGGCCTCCAAATCAGGTACACTAATTAACGCTTCATCACGCTCAATCAAAAGCTCTGCTGGATGCAGCTCTCAGCGAGCGATCACACGTGTGTGTGTGTGTGTGTGGGTCTGGCGGGGGAGAGACGTGACATTAGACTTGCGCTCGAATGCAAATTAGGAACATTTTTTCCACAAACTCAGATGGTGTTCTGAGACACCTGCATTCATTCTGACTGAATTCACAGTCATGCGAGTTTGAAAACGATGAGCAGTAGCATATAATTCTAGCTGTAGCGGAGCAGAAAGGAGTTTAACGTCCAGCAGCTGGTGTCATTGTGGAGCGATAGCTTTACAGCACACCAATCTGCCTTTGAAAACTCGCACACCCTCATAAACATTCCCCAGGTGACATTTCTGCATTATTTATGACCTTGCTGACATTTCCTACCCCATGCCACTGACTTGATTAAAAAGGATGAGAACAAAAAGATGAAAATCAACCGGACAGAATACCAAGGCTGCCAAGATTTTAAAAACAATTGTAAGAAAAATTTATTTGTTTCAAAAAAATGTTTAACAATTTTGAGCACTTATTAGACTACTTAATAGAAATATTAAAATCCAAAGTTAGATGTTAAATCAAGCATCTGTGGGATGCGTGCATAGCGCAAATTCACATCATTGAAAATCACCCCAATGGATCCTCTGCAGTGATGGGTGCCGTCAAAAAAATAATCCCTAAATGGAAGATGTTACGAATTTTCAGATCCATAAAAACATTTTCACCAGTGAAAAAGTCCATTGTTTAGAACTATTTTGTTTTCACTTGCAAACTGTTCTCTCCTGATTAAGAAAAGGTGAATTTTCACTGGAGAAAGCAATGTTATGGACTTACTTTAGCAGGGAGAAACAATTAAAAGTTAAAACGTCCTAATGAAGGATTTGTTTTTTACAAACATGCAGCTTTTCACTTCACAATATGTTAATTGATGAACTGGAGTCATGTGAATTTCTTTTGGATTATTGTGATGCTTTTATCAGCTGTTTGGACTCTCATTCTGACGGCACCCATTCCCTGCAGAGGATCCATTGGTGAGCAAGTGATGAAATGGTAAATTTCTAATTATTTGGAGACAGAGGTGAATAGCAATAATTTTGCCACATTTTAATTTTAACATTAAATTTAACATTAGTGTTACTTTAAAAAAAAAAAAAGCAATACACAAATCATCAATAAACCGTACATAAAAAAACGCAGATAGAAATATGCAATTATGTTTAATCTGATTAACCGGCAATTAATGTAAAAACACAATCATATGATTACCATAACTTTAACAAATCAACAACAATTAAACACTTTGCAAATAGATCAGAGTTGGTGACTACTACAAAACTAACTGGAACTCAGGTTTTCTTTTCCTTTTTTCCTTTATGTATACAGACTATTATATACTCATTCATGTGTGGGTATATCTAAAAATGTCTGTGCATGTCAGCGTGAGTTGTGATGTTTTCTGCAGCACTGATAGCGAACCGCTGTGTAAGAAGCCTTCATTTCATTTTGTAGACGAATCCTGCAGAATCATAATCACTGCACATTCATTCACAGCCTAACAGCGGGCCATTATTACAGAAAGCTGCGTCTCTTCAAAGGAACATTGTGTGATTTGTCACACTCATGACTTCTTGTTGCAGCATCCAAAACACATTTTGATAATTTGGTTAATATTATCTATTTTTCAACTAAATGGAGGAAAACAGGACGGCTGAACACATGATCAAAGCCTTCAAAATAATAATAATAAATAAGCCAAGTTATTATAGTTGGTAGTTCACAGAAAAATGTCTGTCAACGTTTACTCACCCTCAAAGTTTCAAACCTGTTTCTGAACCACCAATTTGAATCAAGTACTGCTTGTTCCTCTGCAATTACAATGTTTTTGGGAAAGTCATATGAACAGACCCAAATTCAAGTTGTTATTCATTGCATTCAGGTGACACTCAGGTTTTGTGAACTGGATCCAGTGTTATTTTAGTACAAATTAAATTACTATTACAGTTTTTTATTCTTTTGAATTAGATTTGATTTTTATACTTTTTGTTTTCATTTTAACTAGCAAGTTGTAATGCCTTGTTATTTTTGTATTACAGAGAAAATTCAATAAAAATAATAAAAAAAAACTAGCAAGTTGTAGTAATTTTGTTGTGTGATTTTGTAATTGTTTTTTAAACAATATGTCTATATAAAGTTTTAGTTTAGTTCATTTTAGTTATTTTTGTACTTCAACTTAAACTAAATGAAAATGAGAAATGTTGCTCTGGCAACTAGATGAAAAAAGAAATTTAAGTTAATTTTATATTTAATTTCATTTCAGTTAATGTCCATTTTATTTCAAGTAATTTTTTTTAAATAATAACAGATTCATTGAGAAGATCCGACTGAAAAAAAAAAGATTAATTCCCAAATTGCTAGGATGAATTTTAAGTGAATGACTTGAAAATCTGTTCATCACATGATTGCAATCATATTACTTTTTTTTTAATGTCAGTATGAAGCTTAACAGCCCCAGTCCATATTAACTTCCAATAAATTAAAAAAGTTGCCATATTATTTTAAAAATTCTCCTTCTGTGTTCTATAGATGAAAGTAAGTCAGAAATTACAAGAGTAAATGATGACAAAATAATGATTTTCATTTTTGTGTGAATTATTCCTCTAAATAAAAGGCATGTGCCTTTAATTACACTATTGTACAATTATAATCAAGACAATTGATTTGTATAATTGTTGCCATTCTGACAGATAATCACATGCATATGCAAATGCATCACTGAGGATTGAGGACACTGCAAACTCTTCCCTAACAAACGTGAACAGTAATTTACACTGTCCCACTCGAGTGACTAAAAGCACACATTTGATACAAAATCTCACCCTCTTATTTGCATCTATTTTAGGTCAAATGCAATAGCAAACCTCTCTTCAATGTGCATGGTAATATACGGGTGAGAATGACTGGAAGATAGAAGTTGCTTCAGACCTTCAAGTCTAATACTAAACCCTTTAAAATTCACTCTCTGTTCATGACAAATCTTTCAGTCTACTTCCTTCTCCTCTTGCTTTCAGTCCTTCTATTTACACAAAGGTCTCAGGTGAGGCTGGTGCAGTTTTTATGGGATTGAATTTTAGATACATGGGAATAGAGTGCACTAACTCCTTACCCTTTCTGTTTCTCAGTTAGACCTGTACCTTTTAACACTCATGACCACAGGAAAACATCCCTCGCAAATGTGTGCCAAAAAAGCCATTCAGTCTGATGTTCTGACGAAAGCTGAGGTCATATTGTCTAGACAGCTCAGGAAAGTCTGAGAAAGTAATATCAAGCTCATCTGACCAACTGAATATGAAAAAGAATTTGTTAGAGCATTTGTTTTTAATCAAATGCTAAACGTCCTGTAATTGCTTTCATTCGAAAAACCTTGGTAATTTTAAGGAGAATCACAAAAATGTGCATCCAACTGACTTAGACTTGTAACTAAAACCATGTATTCAATATATTTTGCACCTCGGTGAGGGTAGATGCCATATTTAATTTAATGTGATTGAAAACAAGGCTCTACTTGCACTTTCATGGAAAAAGATCACGTTAAATATCACTATTGCTCACAGTTTTCCAAACAAAATTTGAAGAGAGCAACCAAGGAGGACCATGTTGTAAAGTACCTCACTGCGGTGGTACAACAAAAAGCACATTTTTGTGCATATGATGTGAATATTAGGACACGAGTGAAGTACAAAGCTTTGTTCACAAAATAAATAATTGGTTAGCAGCCAAATGCCACATTGCGACCATGGAAACATTTGGATTCATGCCGAATGAGAGAGGTAAGAGAGCACATACATTTGAATCAAGCCGTACATGGCTTTGTGTTCTGTTGTGTGGTCATCAAACTGTTAGAGAAAGCATTGTTAGCCTAACTTTTTTCTTTCAGTAAATGTCAGTCTACACAACAAGTGATTTGTTGACAAATTAGACCTTACTGACATTATCTCTTCCATCTACACTTAACACTAACTTTACTTCACTTTACTTAACTTCACTAATAAAACTCTTTTTATTTTATTCATTATACTGTATTTATATATAAAAAAAACTTGACCGTCTAACACTAACATTCTCTCTTCTTTTTTCTATTCTATCTATTTGTTTTTGGGGTTTTTTATTATAAAAATTAAAAACAAAACTCACACTAGCTCTCTCTATCTCCTTTTTATTCTTTGTATTTAATATATATATAAATTTGCTACGTGTACGTGTTAGACAAAGTAAAGCATGGGGAAGGGGAAAGATGAAAGATATTGTAGCCACAAATTACAAATTCAATTCCATGACATATTTGTTTACTCGTTTTAGTTCAATCATGGCTAATTTGTACTAATTCATTCCTTAGTTTTAATTTAACAAGGGAACAAATTCATGAAACATGGCCACAAATTATGGGAACATTGGAACAAATTAACAAGTTGAAAAAATTAGGGATGCACCGAATGTTCGGCAACCGAAATTTGCCGAATGCCGAATAAGCGAAAAGACCGAATAAATGGTACCGAACAATGATATGACGCGATCAAATAGCAACCAGCAAAGAGTGAGAGGTGTGCACTCTTTATAATGCAACAAACATTTAAAACTGTCCGAGAAAAACGCAAAAGTCATTACAAGCACCGACAGTGGGAGACTGTTTAGTACTGCATCGCATGTCTTCGATAAGAAGAGGAAGGGGTGATTGTTGCTGGTTACTGTATGATGATTGAAATCGCGAAATGGCCTTAAAAAATTAGTAAATAAACTGTAGAACGTTACGTTTTCTAAAACACGCATTACATGTATTCTGACAGCGCTGCACGAACCCGCGGCGGATCTGCTTGTTAACCAGGGTTCAAAGTCCAAAGAGCTGAACCAGTGTTACTCGTCAGTTGCTCAGTCACATTTTTATGAATTTTTACAATGCATGTGGCAATAAATGTGCGACGCATTCATAATGAGACTCATTTATAAATCTGCTGTTGTCAACAAAAAGAAGCGCTGAGATCTTCCTGCTCGTTTCCGCCAAAATAAAAGCTGAGAAGCAAGAACTCCATCAACATTTATAAATGTTAGTATTGTAATTTTACTGTTGTTCTGTAAAATAAAATAAGAAAATAAAACAATAATAATGATAATATTACTTATAACAGCTCTATTAACACATTTATTATAACATTCACACATAGAGTTCAAATTAGGATCTGTAATATTTTCTAATGTTTTAAAAGAAGTCTCTTCTCAGCATGGCTGCTTTTAATTTTACAGTAAAAAATACATGCCTGATTCAAGAAGGGGGTCTGATAGCCAAAAAATATTATTTTACCAACTTATTAATTTTAAGTTAAATTGTGCTTTGTTGCTATAATGTCTGCTAAAATGTAAAAAATGTTCAGTGTTAAATAATTTTAAATTGTTGTTTTGAAATAGATTTTTTTCTTTGAAAAGCAAGACAAAACAGTAAAAAGCACATGTTGGCTATTTAATTTATGCAAAGGTGAAAAAAAATGGCAAAATACATGGGGAAAAAAACTCAAAAAACCATGTTCGGTATTCGGCCCAGTGTTTCATTTTGTTCGGTTTCGGCTTCAGCCAAGAATTTTCATTTCGGTGCATCCCTAGAAAAAAAATCTATTTTTCCACGTCATGTGCAAGTCTCTGTAGTACACACTGCATTTTACATGCACCGGTAATTCAGTTCCACTTTCCCCGAGTGTCAATTACTTTGGAATTTTGGGAGAAAACATGAAGATAAGAGACAAGAGATGGGTTCTGTCCTGCTTGTGTCACACAGCCCTCTCAAAGCTCAGAGTGGGATATATGAGAAAACATTCAATTTTGTGGGGAAATATACTTAAACTAGACTTAGATACTACAGTTCTATTACTTTTCATGTTCAAGGACTTTATATTGTTTTGATTTTAATGCACTTTTAAAGTCTAAATGACCTTAAAAGCATAATTTGTACACTGTAAATATATTGCATATATGTATACATTATGCAAATAATCATCACCGTCAGTCCAAGTTGTAACCGTTATACATCAGTGATCAAAATGATAAATGATTCAGAACAAATGTAAGAAGATTACCTGTACCAGTCCCTGTAGGGTCTCCTCCTTGAATCTGAAAATAACAAATAACATAAATATGCCACATATTTTCCAAGATAAAAAAGAGAAGGTAATTCTATGGCTTTAAATGGCCAAATCATGGAAAATGTCAAGCCTGACCAAAAAAATGTAAATTAAAATAAAAATCTAATATCTAAACTACTTCACTTACAACAATATAATGAATAAAATGTAATTTTATGAAAAATTAGTTTACCATGAAATTTCTAATAGAGCGGTGGAATATTGTGCCATCATAATATCCTTTCTTACACAGTTTAATAAAGTTTTCTCCAGCCTTGGGGACCTGCAAGGAATAAAACAAATATCAGTTTTAATGTCAAGAAATGTGATTTATAAAAACTGTTTGTCATTATGATGACACTTGCATAGCAGCCAGCTAGGGATGGAACGATTACCGGTTTCACGATAAATCACGATAAAATGCGCTGACGGTTAGTATTATCGTTTAAAATTTAATTATCATCAAAACCGTATTTGATTATCGCAATTTTTAAATCTCGCGGTAAATCCTGTCCAGCCAGCGTCAGTCTGACGCAGAAGCAGCATGCAGTGTTGTTGTTGTTTTTTTGCACGAGAGGAAATGGTGGATGGCAGTGACAGCGCTCGGGAGATTTTTCAGCCATCTAAGAGGACCAAATCGGTGGTCTGGTCGTATTTTGGCTTTTACAAGAGTCCTGAAGGCAATTTAATCGAGGACGGTCACCCTGTCTGCCGATCTTGCAAGAAGAAAGTCGCTGCAAAAGGGGGAAACGCATCAAATTTGCTTAGTCATCTTCGTGACCACCACCCACTTTTATATAGCGAATGCAAGGTAACTTTTTTACCTCAATACCAAAACTAACTGTGCAGATAATTGGACAAAAAATATTGATTAGATTAAATATTTCGTTATCTCACTTGTTTAACCTAAAGCTTCCGCAAAGAAAAGTTCTCAGCAAGTGGCTTTGAGCCAAGACGAACGAACGGTCAAACTATAAGGTTGACATTTAAGGGATAATGTATTGTATATTCATAGTTAACTAGTATTAATACTAAATTCCTCTGAGTTTCATTTTCAATACAATCAAAAACTGAGACGCAAGACGGTAAGCTGCAGTTGAATGAAACGAGAGAGCACGTCTGCTCCTCTGCGGTGATACAAGAGACATGCAGCAAATTCCAAACAGAAGTGAGCATCCCTACACCCTACTCCCTTCGAAGGGCAGATCCCTTGAAGTGTGTTCTTTGAAGGGTACAGGGCATTACTGTCTCGTATAAGCGTTTGGAACTCGCCCCAGGGGTGTAAGGAAATGACTGACCAAATGTTACCTTGACAACGCTGCGCGTGCGTGCAGCATTCAGTACTCCATCAGTTGTTGCAAATAAATATTTATTATTATTATTTTATTCAAATATTGTCTAATTGTGTCTTATTTAATATTAAACTTTTTCAAACTAAACTTGTTTACACTACGTCTTAAATCATATTTCTATCACTGAAGAAAAATATTTTGTATTACAATAAAATAAAGACAAATTTAATTAGCCTATTCTACTTATGTTTGTATGTGAACTCGAAATCAACCCCAACTTTGCTTTAAAAAGCATCACAAAATCTCCTAACCGAAGATCACAGGATCACTAATGGAAATCACATTGTTTGAATTAGGGATGCACGATGTATCGGCCACCATATCGGTATCGGCCGATAAATGCTCATTTTTTCTGTTATCGGTATCGGCCCGATAAGAAAATGTTGCCGATATCTTAAAGCCGATAAATAATGCATTATTTCCTTCAGAGACACTTCAGATGCGCGCTGTTCGTTTGCAGCCTTTTGTGCAATTGTACGTTGTAATTTTGTGTTTATTTGATGTATATCTGATTTATCTCATATATAATGCGTTTGGTTAAGTTAAAAGAGCGCTTTAGTTTACCGGTGATCGTCTTTAGCTCAGTGCACGCAGCTCAATCAGCAGTGCACAACATTAACTATGATTGGGAATGTTGTGTATTTAACATTCTAATGAGAACATTATTATAATAAAACGTTGTGCATTCTTTGGGTTTAGTTGCTGTGTTTCAGCGCGTTGATATTGGAAGAGCGCATCCACAACAGGATCACACATTCTGACTATAGCACGCAATAACTGCATCATTTTGTACATATATAAGTTGTAAAATTTTGTTTATGTTGTATAAATATCTGATTAATCTCATATAGGATGCCTTTCCTGGAGTTAAATAAGCTGCCGCAAAACGCTTCAGTTTACCATGTTCATTCAGCTCTTCAGCTTCAACACGCGCAGCTCAACGGCTGCTATTTGAAACAGTGGTATTAATTTGTTACTTTTTTCAAAATCATTGATACATTATTAACATTAATAACAACCACTTTTATTTTTCTCTTATTATTTTTCATCAACAATATGGTTTAGTAATTAAAATCATTTAATTATTGTCCGTGCAAAGTCTATTCCGTTTTATTGATCTATGGCGCATTCATTTTGATTCTTTACACGTGTAATGATGTCCAGTGATTTGTTTGCATTATTTATGCATTATTTTATTTTTTATGACTAAATTTGGTACTAGTAGAGTAAAATATTTTGAAAAACGTTCACCGTTTCAACTAGGCTTCTTATGTTGAAGTGTTTGGGATGTGGCTTTTTATGATGAGACCTTTTTTGTAATCAGGCTCTCAAAAAGTATATACAAATTTGTATATAGATTTATCGGCCAACATATCGTTATCGGCTTTCAAAAATAAAGAATAATCAGTTATCGGTATCGGCCAAAATTTTCATATCGGTGCATCCCTAATATTAGAATCTATTTTTTTAGTGTTTGTGTTGTGTAATATATATATATATATATATTATTTATTTATTTGTGTGGTGTGATATTATGTAGTCATAAAACCGTAAAAACAATAACTTAAATACAAAAATAAGAGGAAAACTATTTAGGGCATTAGATATTTTAATTTTCCTTGTGACAAAAAAAAAAAGTCATTACTACAATGCAAGAAAAATAAAGATAAATTATTATTTTATTATTAAACATATAAAAGTATTTATACATCATGGAAGAATTTACTCCACTAAATGCAGGATGATTATTATAGTACAGACAATGAGCTTAACTATGAAAATAATGTCACAACGCAAAAAATCTTAATGATCCTTTTTTTTGCTTAAGATATTGGAGGTGAAATACATGCTATTTCTTGAAGAGATTCAACCAAAGGGAATTTAAGCCCGTCTCCAATTAAAGGACTGCAAAGCATTCACATTAATGAAACTGCAGCTTGCATCTTTTAATCATTCATGAATATTACAGCAACGGTGTCCACTATAACTTCAAATGATTACTTAATTATTTTACTTAACAAATACACAAGCCCTTCTCTCAAAGCCCTTGTGTGCTACCAAAAGGACCGTCTGTGGGCTATAAAGGTCAATAAACAATTAGGTTTGTAATACATCTGGCAGCTTTGAATGTATGAGTCTGCTAGTTCATTCAGGAAGTGAAAGGCTAGTTTATGTAAGATATAATTTTTTTTAAAAACAAAGCAAACAAAGCACTGAAAGTTAAAGCAGTTGCTTCCTCTCCCTCTCTGTAATTGTTTATGTGTTCATTTCTATGACGATCAGACATCCCTCTCTTCAAAAAAACCTCTGCGAGCCAATAAACTGATTTTGTGTTTAGGAAAGACTGTGTGCCTTACTGGGAGATGCAGAAGCAAATTCCACATTAAACTTTTATAAGTCACCCCGAGAGGAGGTCAAGCATGTCAGAACTTAAACAAAAAAACATTCAGATTTCAATGTCACACACTCATGCATGAAAAGCACACAAAACACCTACAAAAATAAAGTTGTCAAGTAAGATCTCAATCATCTGCTCCATCTAGACCTGACAGTGTTACATAACTGTCCACAATGACATTCCAATCTAGATGCCATCATGTGCTGCAAACTGTAAATCCTGGACAAGAAGAATTTTTTTTTAGAAGACTATTTTAGGAGAATTAAATAATTTAGGAGTTTTTGCATTTACCTCATTTTCAAAATAATTAAGCAATTTTCCCCCAAAATTCTCATAACTACAATGCTAAAAAGTCTATTTTCATTATAGTAACGTGAATAAATATAGAATTGTTTTATTTATTAACAATTATACATATTTTTATTATTACATTGAATAAATAAATACATAAAAAACATTACTTAAATTGTAAAGTGCTTATAAAGGCTAGGTACTGTCTGTTTCATTTTAAAGTCATAGTAATTACTGTATTTCTAACTATATTACTGTAAAATGTTTTGCTTAGTTGTTATGAAAAGCAAAACACACTAAATAGGCTTCATTTTATTTTGGCAAAATATAATTCTATTTTGTCCTACAGTGAGATATGAACATGATCTTGACATTTTTCTTGTCCTTTCATAAGATTTACCCTTACAGTAAAAAAAAGCTATTACTATGTAAACACTGCACCACAAAAAGAATCATCACAAATGCAGGCAAACCACAGGAGGGAGGGAGTGGAGGAAAGGAGAGGGAAAAAAAGGCAGAGGGTAATTTTCTTATCAATGTGACCTCTCCTCTTTATCCTGATTTGACAACACACAGCCAATGAAAAGACACAAAAATAGCACCTAGTTACTAGGACTAAGAAGAGCATGAAATACTGTTTCTGTGTCCATTCGCAGTGTTTTACTCTTCCCAAGTCACACTGGACACCCCCCCCCCCCCCACACCCACATGCACACACGTACGCGCACACGCGCACACACGCACTACTAGAGGATGCATTTTATAGCTGTCTCTGCAAACCTGAAACAGGACAAAGTACTTCGGCTTTCACAATATGTTCCCTAAGCTTTAATTCTAAAATTCAATGAATTTTCTAACCAAATGAAGTCTTTTATCCTGTGGCCTTGTAAAGGGCGTCTGCTGCTTTTGTGCACTGCATCAATTAAAGACTGAGCTAAGTTGTTCATGAAAGTGACAAAATAGTGCTAAAACACAACAAATTATATGGAATCTTATGCATGTGATTAAAAAGTCAGTAAAAACAAAGCTCACCAATTTCCCTGCACGGTGTTAAAGTGAAACACTAAATGATAGATATAAAGGGATTTATGTGCAGCTTTGACCCAGGAGTGAGAGCCTGGCACACGCTCTCACATAAATAAGAACAGGGACCCTGCATCTGCTCAGCTGAGAAGAGAGAACTATGGGTAAGTTTTACTGCCAGCGCAAGGCCAGAACGAACACAATTTTTCCGAGGAAGTGTTTTATGGCAGGGATGATTTTACAAGCTCAGTGGGATACAGAGCACATCAAGGAAAAGAAATGAGAAGAGAGAAAACACATTAGAAAAAAACACAAAGAGAAAGAATCTGACATTAACAGCAAAAACTAACAGGCAACTATAACAGAGCAGAGTAAGAAAAACACGACGACGTAAAAACAAGAAATAAAGAAAATAGAGTGAGTCAATCAATGTAGGTCAGCAGTTGCAGTGTGTCAGTGAGATTGAGCACTCTGAACACAGGAATTATACATTATGCACAGACAAGACGGCCTTTAGACCACTCCTCACTCACACACACACACACACACACACACACACACACCCACAAAAACACACACACACACACACTACCACACCCACACCACCACAGAGAGTAGCAGGCATTAAACATACACACCTCAACCACTCTCTGCTCACTCAAAAATCTGAGCAGGTTGTGGCCTGTGATTTTATAAGCTAGTGTGAATTGGAATTGAATTGTATATATACCGTATGTGAATTCACTGCTTTGACCAACAGAAAGCTGCTTTGTTTGAAAGTGACCTCTGTGTGAGAAGTGCTTTTTGCATAACTACAATATTGACAATAAACAATGGACATTTTTTGCAGAATTTCTGCTAATTTGATCATACCTTTAAACCACAATTAAAAATGTATTTACAAAATTTAACTACATAAAATATCAAACAAGTACCATTTATTTTAAAGAAATATAGCACAAGCACACTTTTTCAAACAAACAATTTGTTATATTTTTTAAAATATGAATAAACAACTTACATTCAAACATAAAGTCGATGTTAATGTTTTTTTTTAAAAGTCTCTTATGCTTACCAAGGCTAGATTTATTTGATCAAAATATAGTAAAAACAGTAATATTGTGAAATATTATTTAAATTTAAAATAACTGTTTTATGTTTTAATATATTTTAAAATGAAATTTATTCCTGTGATGGCAAATCTGAATTTTTTTTAGCTGTCATTACTCAAATCATACCGATTTGCTGCTACCATTCCTTATTAATAACATTTATGCCACTTAATATTTTTGTGGAAACTGTGATGCATTATTTCAGGATTCTTTGATGAATAGAAAGCTCAAAAGAACAGCATTGACTTAAAATAGAAATCTTTTGTAACATTATAAATGCTTTTACTGTCACTTTTGATCAATTGAATGCATCCTTGGTGAGTATTAATGTCTGTAAACAATCTTACTAATCCCAAACATAAATAAATGAAAATATCTACCAGTCGTCAAACTTTGTGAAACATGTTTACTGTTGATATATTATTAATCTGCTTGAACACCTGTGTAAACTTGATTGGAACTGATTTCATATATTCAAAAACATGACCTTAAGACCAGCTGGTTAAAAAATTTTGAGTCACTTTTGAGAAAAGCTCTATGTTTTGTATCTAATGCAATGAAAGCATGACTTAAGTGTCCAAATATGGACCACAGTCAGATCTGGCCTTGACACTGTGACAGCAAACAAGGTGTCAAACAGAGCCAGAAAAATCACATTTAGATAATGAGCCCACATGATGACAAGAAATGCTACACAAAACAGAATAGAACAACTGAGGTTTGTGCTAGTGTTCACGTTACCTTATCACAGTGCAACTCCACATTCAGGTCTCCTTTGTTTGTTTGCAGGCGGACATAGCCTTTCTTCTTAACATACTGGTAGCGAACGGCATCGTCGGAAATAGCATCTGAAAACACAAAATAAATATTTTCATTCTTTACATTTATGAATGACTGCTGTGGACAGTATTGACAACATTTTTGTATCATAACAGACTCGTACTAGTCTGAAAGAGAATGAACAGATATGAGAGACCGATTTGACAGCTGCCAGATGGTTTCCTGAGGTATACTGAAGCCAGATTCACTCTAAATGAGAATAAAATATGAACCAGCTCTAATACTTGCCAGGAGTTTCAGGTACTGCAATGATGCAATGTTATGAAATGCATGCAACTTCTTCCCAGCATAAACAAAAAGGGAAATGGTGTCATTTGTTGTGTGCATCAGCAGTCATGGTGACATTTACATATGCACATTTGGCAGATGCATTAACCCAAAGCAACTAAGTGCATTCAAGATATGTAGGCAGTAAAGGAATGGTTTACCCAAAAATGCTAATTTGCTTAAAATGTACTCGCCTTAAAACGTCTTAATGATTGATTTGTTTCTTACAAACAAGCAGCTTTTTGACTTCACAAGATGTTAACTGATGGACTGGAGATTACAGTGATGTTTTTATCAGCTGTTCGGACTTTCATTCTGACGGCACCCATTCAACTGCAGAGGATGCATTGGTGAGCAAGTGACGTAATGCTAAATTTCTCCAAATCTACATCTTGGATGGCCTAAGCGTGTGTAAATATTCAGCAAATATTCCGTTTTGGGTGAACTCTTCCTTCAATTAAGCCAATCAGAATCGGTAGTGTGCTCAAATATGAGAGTAACTTAGAGAAGTCTGATGCATATTTCACACAAAAGTGGCAAGAGCTGGCTAAAACTGTCAGTTGACGGATTTGTTTGGTATGAGTAAGCAGGGAAGCATTTCATTTATAACTCCATTACCTGCTTCATGGGTGGTGGCTGGAGCCATAGCTGTAGATGTGAAGGAGGCAGACACTCTTCCAGTGGAATAGTGAGCCTGGAGGAAGAGAGACAGACACGGTTTACAGATAAGACTCTCCAGATAAGACAAAATAAGCTCGAACACCCACATCTAAAACAACTAAATGATCTTCACATGCGTGCCATCACTCAAACACCCCCTAACGTGTCTATCACACTTAATAATAGTGTTTGATCACCCATTCATTGTGAAGACAAACAGATAGGTGGATAGGTTTTATTGATTCCTGTGGGACAATTCAGGTGTGTTTGGATGTGTCTGTGTGCAGATGTTTCTTCTCAACAGATCTGTGTTCCAAGCTGACTTGCTGATCTTAAACAAATAGTGAACGAAACAGGCTTTTATTTACCATTTGAATTAATCTAAAGTAATAAACTAAACAACCATTCAAAGGTTCAGGGCCGGTAAGAATATTTAATGTTTCTTTTTCCCTTATGCTCAACATGTCTCTTATCCTTGTATTTGAATTTGATTATTATTTATTTTGAATACATAAGTCAAATTAAGGTATTTCTTTCTGTAACATAAATAATACACAATGAGTAATGCATTTTTGTAAACTTAAAATTTGAATTTAAATCTATCACTATTAAAATGGTTATTTAATTATTTATTTTGCTTAAATGTTGGGCTTAAAATGGACATAGTTATCATTGGGATATTATAGTTACCTTAGCATGGTGTAGAAATAGCAAAGCTAATTCAGTAGGAGAGTGGGCCTGGATGCCAGTCTATTTCAGCGTCACAATGCCAATCCAGCACAGCTAGGGCTGAAATAGACTGGCATTCATGCTAAAAGTCGAGGCAATTCAATGCCTGCACTGTGAATAGGCTGAGCAAGCAAAGCTAATATAGCTGAAAGCACGCGGGCAGACACACTTCATCCTGGGCTAAAAGAAGACTTGAGACACGGCCAGAGATGCACTTAAAACCATTGCAGAGTAGGTACGGAAAAAAAAAACTCTCATGGTTTAGATACCAGGTATCTATCTGGAGTCGTTTCCCAGGAAGTGAGTGATTGGTGTTAATTTTAGATCATTAAAACAAAAATGCTAAAAAATGTATGTGACTTTCAGAAGAAATTGTGATTCTTGCTGTGAGTGTATGTGGTCAGTTGAGGACCCTGCGAGGCGTTTTCTTCTGCTCCAGTTGCTGTGTGATGGTGGTAGAATCGAGAGGCAAATCACCTCATAATGCACAGATACTTCGACATACAGACACAGCAAGATACTTCACTGTGACCCAAACAGCACTGAACAGAACTGCTTTATCTGGCCTCAAACACCTGGCAGGAGACCCCATTAGCACCCATTATTACAGTACTGAAGCTCTGAGGTTTGTAAGGCTTTTAATGTTTTTTATGTCTTACACTCACAAAGGATCCATTTCTGTGATCAAAAATAGAGTAAAAATAGGTGTACTTTAACATATTACTACAATTTAAAATATCTCTTTTCTAATTTCATATAGTTTAGAATTGAATTTATTTCTGTGATAGCAAAGCTGAATTTTTAGCATCATTACAGTCTTCTATCATTCTAATATACTGATTTGCAGCTCAAGAAACATTTCTTATGATTGTTAATGTTGAAAACGGTTGTGCTGCTTAATATTTTTGTGGAAACAATGTTTTTTATGATTCTTAGAAAATACAACGTTCAAAAAGAACAGCATTTTTAAATAGAAATCTTCTGTAACAAATATCTTTACTGTCATTTTTGATCAATTTAATACATCCTTGCTGACCACAAGTATTAATCAAGATTTCCTGAACCAAAAACAGCTATAATTTACATTAAATTCAGTTTTGGTTATGTCCACCTTTTAGAATTAAACGTGTTGTTTTTGCTACCGTTAAGACTTCTATATACAAGTTAGTTTTGATATGAGTGGATAACATTTTCATTTTGTTCTGTATGATAAATCATTTTGATACTGTGTGGAGTCACCATTTGACATCCAATTTCAAATCTAGATTGTGAAGCACAACCAGTTCAAAAAAGTATTTAAGTCTGTGTTTCTCATGATATATAACCACTTCAAAACGACGACAGACAGAAAAGAGAAATGAATCAATGAAGACTCTGCCACATACCACAGCTAGAAAGGCAATATCTTAAAACACTCACAGCATTGAGCTTGTCTGTTTTTTTGGCTTCTGGCTCTTTCATAGTGGAGGCCAACAGCTCATCTCCTTTATAGTCTCTGTAGAGCTCTGCTAGCGTTTCTCGCGTCTCCAGGTTTGTGCTTTTCAGATGGTATGATGGGTCCTGCTTGGCTTTCTCCTCATCTGTAGGGGAGAAAAATGGAGCTCATAAATGTGACATCTTCACAATATAATACAACAGTCACAAAAACTTGGTTACCTTGCATATGACGTATATGTTAAAATGCTGTTATTTTGAATTTTCTATTCCATTTACATTTAGTCATTTGGCAGACGCTTTTCTCCAAAGCGACAAATGAGGACAATAGAAGCAATCAAAACCAACAAAAGAGCAATAAGTAATTTCTCAAAAATAAAAAAAATCATGGTTTCCACAAACATATTAAGCAGCCCAACCACTTTCAACACTGATAATAAGAAAAGTTGAGCAGCAAATCAGCATATTAGAATGATTTATGAAGGACCATGTGACACTTAAAGGGGTGGTTCACCGTTTTTTTTCTAGGCTTGATTGTGTTTATGGAGTGCAGTCTAACATGTGCTAATGCTTCGTTTTTTTTAAAATCACATTATTTACCTTTATTCCACACCGCTCTGTCCCTTCTCTGAGAAAAGCGCTGATCATTTCCTTCTTTTATGAAGCCCCTCCCTCAGAAATAGGCGATGGGCTCTGATTGGTTAGCTAGCCCAATTTGTTGTGATTGGCTAAACCGCCTCTAGTGCGCGTCTGAGCGTCCCACCCCTCACCTCAGTGGCATGTGCTCTGGTTGTATTGTAAACAACGGCGTCGTTAATATCACTTATCAGTTTGAGCCCGATTGAGAAGCAGAGGATATTATTGAAGAGGATCATACAGAACTTGTGCAAGCATGGCTTTTAATGGTAGGCCTATGTTTTTTGTTTGTTGTTGTCTCATAGTTTTAGATACGCTGTTATTTGCAAATGCTACTGCTTATGTTAGATTTTAATATACGGTTTTATCCTGATTAAAGCTTTAATACAGTACAGCAACTGCACGCTCAGACCTTGCCCACCCATGTTCAGACCTTCTTCCACTGAATTCACAACATTTGGCAAACACACTTCTTTCATTAATTCATTATGCACTGTGAGTCCTCAGCGGACTGCGTAGAGCTCTACTTCGTTAACCAGTTAATTTCCTAAAATCATCACAGATGGGCTAATGCGAGTAATATGGCTACATAATAAAATGTAAGGAATGGAGACCGTAATGTGAAAATAGCACACCTGAGCCTGGAGCTAAATGATCCAACTCTCACAGGTAAAGTGTAATTGACTGACAGGCAGGGCATGATGGGAAAATAGGAGCCAAAAGCCTTGTAGTCAGAGCTTACATTAGTAAGTAAAGTTTATTTATATAGCACATTTATCTCAGCAAAGCTGGCCAAAGTGCTGAACAGAAACAAACTGTCTTCTAACGATTACATTCAATCCATACTACCAAATAAATTTAATAAACAATTAAAAAATTTAATTGTTCCTAGAAAAATACATTACTACTAAAGTCCAATTGATGAATCACTCTTTTAGAACTTTTTTTTAACGATTTTTGCAATCTGTTGCATTGTGCAACACAGTGTGCTATGTTGTAAACCACACATTAGTGTTAATTTTAGTATTATTTTTAATAATAAAATTATTACAGTATATAGTAGTTTATAATTGTTTTAGACTATTTAGAATTAGCTTTATTTATTTTAATATTTATTTGTGTTTTTAAAGTTGTTAAAACCATTTTAACATTTAATTAATTAGTTTAAGTATTTTTTGTTATGTCCTGTTTGGCAGTTATTTATTAGGGTAGTTTTACATATTTTTATTCGGCGTTCATTGTTTTTATTTCAGTTTTAGTGTTAGTCATTTTAGCACTTCAGTGTATTTACTTTCAATTAGATCTCAAGTCAACAGTTCAAATTTTCATTTAGGTTTTTCATTTAATAATTATATTTTATTTCAGATTTATTTAAATTAACAAATTATTTTTCATAATTGTAGTTAACAATAAGACACTGCTGCACACAAAATGTACACATACTGTAATCACATTTTAAGTAAGAGTAGTATGCTCTTCCCAAAATAGCGAGACCTTTGCTGAAACGAACTGAACTCTTTGTCTTGCACTGAAAACACTGAACTCACCAGGGTCGAGGACTTTCATATTGTTTTTCACATGGAAGAAGTTGGAGACATTGAATTTATCCAGATTTGTGGGATCCTGTGATATAAAAGGACAAAATGAGATGCTATATGACAACCCCAGATTTGCTGACAAACTCTGTAGGGATCATTATGTAAAAACAAATAAAATATGTGACCCTGGAGCACAAAACCAGTCTTAAGTTGCTGGGGTATATTTGTAGCAATAGCCAAAAATACATTGTATGGGTTAAAATTATTGATTTTTCTTTTATGCCAAAAATCATTAGGATATTAAGTAAAGATCATGTTCCATGAAGGTATTTTGTAAATTTCCTACTGTAAATATATTAAAACTTAATTTTTGATTAGTAATCTGCATTGCTAAGAACTTCATTTGGACAACTTTAAAGGCGATTTTCTCAATATTTAGATTTTTTTTTGCACCCTCAGATTCCAGATTTTCAAATAGTTGTATCTCAGCCAAATATTGTCCTATCATAACAAACCATGCATCAATGGAAAGCCTATTTATTGACCCTTATGACTGGTTTTGTGGTCCAGGGTCTCATATGTACTCATCACAGGACTGTTATAAAACAGCTCATATCATATTTTTCCTAAATAGAAAGACAAGAAAACACTCTCTAATGAATTTGTTTTGGCAGAGTTTTATCAGTTTGAGGGCTTGCCTCCTGCAATACACTCACACGCAAACAAAAGAGAGTTCAGGACCTTCTCATCTCTCTCTCTCTCTCTCTCCTCCACACTTTGAGTGACCCACCGTAGTATCCGTTCCAAATAGGTCAGACAGTGAAACTGTACCACAGCCCGTTTCAGTCCTGCTATTTCAGCTAAACTCCCACTCAACCAGCTCTCTCTCTTCAAACATTCCCCCCATCAATCCTTTTAAAACTCCCCCAGCTTTCCCACCCAACATGGCACCCAGAATAACCTTGGTGTGAGTCTGGACTCTGGAAACCCTGCCGCCCGTCACCTCCCCGACTTGCCCTTCCTCGAGCTCCAGGGATAGACACTCTGAGCCATACGGCCTAATCTCACCCGAAAATAACTCCCAGTCCATTTCTATTTCTCCAAGCACCCCCCATAACACCCATCAACTCTCTCCCTGACCCAAAATAAACCATGCCAGGACAGCATGGCTTTGCTTGCTTTCTATGAATAAGGACACTGCAGGTCACATGCACACACACACAGAAAGCACTGATTCAGCTTACAGTGTCTTTCACACATACCCACGTTTCCTTGTCTGAAGGAAGACATACCATAGGCTTCTGTACTTACATAAAGGCTGTCATATTATACATTTAACAACAGATTCTGTATTCCCATATTATTGCATAAAAATGCACAGGAAATGCAAACATACCTCAACACTACCCTTCAAAAGTTTAGGGTCTATAAGATATTTTAAAATGTTTTTGAAAAAAGTCTTTTAGGCTCACCAAAGTGCAATTAAATAAAAATACAGGAAAAAGAGCAATAATGTGTAATATTATTGCAATTTCAATATATTTGAAATGCAATTCATTCCTGATGGCAAAACTGGATTTTCATCAGTCAGTCATCACTCTTCAGTGTCACATGATCCTCCAGAAATCATTCAGATATGCTGATTTGATGCTCAAGAAACATTTGTGAATAAAACAGCTGAAAACTTGTGCTGCTTAATATTTTTGTGTAAATTGTGATCTCATTTTTTTCAGGATTCTTTGATTTGATTTGTTTGAAATTTAAAACATTACACATTTTATAAGATTTTTTATAAGAAAAATTTTTGAACAGTAGTGTACATGACCTACTACACAGATCCAAGTGCCATGCATAGATTTGTATATAGAAATTTGACCCTGGTTACATAAGATCTTTTATTACTCAGATGGATTTACAGCGAGGCTTAACACAACTTTAGACAGTCGCCACATGCTGCTGTACTGTTTAATCCCATCGATTCATAAACACGCTGCTGTGTTTGATTCATAAACTGTGCAGTTCCTCAACGAGTGATTCCCAATGTGAAGGTTTTAAAGGTATCTTCAGGGATGAAGCTCTGTGGTGGATGGCATGCCGTCGATTACCACAGACAACAACTTAGCCTTGATTTTTATTTTCATATAATGACGGACTTGTTTGCAGTTATATACGTTTCAAAGCACAGTTGTGCAAGTTTGTATTATTTTTGTTAAAGGGTTTATATTAACTTTACCTTACCAAAACGTTATTTCAGCTTTAAATCCCTCCAAACATCCATTAGTGTTCAGATGCTAGAAGCTACAAGTGAATTTTTCTGTCTAGTTTTTGGTATCCTTGTTACCAGGTTTACAGGCTTTATGGGGACATTAGTCATGAAAAGGGTTTCAAATATTAATTTAAAGATACAAATCATATGTTAACAATGTGGCTCTTTTGAAACAGTGAGCATTTTAACATTTATCCTGATGAAATGACTGTGGGATCAGTGTTGTAATAGTTAACTAAAACAGGTACTATTAAAAATTGTTTGTGGTGACTAAAATAAAATAAAATTAATAAAATTAAAAAATTAAAAAACACACACAAAAAAAAACTTTAAGTGCAATTAAAAATGTTGATTTGGCAACTAACTGAAATAAGTATAAGTCTTAAATTAATTTTTAAAATATGTTTAACCAACTATATAAATATTTAAAAAAACAAGACTAAAGCTCATACAATTTAAATTAAAATGAAAACTGAAAAAATAAAAAATTCTAATTCAAAATATGAATAAATGCTATAAAAAGCTGAAAAGATATTTATTATTGTGGCATGCAAATGATTGATCCCCCTCTGACTGTCAGTCAATCATCAGAATCAGCCTGACTGACTGTCTGTCTCTCTCGACAGCTGTAATCACTGTGAACAGACATTAAATCTGCCATTTCATAACACTCTAATCACACAAAAAGTACAGGTTTTGATACACAACAACCATATACAAACTTCAAACTAACTGGCCAACTGTTGTCTGAAACCTGCTGCTTGATTCTAACTTCTTGTGTACAGAAAACCTGTATGAAATCACAGCCATGCTGACATAACAGCACCCCCCTCACTTAATCATACTCAACAGTCATAAACACACACTGTCTGTGCCTGTCACCTGTAGTGTGATGAGATCCTGGCGAGTGAATGGTTCATCTGTCAACAGGTCTTTATAACTCTTTGTCTTGATGTTGAGCTGTTCCACCGCCTAAACAACACACACATCCACAGAATATTGACTATTCATGTTCACGTCAGTTTAAAGAAGGTTAACACATCAATAATAAATTATTGACGTCAGCATAATATTAAAGGGGGCATGAACAACCGGATTTTTCTTGCTCTTTAGTGTAGCGTAGACCTACATTTTCCACCATGCATGGAAATTGAACAGGAAAAATGTATAATTCAAAAATCATCGATGTGATGTCAACTGCATTAATTAATTAAATTTCATTATATGGATCCAGAAGGCTTGCAATATAGTGCATGAGTCATATGGACTACTTTTATGGTTCGATTTTAGAGTTCAACCTTCAACCGTTTTCTTTGAATAGAAAAGAGCAACATAAACTTAAAAAAAAATAATAATTATGTCTTTGTGCTCCATGGAAGAAGGCAAAAATCCAACAGGAGGGTAGATAAATTCATTTAAATATATACATTTAATATATTTTTAATTTAATTAATTAATTTGTATTTTATTTATACAACAATAGACTTTTATAAAATATTTATTTTTATAATATTTTGTTATAAGTTCTTTTAATAAATGAATATTTAAATTTTTGGGGTACTACTACTTTAGTAACAAATACAGAATGTTTCATTTTAAACATAAAATGGGTATTAAAAAAAAAAAGTCATGAAAAACTGAATTATCACAAGAAACCTTGAATAACATTATGTGGCCTTCAGGGAGAAAAAAATTGTCCCACATAAGAAACATTTGGGATGTAGTGTGTTTTACCTCATAAGAGAAAACATTTCCTGTGACTTTGTTAGCAACGATGTGGGAGTTATTTGTGAACACTGTGTAGAGTACAGGACAGTGGTACTTCCCTAAAGTACAGGAGAGAAAGACAGAATATGCACTGTAGAGGACTTCAATCCATTTGTCAATCTCTTGTCATTAGCACATATAGTTGTTGACGCAGGCCAGGTAAGAGGATCACGAGCACACACGCACACACAAACATATTTACCTTCATTGTTTTTGCTGAAGTTAAGCTTGATGATGTATTTAGCCTCAAGCTTCTACAGAAAGAGAGAGAAACAGGAAGTTAAGGAGATAGTGACTATACCTGTCAGACTTTGGCTTTCTGACACACCTTCATTTCAAATATAATGTTAATGTCTGATTGTGTTTAATTATTTAGCATGCATTTGCTGATTCATACTGCACATGTTTGGACACTATCTGAATAGCACTCATTTTAAACACCATCATGCAACGCTGTGGCTAGAATGGGTTTAATCATATTAACAAGTAAATTCCTGTCTCTAATGACACTTAGATGAGATGAGCAAAGAAAGATTTATATGATTGCCTAAAGTGCTACTTAGTGCTGGCCGGTTTACTTTTTAACATAGTAAAACTGTGACTCATAAATAACAATTATTATATAATTATATTACATTATTATATAATAATAACAACAACAACAATAAAACTTTAACAGGTGATGTAACACTATTGTTCAAAAATGCAGGGTCATTTGAAATCATGCGTTCATTGAAAACACAATCTATTGACCAATGGAGACAGCTAAACATTTATAATATTTCAATAAAAGTGTCCTTGATTTTTCTATTCTCAAGGAATCCAAAATTGTATCATAGTTTTTTTCACAAAAACAAGAAGCACACAATTGTTTTCCAACATTGATGATAGTTTATTTCTAACATTTTTTAAATAGTTTATTAATAGATTATTATTAGTACTAATTACTACATAGTATAGTATATTTATGTAGTACGTATGTTGTGATGACATCTTGCAGCTATAAAACATAAGTGCCTTCTTTAAAAATAAAACTTTAAAACAGTAGTAGTGTCATTTTTTTTCCAATGCTAACCTAGATTATTATTCAGGGTCCTTTTGAGTAAAGCTTCCATTGTGTGGAGACATTGTTGTTTTAAAGGGTCATAATGATGCCATGGTAAATTTGAAGTGTTCACTCTTTTGGTTGATAAGAGAGCTGCCAGTTGCAAGACTAAATCTCAAGATCCAAAGAGATATTCTTTATAAAATTTAAGAGTCAACCACTCCTACCTAAAACGGCTCGTTTTAACACGCCCCTACATGTCTACGTCACTATGTGGGAAGTTTTGCATAACGCTGCCCAAATGTTCACGGAAAAAAAGAAGGCGTAACTTTAATTCTTGCTGTAGTATTGTTGCCGCCACTGCCATGTCGTGAAGGCGCTGTGTGATTCATTTTGAAAGCGAAACTTCTTTGTTGGGTCTTCTAAAAGAGGACACAACTAGAAATCAGTGTTAAGTTGTATTTACAGCACAGTGTAGAGTAGGCTTGTTTGTTCTTTCTCCGATCACAAATGCAGACATGGTTTTATGTTTACGCAGCGCGATATGCAACGCAACATGTAAAAAGACAGTATAAGTCATTATAATCAGTAATTATGTCCACACTGGATGCAACAAATGCCTCATTTGTAATGGGTTTCATTGGTTTTGTCTCGTCCTGCTGGGAGACGGCATCACAGTATGTTAAGAGGCGTAACATTTCCGTCACACGCTTGAGGCATTCGGCCAATCACAACGCACTGGATAGCTGGCCAATCAGCGTATACCTCACTTTTTCAGACCGATGAGCTTTGTAAAAATCGACGCGTTTCAGAAAGGCGGGGCATAGAGGAGCAACAATAATGTACATTATATGGAAAATAATGTGTTTTTTTAACCTTAAACTGCATAAACACATTGCATTACACCAAATACACAAAACAATGTTCTTTTTAGCAATGTCATATGACCCCTTTTTAAAGGATTCCCTGCATAACACATTTAAACTGACCATGCTGTGATTCAGTGACGCACTGATTCAGACTGTATTATACAGCTCTTCATCTCCCAGGTGGACATCTGACTGCTAGACTCTGCCTCAGACTACAGACCACCTGATGGGTACTGAACACAAAAATGGCAGGAACTACTCAAAATCACCAGCTGCAGTCTGACTGGCTGAATGGATTTTATCCATTAGAATTTGACTGGTCAAGTGGCTTGATAGTATTGGCTAATATTGTTTTTTGATAAATGATGATGAATATCATGCATTCATGAATTTTGCACAGTAAAAAGTCTTTATTAGGAAAATAAATTAAATTGTGAAGTGACTTCATGTCCTTAAGAATGCTTAGCTATGCATCTACTGAAAGAAAACTGTGCTGCGTTCAAACTGATGCCTGCATCCCTAATTTATTATTATTATTATTATTATTTAATTCTAGCAATCATTGTACTTTTTATTGTTCTTTCTTTTACGTATTGATTTTTACTTTAATTTTGTTTACTTTACTGATATTTTTGCATTGTATGTAAAACTACACTTTGAACCTGGGGGTTTGTGAGAGAATTGCAGGGGGCTTGAGAGTTGATGAAGAGCTAATTATCATCTATATAATAAAATTTAAAATTTAAATAAAAAAAGGGCTGCACAATAATATTGATGGCACTTATTGGGATTATACATGATGGTTTGATTAAATTAATAACGGTTAGTCAAATTAAGGCATAAATATCAGTACTGTAACTATGCATAAAATAAAAATTATTATAATTAACTTCAAATAATAACAATACATTTGTTAGATAAAAACTTTGATGCTTTGTGACACCACTGCGAATACAATGTGACACTACCACAACTAAAAAGAAGTTCAACTTAATTCCAGCTACAAAGTCAAAATTAAACACTTACTAAAAAGGTTGACATTGTGAATTTAATTTCATGTCACGTGACCATTAACAGACATCAGAGAACTGTGAACATGTGAATATGTCATTAAATTACTGAAATATTAATTTAACATATCTATTAACATATCTAACATATTAACATATAAGGTGTACTTCAAGAAAATATTTTCTACTGGGCTGACAAAAAAAGTTTGGGAATGCCTGTGATATAAAAGTGAACGTGCCTTGCCTAACAAACACATACTGACACATCAAAAATGCAATAAATAAGAGTAACACATCATAACACATATCTTTTATAAACGGCATAATTTGTAAGAGACACAATGAAACTTATTTCTGCACTAGAACAAGTCGTGGCATGTCGAAAGGATCTCTTAAAAGTCACTCTAAAACACACACACACAAACACACACACAGTCTGTGTTTCTCAATAGCCCTAGTCAACTCCAGCACTTACTTTCCTCCTCTCCATCGAGTGAGACAAATCAATCATGAATACTTCAGATAACACAGTCACACTGTGTGTACTAACACACACACACACACACACACACACACACACACAGTGGCATGTCCAGACATGCTCTCCCACAGACGCACAGCTATGAAGATGTAAAGATGCATTACAGATGACAGCCATGTGCCTTGATAGACACTGAATATGAATTTTAAAGCGAGTAAATACAGGATGCCCTACATCACGCTCTCTGTAAACATTCACACAACTTCTGCTGATGCCAGTGCTAACCGATTATGCATGCAGCGTGCACACAGAGATCCTATAACTCCTCCTATTCCATAAATTAAGAGTTCAGTGACGTGCGTCCAGTGAACTGGTTATGCAGCAATTTACACCCACATCCACTCCTGGCACAGTGAACACTATTAGCCACCGTCAGCGGGCCTGTGAAATATCTTCATTATTGTCTCAATAATGATTTCTAGATGAGTACAGTAATAAGAGTATTTACCCTCTAAGCAACGCATTAAGCTTGACTACTCTCCAAAACATAAAATGAAACTCTCAGAGCAAAAAATACCTACTGTTTGGCAGCATGTAATGAAATTAAGATTATGAAAGGCTTTCAGTTATCTTAACATTTTATTGGCACTTTCATCATATTTATTTTCCTCTTATTTTTATTGGGTTTTAATGACATTTTGTACTTTTTACTGTTAATTTGATTTCTTACACATCTGTTATGATTATCTTTTAATTATTTTGGGTACAATAGAGCATTTTCCCTCACATTAAGCTGGACTATAAAACACAATTAAACTCAAAGCAGAAAATATCTACCATTTAGCAAATATGTAATGAAATTATGATTATGAAAGGCTTTGGGTTATCTTAACATTTGATTTGCATTTTTTTTTTTTACCAAAGTATATTGGGCTTTGAATGTTTTTTTAGAGCGTTCCTGTGTGGTTGCTAGGTGTGCTAGGTGCTAGATGGTAATATAATTCTAGCATTAAATATATGATACTGTAGCATTTAAAATGTAATTATATTTTTAATATTAATTTCAGTTAGCTTTAATTTTAGAATGTATATCATATGTGATTTTCATAATTTAAATGTACATGCTTGTTATTTTTATTAGCTTTTGATATTTATATTTAAATTTCATATTTTTATTTTATTTTAATTATTAAAAAAAAAAAGATTTTTAATACTATTATTTAACTGGTTACTGGCCCAGGGTAAAAAACAAACAAACAAAAAAACTCATACCTAATTCAATGTAAGTCTATGGGATTTTTTGGCCCAGTTTATTATCTGAAAGATAAAAATCATAAGTCTAATTGCATAAAGAAGCTCTCACATATCTCTACTCAATATGTCACATGACTTAAGGTCCATATCACAAACAAGATACAATTTTATTACTTGGGGTAAGAGGTTTACTAACCCTAAACACAAGTTTACCTTAGTAAACAGCACTAAATATGATTAATTTTATAAAACCCGCTGTGCTCTTTAAATCATGTGTACAAGAGATTCTGCTTTATAGCTTTGGATACTCTAGGATGCACAGGCAAGCACCTGGAGTTGATGATATTGCATTTTACTTTGTGTCATCAGCCAAGTGGAGTCTGACTCCCTCTAGTGGTTGAATTCATGCAGGATTTTGATCATAAAAAGCTTTCACCTCTAATGATTTGAAAGTGTATTGGTCAGTGTCAAATAAATAAAATATTATAAACAGGAATAACTGAAATACCTCTCCAGTTATGGGGTTGGTACCAAACTTCTTAATCCAAGGCACTATGCTCCTAGAGAGAAAACAAACTTTAATCTGTTTTTTTTTTTTTTTTGCATCAACACAGTAAAAAACGTACTATTGTAAAATATCACACTTTAAAATAACTTTTCTATTTTAATATAAATTATACATTTCCAGCATCATTCCTCCAGTCTTCAGTGTCACATGATCCTTCAGAGAAATCATTCTAATGTTGAAATCAGTTGGACTGTTTTAATATTTTTGTGAATATAATTTTTCTCTCTCGATTTTCTTGAATAGAATGTCAATAGAATCCGTTTTCGGTTAAAAATGTAAATGATTTTACTTTCACTTTTGATCAATTTAATGCATCCTTACTGAATAAAAGTATTAATTTCACCCCCCTAAACTTTTCAAGGGTAGTGTATATGTAATAATAAATACAAGCTACTATAAATAAGTGTATTATTTGTATTAAATCAGGAATGCAAATAACAGCTTCACAAATTACTCATTTTGATGTTGGTGAGAGTAATATACTCACATTAGATCAAAAACCACCCCATCCACCGTGCACATGGGATACTCAAAGGGCTGAAGAGACAAACTATGCAAGAGATAAGAGATTAACATAAAAAAAATTCATACATATAGTATGACACTAAAGCTGCTGCGTGTCATTTCTGAGCCAGTTTTCAGAACAATCTCCCCCATCTTCCACTGAAATGGCAGAAAGACGGTCCAGCCCTAAACTCACATGATTTTTTGAGACACATCAGACCCCTCCAACACACAGAGCAATGTTTTAAAATTAGCCAAATCTACAAATGTCTTACTAATAATCGTCTCTGCATATTACACTAGAATAGAAGAAAAGTATTTTAACATTCGGGGGAAAAACTGACACACAGCAGCTTTAACTCACATAAAACCAATGAAATTCGAGCATCGCTTGAAACACTGATCAACAGTTATGAAAGCAGAATCTATTGTGCTAGACCTAAATTACTGACCAGAAGAAACACAAAGGACTTTTTTTATCAAACACGAAAGACGTGAAAACTCACCTGCAGTGATCAAAGGGCAGACGTCTGAAATTGGCTTGTGGGATTTCTATAAACATGATGACAAAAGGCTTATTTTACTCATCCCAGCGGCTTTCGGAGGAAAAAGCACCAGCAATATCAAACAAAAAGTGCACAAAATAAAACTATATGCAGTGCAATCAAACAAACAAACAAAGCGAGTGACAGGAAAACCAACAGCATTGCATACACTACTGTGCAGGGAAATGTAAGTCCGACGAAAGCTTAGTTTTTTTTATTAAATGTCTGTTTAAGACTATTGTGAACTATTATTAGGGTTTCAAATATCGGTGTTCTATTTTAATATATTGTAAAATGCTATTTATTCCTGTGATGCAAAGCTGAATTTTCAGCATCCAGTGTCACATGATCCTTCAGAAATCATCCTAATATTTCTTAGAAAGCTCAAAAGAGCATTTACTTGAAATAGAAATCTTTTGTAACATTATAAATTGCTTTACTATCACGTTGGATCATTTTAATGCATCTTTGCTGAATAAAAGTGCAAATAATAATACAAAAATGTAATTAAATTAATAGAATTTTGAATGGTAGTGTACATACCAAGGACCTGATTTATTTATTCATTCATTCAGCCCCGAAAAAAATCACAATTTTAACATTTTCCTGATACTGGGGAAACCCTGAAATGTCAGGTTTTACCAGCTTTAATGTGAATATTTTCCCCTCACGTTACACGACAACACTTTACTTTCTAATATATACATACTGCAGTAAGACATGCTGCATCTAAACTGCAAATGTAAAATAATCTCTGAATAGAGTGTTTGTTTGATTTGCTCATATTGTAAAATGTATCCCACAATGTTTTGTTTACAGTTAACTGTTTTCAACAATTGTTTTCTTACTACAAACAGATCAGTACATCCAGACTAGTTTAAGTAACGTTACCTGATTTCTTCCCTCCATAAAACTGAGTGTATTCTGCACAAGTGATGTACCTGAAACAGACAGATATAACGAATATTATTATATGGTAATTATTGAAGAATCAGAATTAAACAATAGGAAATGCATAGCAGTTCACTACTTAATACTAAAACATAACTAACGTTACAAAAAAATACTGCAGTTGTTGCAATTAACGTTAGAAAGATGCATGAATGACAGCTGAACACGTATAACGTTACAGTCTTAAAGGGATAGTTCACCCAAAAATGAAAATGTGATGTTTATCTGCTACTCTCCCAGGTCATCCAAGATGTGGTGACTTTGTCTCAGTACACATATGATGATTTTTAACTCCAACTGTTACTGTCTATCAGTTGTATAATGCATGGCAATGTAACAAAATCTATGGGAGTAAAAAAAAAAAATGCACAGACAAATCCAAATTAAACCCTGCGGCTCGTGACGACACATTGATATCCTAAGACACGAAACGATCGGATTGTGCCAGAAACCGAACAGTATTTATATCATTTTTTACCTCTAATACACCACTATGTCCAACTGTCTTTGGGCGCGTGCACGACTTCGGGTGCGTGAGGTGTGTACTCGCTCTGGCTTAGTTTACGCAAGCGCCGGAAGTGATCTCTCGTGCGTATACGTCACTCATTGTTTACACAGTGCACAAACATTGTAGGTATGACGGCTAATCAAAATGGTACTTATTTGTGCTTATCCGGATTGTTCAAACCGACTTAAAACTAAAAGATTACGTTCTCTCGCGCGAACTCATTCGGGAGTGGTGACTTTCCACGTATTCCCAACTTCTGAGCCTGCTCGCCTGAAGTTATTGTTGATTGCTCTTCGGCTGGATATCAAACACACCCATCTGGAAACGACTCCCAGAGCGCATGCCCACCTACGCAGCCGATGCTGTGCGCGCGCCCAAAGACAGTTGGACATAGTGGTGTATTAGAGGTAAAAAATGATATAAATACTGTTCGGTTTCTGGCACAAACCGATCGTTTCGTGTCTTAGGACATCAATGTGTCGTCACGAGCCGCAGGGTTTAATTTGGATTTGTCTGTGCATGGTTTTTTTTACTCTCATAGATTTTGTTACCATTGCCATGCATATACGACTGATAGACTGCGACGGTTAAAAGTAAAAAATCATCATATGTGTTCTACTGAAGAAAAAGTCACCTATATATTAGATGGCCTGAGGAGTCCGCATAAACTCACATTTTTTTTTTGGGTGAACTATCCCTTTAAGAAAGACAAACACGTTATAAACCTCAGATTACACACAACACGGTATCACTGCAATAAAGAATATACTGATGTTGTTTTCAGTGAAATCATCAAATATAACTCTGTATAAGACTCTATAGTTAACGTACTGTTGAGATTTTAAAAAATGTCATATTCTACTCGCGTTATGTTTAATTTCAACTCACATCTTATCTTTTTGATGCTGTCTTTTCCCCATTTTTGTGGACCAAGAAGTTGTAGCAAATAAAAGAATAAAAAAAGAATAAAAAACCAACACAAATCCTCCGACTGTTTAAATCACACTTCCGGTCAGCGTTCAGTGCGGCTGTAAAATGTGTTCGGCGTCTTCTTCTTCTTCTTTAAATTTCATTGGCGGTTGGCAAACCAACTGAAAGGTGCATTTACCGCCACCTACTGGACTAGAGTGTGGGCAGTACCTTGAAAAAAAGGACAAGGAGAGAAAAAAATAAAAAATTATACATATATATATATATATACATACATACATACATGTGTGTTCGGCGTGAAACAGAAGAACGTTTTTATTTTCCTTTTTCGATACGGAATATTTAGATAACTAAAAATCTCAAAACATAATGAATGAAGCCCATGTTAAGCTGAAGAAAGTCTTGGGGCTGCATTATAGCTATAATATGTATAATTTATTGATATGTATCATATCTATCTATCTATCTATCTATCTATCTATCTATCTATCTATCTATCTGTCTGAGCTTTATAAATAACATGTGTTGATCAACCATGTGAAATATTATTGTGCCAGTTGTCTTTGCTCGTTCATTGAGTTGAATGAAATACTAAAATAACCAAAACATACCCCCTCCCCCCCAAAAACACACATTTTAAAAAGTATACTCAAATAAAATGACACAACAAAAATACTAAAACTTTGACAAAAATAAAAAACAACAACAACAACATAAAACTAAAAACTTTTAAAAAATATTAATAAAAACTATAGACCTATTTATCAATGATACTAAAATTACACTGACGTTAGCGTATTGTCACATCACATAACCACACATAAAATAAGTTCTTTCCCTTAGGATGGTTCTTCTTCTAGGCTTAGTGACAAGTATAGATCACATATTGAAATGCATTTATGAAGTGGTCATCTTCTGCTGAAACGTTCTTGTTTAAGGCATATATGGAGAAAGGTCAGTGTGCATTATCAAACAGCACAACTGCAAGAAGGTTTTCTGCAAGAGTCTAACCTGGGTCAATCCTATTCATAATGCACTTCAGCTTTATTCTTGTGAGAAGAGAATGTGTGTATGTTCACATGCAATATACACCAAAATCAGTTGTGTTTATTCATTTATCCATTCTCACGTGACAACCGTGAAACATGAACGAGACACGTGTGTGTTACATAAAGTTTTTATTTAGTCATCTTTCATGAATTTCATTGCTGCTCAGTGGCCTCTTCCACAGGCAGCCCAACACGTCCTCACATTTCAGCTTAAAAGCACCTCTCCACTCAACATTCTAGCCAGAGTTATTTACTGTATCATTCATGTGATGATAACAGTAAAGCTCAAGTTCAGAATGAGTCTAAACCAGTTCAAGAAATTATTATTGCTATGCCATTGGCACCAACAATAAGAGCTTCAAAGATTGAAGTCATTCAACAGTAGTTGATTCATTTTGATGATTGATTCAAGCAGCCACACACTACGTACATGTAATACATAGCGGTGACTTACAGTACATTTCTGAACACAAAACTAACATGTTAAAGATGTGACTGTCACCACTGATTTGGGTACGATTCATTTAAATATGAAAATGTTTTATTCAGTCATGTCTTTTAATTTTTTTATTTCTTTCTGACACAGAAAAACTGGTTTTAGGTCGGTTGTATATAAGTCTATGGAAACTTATTTCCACCACAGAATTAAAAAAAAAAGACTTTTTCGCTGTATAATGTTTTAAGAATTGCAATTTATTTCACAATTCATAACTTTTATCTTGCAATTCAGGCATTCTTCTTCCACAATTCAGACTTTTCTTCTCCAAATTACGAGTTTATATTTTGCAATTCATAATTTAATTAATTTTCTTCCACAATTCAAAACAATACTGTCTCAGAAATTGCGAGTATACACTCTTAAAAATAAAGGTGAGAAGAAAAGAAGAGAAAAAAAGGGGAAAGGATGAAAAAAAAGGGGAAAAAAAAAAAAAAAACGGGTGGGGTGGGGGGGGGTGGGGAACAAAAGGATTCTTCAGCGTCCAATAGAAGAACCATTTTGGTTCCAGCAAAGAACCGAGGTTCAGGTTCAAGGTTTCTTTTAAGACCATCCTCTTTCTGCGTACTGTGGGTTTATAATCTTGAGGAACCGTTTTGGGGGGTTTGGGTGTCACCACAAATTAGTCCGGCGTTGTGAAACGAAAGGTCTTGCAGATTTAAAAGGTGCTTTATGGACCCATTAGACAAAAAGGGTTCTCTATGCTCGTGAAGTCACCTTATTTTTAAGAGGTGTAATATCTCCCAAGTTAGAAGTTTGTAGCTGGCAAATTCAGACACTTTTTTTCAACAGGCAAGGCCATGCACGATAAAAACTGTGAATGTGATATAAGTCCAAGTCTGAAAAAAAAAAAAAGCTTTATAACTTTTATAAACATAAATAAAAAGTTCATTTTTTTTTATTTTTAAATAAAATGTTATAACTTCTTGAGAAGAAAAGTCAGAATTTTAATATAATTTCACAATTACTTTGTGTTTTTTTTATGTCTAATTTATCACAGGCAGAAATAATCCTGTTAAAACAACAAAGATTATATCGAATAAGTTTATATATCTCGCCATTTCTGTGAGAAAAGAAAGTCTGAATTGTGAGATATAAATGGGCAATTCTGATGAGAAAAAGTCTGAATTGTGGAAGAACAAATCTGAGAAAAATGTCTGACTTGTGAGACATAAATTCAGAATTGCGATGAAAAAAAGGTGGAATTGCACTCTTAAAAATAAATGTGCTTCACGATGCCATAGAAGAACCATTTTGTCTAAATGTTCCATAAGAACCTTTAACATCTGAAGAACCTTTCTGTTTCCCAAAAGGTTCTTTGTGGTGAAAGAAGGTTCTTCAGATTATAAAAAGGTAAGAAAGAGATGGTTCTTTAAAGAACCTTTGACTGAATGGTTCTTTGTGGAACCAAAAATGGTTCTTCTACGGCATCGCTTGAAGAACCTTTTGAAGCACCTTTATTTTTAAGAGTGTGTGAGATAAAAGTCACAATGAGATTTTAATCTTTTATTATGTGGCGGAAACAAGCTCCTATAAAGTCAGTGCTGATCTTTCACCTAAGCAAAACATTTCTTCTAAGCTACCAGTGAAGGATCTCTCTTATGCGACCCCACAGTCTTGTTATCCACAGGTTGACGCCCATATCGCTGAGATACTGAAGCTCTGGCGTGAGCATCTTCCTGCAGAGCTTTCGATGCGCTTTGTCGACATTCTTTTTCAGATTGTATCCCATAATCGACTTCTCACCGATGGGTTGCCACGGCTGCATGGACGTCTCCAAGATGCTTCCTGCATCGACAGCGAGGCCTCCTTCAATGCAAATGGAAGCCATTTCTGCGTTTCTGCTCTGCAGCTCTGCGACATCTCTCGCCATGCGCTCACGGCCGTAAGCGTCCACTTTATGCCAGAAGGTGGCGTTGAAATACTGGTAAAGCTTCCAATCGATGGCGTTCCACTCCAGCGCTTTGGCCCTGAGCTCTGGAGTCAGTTTAGAAACAGTTGAACCTTTCCGGGCATTGAGTTTGAAGAAAAGCAAGTCCTCCATGTCCCAGCAGAGGACGTCCTTGAGCAGGATGAGCGACTCTTCGAAATACTCCACAAGCATGACCAAATGGAAGCGCTTGGCGATTGCGTGAATGGCCTCGTCCACTTTTGGGTCATCTGGATGTAAGTTATTATCCTGTCCAAAGTCAAAGAAAAGCAAGTTTTTGAGATAGAACGAGTTGAATCCCTCTGGGTCGTAGTAGAGCTTCGGATCCTTCAGGAACTCTCTCAGCTTCTCATCTCCAGAAAGCTTCCAAGTGAGAGGTACAACACGTCCAAAATAGTGGAACGAGGACTCAGCGAGATCAGCCGGGTCCCGGAGGATTGTGATGTACGAGGTGTCGGCGGGAAGCACTTTGGCCACCTCAGCAGCATTGAAACGCATGTGGTTACAGATGATGTTGAAACACATTCCCGGCCTGTAGTCCTTGACTTGTGAGCGATGGAAAGGGGACGGGTAAAAGAAGTCATTGCGGCTGTTGGGGAAGGCAAATTTGAGGTGGTGTTTTTCGCCAAAGCGAAAGAGAATGTTGAGGAAAGTGCTACTAGCTGTTTTATGGGTTTTCATGAACATGATGTCCACTTTTGGAGTGCAGGTTCGCTGCCCAGAGGCATGATGGGAGCTGTTAGAGATCGTTGAGGAGTGGGCGACAGAAGGGCGATGAGCACATGAGTAAGGCACTGGGACCCTGTAAACAAAAATGAACAAAAATATTGTAATTCGAATGCATTTTAGATGCACAGATAAACCATTTTTAGAATGAGTTCTTAACTACTATGATCATAAAACAGATCAATCTTTATCTTTATCCACATTTCACCCTAAATATTTTAAAAATAAAATGCTTTGTGGCATTATTTTAATGACAATTAAGCAGCTGTATAGATAGACACATATGGATTTTTAACGAACGTTTTGACATTTTTATGAATTATACAGATCAAAAGTGAGAATAAAACCTTTATAATGTTATGAAAGTCATGAAAAATGGTACTATTGTTTCCATAAAAAAATATTAAGCAGCACAACTGTTTTAAACATTGCCAATAACAAGAAATATGACACTAAAGAAAATTCACCTTTGCATCACGGAATTAATTTACTTTAAAGATATATATATATATCTATATATATTATATATATATATATATAATATATATAATATATATATATACAATTTTCAATTGTAATATTTAAATTTGGTAGTATTCAATATATTTTGTATTTTATTTTATTTTTTTAATTTTATTTAATTTCAAATAAATGCAAAACAAGTATTTTGTACTGAATTTAACGAAATCACAACATATTCATAACATAATCAATCATAACAAAACAATGTTTCAGGATAGAATGACAGAAGAATTAAGGAGAAATGATCTTAATAATTGTCATGAAAATAACATCACAATGCAGACCTGGTTTATTTTCTTTATGAATATGAAGATAAATTATTTTTGTTTTATTTTGATTTTAGGATTAAATATTTCCTGGCTATTTCTTCATGAAATTCACACCAAAATGCTGCTCTAATCCACTGAAACTTTGACTTGGTTGCAGAAATAAACGGAATAAACTGCTTTCTGTTGTAGTGTACATTATTCTTGTTCAAAATGCATTAAGGAACTCACTCTTGCAGGCCAAACTGGACCTCTGGGGCCGACAGGCAGTACAAAAGAATCATGCAGGTGGTCAGGAGCGCACCCAGGATCAGTCCCTTACAGATGGACCTCCATTGCCTGACTGGCTTTCCAACCATCATAGCTGCCTGGTTGGACCCTGAAAGAAAACCCTGAAGCAAAGAGAAAGATGCTTCAATAATGATTTAGTGCTACTAAGTGCAACTTCATTCTCTTTTAAGGCCCTTTTACATAAATACAGTCAAACGTGCTGTGCTTATATATGCAGAGTCCTCTAGTGCTGCTAGCATTTGATTATCGAAGCATTTCTAGTGTGTTAAGAGATATTCGTCACCATTTCCTCAAGTGCCCAATTATTTAGGTACACTGCTGCTCACTAAACTGCTTTTCTCCCTTGAGTTCAGCCATGCGGTCTACATCTGCTAAACATCTACTTACTGTATGTGGGGATTTGCAGTGGCATTGCAGGTAATTCAGCTATGGAATTCTAGAATATTTTCATTTTAAGTGACGTAGCAGGTCAATATTTATTTAAAGGTATTCTTTATTTCCGATCACAGATTTATTTCCACTGAAATAGAAAACAATATTACTCCTCTCTTATGTTTAAAGTAAACATAAGAATCCTTTTGAGAAAGGCACACTTTTGGATTAAAAGCCCTTAGGGACGTAAAGGACTCTGATGAGAAGCAGACCAGTTTTTTCCCCACTCAGTGGATGCATAGTTCATTTTTCATATGAAAGTCATGGACTTCAAGAAAGTGATAGTGACTATAAGATGTTTGTAACAAAACGGAGGTCAAATGCATTTCAAGGCTTTGACCTTTCTAATAATGTATAGTTTGTCAAGACTAATGTCGTACAGTATTACTTTACTTGTGTATTAAATATGAAAAAAATGTCCTCTGGTCTCCACCGCATGTTAGCAGGTTAATATTTAATATATGTATTTTTTACAAATATTTAATGTAATCTTTCAGTTCATCTTTATGTCATATAACTGCATGTATAACATAATAAATATAACAAGCCTAAATAGCGAAAAATTATTGTCTGACAGTATTATCCTGCACGGCTACTCACCACATAAATAAATACGTGGCATAAAATATTGCTTTTAATGTAAATAATTTTTGTCACTTTAACTGTATATTATCTTAAAGTTGATGCTAAAAAAAACAATGTTATCCTACAATAAAGTACTCCGAGTCCGAAGTCATTTTCGCTAACTTAGATGGCGCGAGTTGCCTTTGGTCAAAACGAGAGCATGCGAGTCTGCCAAATGATACGAAAAGACATAATATATAAACATTAAAAAAAATAAACAACAACAACAACAAAAACTTACAAAAAAACGTATAAATACGTACAAGTAGGCGCCGATTTCAGTTACCCAAATGAGCCGATATTGGCGAATGGGCGGCTGATTGACCAATCAAAAGCAGTTATTGCAGACAGCAGTTTAAAAACACAATTTATAAAAATAGATTTTATATTTATCTGAATTCGGACATATGTTTAACAATCTCTCTGTATATAAAATTGAAGAACAAAATATGTATTTATTATATATAGACTGCATCTAAATCAATAGTTTAAATTAGTGCAGGACATGCTTGACATGCAGAAGTAAAAAAAAATTGTATAGGCTATAACACAGCCTAATCCTAATACACAGTAATATAATCAAACTACTTTTTGATTACTTTAAGATTACCTAACTCGTTCATCGCATTATCATTCTTGAGACATGGGACAAAACAGGTCCAGCAAGGGTAACTGCTATTAGCTTTAAAAAAATAAAAATCTTTTCAATTTTAAATGTCATGAGGGATTAATAATAGAATTGTATTTAACACAATTATCACCTTCAGTTTAATTTTCTCATTATTATACAAAATCTATGTTTCGTAATGTCCTCTCACTACATCTAAAAGAGTGTGTCCACAGAGAAGGGTTCAATCATTCATATGCAATAAAATGGATAAAAATGTTTTGAAATAAAACGCTTAGGCTACTAAAAAGGAAATGAAATATTTTCTTTGGTTACCTGCATGCCATGTGACCATTAATAACGTGAACCGTTGATATGCAAATGTGCTACTTAATTATTGTCACGAATCCTGTCCAAGGACTTCCGTTTATTCACCACCAGATGTCACCTTTTCCATTACATTGACTCTCGCACTACCCAAACTGTTGCATAGCACCCCGGACTACATATCCCATCATCCATTGCACTAATCCGAGCTCATCTTTAATCAATCACACACAGGTGCTACCAATAACACACACTATATAAATCAGTCTCACACCACCATTCAAGGCCGAGTATTGTTTAGCGTTTATCTCTCATCTAGTCATAGCTACTTTACGGAGCCATTCCAAATTTCTGAATCTAGTATAGCCTTGTTCTTAGTCTGTTTACCCGTGTCTTTATCCTTGCTTGTTATCTCGTTTTGTCTGATCTCTGCCTGCCCTGAAGTTTATAGCCTGTTTTGGAATTACCCTTTGCCTTGCTGTTTCGGTCTGTTTGCACCTCGCCTGGACTCTAGCTCGTCTTGTGGATTCCCCGTTTGCCTTGCCCTCAGGATTACATTTGCCGGAGATCGACCACGCCTATTTACTGGACTACTCTTGTGTCTTGGCCACGTTATACCTGTTTGCCATTGTTTGACCCATGCCTGTTATGACCACGTCTCTGTCTAATAAAAACCTGCAGATGGATCCGCACGTCTCGCATCTCGTTCGCCCCGTAACAATTATTAACTTATACTTTTAAGACTCAAAGAGGTTCAGCTGACAAAAAAGTGTGGGAATCCCTGCATTAAATGTAAATAAGAAATAATGTGAATTTGTGCATTTTAAAGTGTTTGAAAGACAAAAGCCTTCTAAAGAATAGACATTAAATAATGTGATAATTCAAATAAAAACAAATCAGTGTTCATCAGTAGTTGATGCAATGTTGAAACGTTGAGAAAACACTTTTTAAAACTGAAATCATTTTGTTAATCCAGTGGTCAAATGCTTGGAGGCCTCTCAGTTTTCTGTGTAATAATAGCCACCTGACAAGTGGTTTTTGTGTGAATGTCCACAAAACTGGAAGACTTTCTGAATGTATATACTGTATATATATACGGTAGGCTATTTTAGAAAGGAACATTAAAACGATGGAAAAGAAGAACCAGGGAGAATCAAATTATGAATAATTTCTTTTCTACTGTGTGAATAATATGTAATCATGTAATTAGTAAAAAGTAACTGTAGTCTAATTACGAGTATTTTAAAATGCAATTTAATCTAATCACAAGTACTTAATTTTGGAATCTGAATACATATGACATGCAATATAAACTACCCAACAAAACAAATGTAACAAACTCCAAAATAAATATTAAAAGCATTGTGCTGAGATGAATGCATTGCAGTTGATGTCCAGCTAATTAATTATGCATTCAGAAGAAAAGTGACACTGTCCGCATCTCTTCATGCCTCATAGACCAGGATCAGATATCTGCAGTGCAGGGCCACAGGTGGATAACACTATGATAGAAGCACTGACTACGACAGCCATATGCTGCTGAGCACCGGCACCAAAAGATAGACGGAGAGACCGAAGGAACAAAGCTGTTTCTCTCCAAATCTAGAAAGGCCAGAAGAAGTCTGAAGGAACCCACTGTTCTTATTTGCAGCAATCTCTAACCCTGCATTTTTCAAAGTCATCCTTTGTTGACAGCAAAGTCACTAAAAACATCATCATTGTTATGCTGATGGTCACGGATAACGAGGATTTTACAGAACCACAAAGAATTACTACAGCAGCTGCAGCTCTAATTTAGGATTATAAATAAATGCATCTTTGCATCCATCAAACAAGTGTTGTTTTTGTGGAGATTTGTGGTCTATCAGTACATCGTATAAAAGTCTTTGGAGATGTTGAATGTTGTGTTTACTCACGGGTGCATTTAAACTGGGCAATGATAGTCATTCCTGCTACATGCAATCTGATGAATTTCTGTGATTTAACAAAGAATGTCACGTTATATCTGAAGTGCTGCTGGCAAATTCATAACAGACAAGAAGCCACTGTAATTTGATGATGGGATACAAATAGAATAAAGGTTTATTTTACTTTGCCCGAGAAAGCAGTCAGATTGAGCAGCCTGATTATAGCGAAAAGTTTAGGAATGAAATGGATAGTGTTTCATCAGCACTGTGAGGCCTCATGGTGATTTAAAAGTGTTTTGGAAATAGAACACATGACATTCCATCAGCAAATTAGCATATGTTCATCATAATCACAGTAATACAAAAATAATATGTGTTTTTATTTTGTTTCCCAGCAAAATCTCTAAACATCCATAGAACAACTGCATAAATATTAAGGCTTTTTTATTTTTATTTTTTAGAAAATAAAGCTTTTATAGAAGATACCTTGATTTAAATGTATTTGCCTTACCACATCATTAGGAAAAATACTTTTTTTTTTTTTAAAGATGCAGCATTGTAAATAACAGTGCCTTTGGAGCAAATGATATTCCAAAACAAAACAAAACCAAACAAAAAGCAAAACAAAACAAAGCAAAACAACCAAAAGAAAACAAAACAAAGCAAAACAAAAAAAAACAACAAAACAAAACAAAACTTATTTACTTTTTCTAGTAAAAATATCTAAACATAAAACAAGCTAAATCTTCTGTATAAACTGTATAAATTATCAAGGCTTTCACAGAAAATGTGTGTAATTAAATGTATTTTTTTTACCACATTGGTCAAATATTATTTACTCGTTTTAATAAATATAACAGAGGTTTATGCTTAAACCCAGAAAACCTGAAACTTTGAATTCATCAGAAATATGTTCTGACAACAATGATCTTTTTTTTGAGTATCTTAGTTGTGAGGATGTTTAGACTAAAAAATAGACATCAAAAATATTGATTAATACTTATTAATTCTGACTTTTCCCACAAGTTTAAAGGTACTACAGACAACAATACAATTGCACTGTAAATATTCTCCCAATATAGTTTATATTGAAAATTAAACATAAAACATTGTATAATCTCTTACCAAATCATGTAGATTCCTGTCACAGCTTGATTGGCAGAAAAAAAGCAATGATTCTGAAGAGAAAAATCTGATTTTGTTAACAATGATGCATGGTCAAGGCTGGGAAGACATTGATTCCTTCACAGTTAACTGTCCAGTCGTGCTATCCAAGGTTAACAGATCTGTATCCCTCTTATCTTCTGTGAAATATCCAGGCGATCATTCACCCTGCACGCACAACACACACACACACACACCTGGCCTCCTCTCCTCCTCCTCTGTCTGCATGCGGTAGAGCTGAGCTGGCTAAACTACACACAGAAGAGGCTCGACTTGTGACGCAAGACCAGCCATCTGGGGACCTGCACTTGTCACTCTGTGTGTCTGTTTGCATTTGTGAATGAGCGTATAGGAGAAGACAGAAGGCAGAAAGAGGGAGGTGAAGTTAGGATGAGACAGAAAGACAGAAAAAGAATAGGAGAGGAAAAGATTCAAAACAGAACAGGGTTAGTGAGAGAAAATGAGCAAGAGGAAGGGAAAGGAACAAAAGAAAGGAGGAGGGGTCTGTTCAAGCTGGAAACAGAGAGCCACTGAGAACAGATTGCTGGTTTGAAGTGGAAAAGTTGCTAGAAAGCGTAGTTAAATGCATGAGAGGGGCCAAAACTGCACTAGTTTGCTTAGCTTTCCATGTCCAAGTCACAAAAACACATTCTACGTATGCAGGATTGATGATGAAATGATATTGAAGTAAACTGGTCAAGACTCAGTGGCACAGAAATGGTTTTAAAAGTCGGAGAAATCCTTTACCTATGCTGTTCCCAGTCAAAAATGATTAGCCTTTAAAAATGCTTGTAAATCTTCGTTTTTGTAATCTTCGCATTTCTTTTTGGAATTGATTGATTATAAGCCTCACTGATCTCATCTTACACACCTCAGTTTTTGAGTGAAAAAACATTATTTGTGGATCATTTTGGCAATATTCGCTTAAAAACTTAGTACATGAGCTCAGATTGATAAAAACATTATGCTAATTGAGAGAAAACAAGTTGATAAAAAGATTGAATCTAGTATTTGGTAATATTTTTTCATAACACGAAATTTATAATCATTTTTTTGTAGGCTGGTCATTTTTGACCAAGAACATCACAAGTGTTACGAGGTAAGAAAAAAAAAAAAACAGCTAAAAATTTTTTTGGGGGGGGTTGAGTTACCCAGAGTTAAGTCAGTAAATTTAAGCCCAATACGATAACATAAACTAACATTTTCAAGATATCCAAATTTTCAAGGATTCCAAATCCTCTCCGGGTCAAAATGACCGGAACACAACATTAGGGTTTAAAGTCTAGATTATTAAGTGTATTTTTTTTACATGATGGGTTAATGACAGCTATAGTTTCATGTAAACGTTCACTTATTTCTTTATAGACACTCCCATAGGAATGAATAGACAAGCTCAGAAAGAACTTTTGCCATTAGGAAGAAGAACTTTCTGGATCATATTGATGGTTTTCATGCTGCCATTTCTGGATGTTTGCTTTAGCGACCAATTGGAAGAATCCTTTCTTATCTCAGTGTTTGCTTATAGCTGCTGTATGAGTTTCCATACAGAGGTTTGTGCAAGGAAATCATAAATTGGAGCATAAATTAAACAATAGCTTGACACATTATCCATTTCAGAAGCTCTATCTAAGGTTGTCCAATACAGGAATACAGTGATTTTTTTTAACATTTGGGAAGCATTTGTGAAAAATTGACACTGAGGAACTTGTCCTCGTGTAATAAAAGTTAAGTTACAAATATACATTTTTTTTATATTTTAATTTTATTTTAAGTTTTAGAATTTTTGCTATGTGCTTTTGTCTTTGTCATTAGTAATTATTAAATAAAAGTTGTTTACACAGATTTGTAATGTTAACCGTAGTGTTCGACAAGGTTCAAGTGAAGCCGACGTGGAAACTCTTAGTTCATTGTTGCTTTGAGGTAAATGAAATAAAACCCGCCAAAAAAATGAAATGAGGTCCCACTCATGTGGACACATCCAGTGGCACAGACTTGCAAATTTACTCAGAAAAACAGTGACCCTTAGTTTAGCCACAGGGTTAAATGACTTGATGTGTGGGTCTTTGAAATTGGATTATAATGCAGAAATAGTTCCTGTTTATTTACTCTGTTGATCACAAAAGAAGATATTTTGAAGAATGTTGGTAACCAAATAGTTGACGGTAGCCATCGACTTCCATATGGAAAAAATACTATGGAAGCTAATGGCTACCATTAACTGCTTGGTTACCAAACTTTTCTTATTTTTTTATCAACAGAGGAAAGAAACTCATACAGCTTTGGAACAAATTGAGGGTAAATAAATGATGACAGAATTCCTCGAGTGACACCCCCCAATCCATTCTCTTTATTTCGCTCACTTCTCAATGTCTCTTACTGTCCAGCACAAGATTATTCTGTTCATCCAGATCTCCTTTTGAGTGGTCTCAAACACTCAGTTCATTGTCTGCAGCCACACACACACGGACACACAGAATGTCATGCCAGTGCCAGGCAGAGTAAGAGCGACATGGCTGGAATGCAGATGGGTAACACTGCATGCTTGTGTGCGTGAACATGGATTAGTAAGAAAAAGGGCCATGAGTCGCCTGGCCTAAAGCCCACAGGGGTTACACAACGGCGAGGAGAACACCAACGTCATAGCTTCCCACCACAAAAACAAAGAGAGCACAAACATACAACGCTGCTACCAAGGGCTTCACTGATAACAAACACCTCATACAATAAAAAAAACATTTGAAGGGTTCTCTGGGTGTGACATACAAAGAAAGAGACCACGTCACGTGTTACATGCTTACAGAATAAAAGAGAGCAGATCACTTTTGAACTCGGTTCAAACAAATCCAGATTTATACAAAGCCTGCCCATAATAGTTTGTTTTATATACCTTGTATAACCAAAATCTCACAAAGGACTGAAATGGACACTGGAGAACCACTCAGAGCTAAATAATTCAGCTTGCCACCCTAAACCAGGAAAATCTGACTCCATTCAGTACTTGGAAAATTCACAATGAGGAATCCAATGCAATCTGAAACCCTCATTTTTTCATTGCAACCTTCGTTCTCTGTGGATTTCAAAATCTGTACAACTCAAGTTGTTCAAATTTCCCAATTTATAAGTACATCCATTAAAAAAAGTTAGCTACAGGTTTTTCTTTTATGTAAATTCACAGTGTTTTTGCCACATGTCCAATGATTGTTACAAAAAAAAAAAAAAAAAATAGATAATATACTATATTATATATTTTTTTTTTTTACAAAGACTCACAACCATGGTGTAAAAACATAAATAGAAATTTGGCCCGGAGGACGTTTTTTTTTTTTTTTACATGTGTGGTCCGAAAAAGGTACATTCACATTCTCAAGACCGCTTATAACACATCTAGGATACGAAAGCCCTCCTTTCAACGGTACATGATTTACTAGTTTAAGTACCATGTTGAACGCCAGCTAAAACCTCTGAGGGTCTGGTTTGCCTTTAACGTCCATTTTGCATATGAAACAACTTTAATCAAAGACAAGCAGCGAGCCCTAAAACCCCTCCTGTCACAGCACTTTATATTGTGATTTCCAAATTAAAGCATTCCTTAGGGAAGGAATCAAGTTTTGTTTTCACTTAGGAATTTGACAATGCGAGTGATCCCCGGAAACCTCAGTACATTCTAGACTTCTTTGCCCTTGGGTATCAAGTCCCATTTACACCAGAAACTAAACGACAAAGTCAAACAAAAGGTTTTACTCAGAGAGATATATATAATATATATATAAAAAAAAGATTGCTTTGCAAGCACTAAAGAAAGTGTTGTTGGTTTTTGTTTCTTAGGAAGAAAAATTCTCTCCAGAACTTACCATGGTGGTTATTTATTTGATAAAAAATACAGCAAAACAATAACATTGTGAAATATTACAATTTAAAATAATATTTTAAAATTTAATTTATTCCTGTGATGCAAAGCTGAATTTTCAGCATAATTACTCCAGTCTTCAGTGTCAAATGATCCTTCAGAAATAATTTTATTATACCGATTTGCTGCTCAAAAATCATTAGTATCAATATTGAAAAAGCAATTATACTTCATTATTCAGGACTGTTTGATAAAAAGAAACTTCAAAAGAATAGCATTTATTTAAAATGTAAATATTTTAACTCTTTACTGCCAACTTTGATCCCTTTAATGCATCCCAACTAAATAAAAGTATTAATATTTCTATAAAAGGAAACTGCAGTATACATCACAAATATCTAATCATATAAACATTGTAGAATTTATTACCTGCTTAAGGAAATAGTGTACCAAGTCATCCTGTAGTAAGCATACTGAGAGCCTGTTGTTGCAGTTCTACTCCTAGCACAGATGAAGAATGCGTGAAACGTGCCTTACAGCTATTTGCAATGTCGATATGACAGCTTTTCGTCATCTGCTCTTTTCTAGTTGATTCTAATCGCAACGGCAATTCTTTAAAAACGTCCTTTATCCAAGTTAGTACATTAAAAATGTCACAAATTTGAAACATGCACACAGAATAAAAAAAATGTAACTTCATTTCATTAAAGATAATCATTATCTTATGTTTATTAGAAATGTGTCAGTCAAAACTGATGAGCAAAGACATAAGAAACGCAGAAAGGTGTTACTGAAACCAGTTTGGGCAAACTTAAATGACACAAGGAGTTCAGTGCATCATGTACAATTCCCATTAAATGATGCAATACGTTGAAACGAGAGAAGAAACACTTCTCAATCTCTCAACAGCACAAGAAGCACTTTAATACATAAAAATCAGCACTTTTTCTTCTTCTTCTTCTTGTCGGCTTTGTTGGAGTCATCGTGAGCTTTCCTCTTAGCTGCTAGCTTGTTGGCCTGTTGGAAGGTGTGCATTAGATTCATGAACAATGAATTCTGTCAAGGTCACTGGAGCTTAAATAATGAGCCAAATGTAGGTCAAGCACCTTCTAAAGGGCTTTGGCAGCCACTGTGCGAGCTGTGAATTACCTCCACGTTTATTCATTTAACTATTAACCAAAGCAGCACTCGTTTACAAAACACCATAAACTCATATCTCACTGCATAAAAAACAACAACAACTAAGAATCAAAATGAAGTACTATTCTGAATCCTTCTTCTGGTTAGATTAGATCGTTTCAAAAGAAAGCATATAAAATTGAAAAATGGTACCCGACATCTATTTCTAAGCAGGCTTACCTCTCTGACGTGTCTCTTCTTGCCAAACATGATCTTGTCATAGAGGTATTTCTCTTTCTTCTTCATCATCATAATAGCCAGTCTCTTCTCCTCTGCTTTCTCCTCTTGTTCAGCTCGCATGCGGTTCTCTGGTTTGACTTTACCAGGGGTCACCTTTACTGACAGACTCTGAGGGAAAACCAGCACATGACAGACTTTTACGTTTTATATTTATTTGACATATTCCTCCACAAAATGTTTCATTTAAGGTGCAGCAACAAACTAAAAAAAAAGAAAAGATTCCATGCCAAAAAAAAAAATCATCCACATTTAGAATCAAATAATGTAAATTGCACACATACATCGTAAACCGTACAACCGACATGAATAGTAAAAAAAAAAAAATCAAACTGTTTGAATCTTTGGTCAAAATATATTACAAAAAAAAAATCTAAAATGTTTGCATTAGTGTTTTTTGTTGAGTATCATATTTGATACATCAGGCTTTTATGGCTCATAATAGTATGGTAAAGTAAGAATCACTCTATCTACTCCCAGGACATAAAAAAACCCAGAAACCCTCAATTTTATTCAGAGGCCCAAATGGAGCAAAAATATCCAGTTTGGTACAGTCGTTTAAAATTGCTATTTATAAATATAAAACGAAATTTTGATAGCTAGTAATATGAATTAATGAGAACTTTATAACAGTATAACAGACTACTTAAAAACATAAATATCAGTTGTCGGTCTATATCTCCCAATAATATGCCTTAGTAAGACAATATTTAAATGCTTAGTTTTATGATCAAAACTCTGTAGTTTTTATTGTGGGGGCAAAACACATAATACAACGCAATGCAATAAAACAATGATTGAGAGATCAACAAATAAACCTTCCTCAAAAGCCTAATTACCATATTTGATACCTTTTTAACATGGTTTTTCTGAAAAATTATTAAATGGACACTCAAATAAACCTACATTGCTTCAGTAGATTGAAGGTTCGAAATTCTCGTCCGAATTTCTCACGGTAATAAATACATACGACTTCGCGTTGTCAATTACGTTTACACACCGCTCCGAAACTTTCATCCAGTCATAAAAAAAAAAATACAAATTTGAGATTCAGGTTCGATTTTCTGCGTTGTCGCATCCTTAGCAGTATTTTGATAGGAAAGGTGACGAACACGAAAAAAAAAAAACTTAACGAAATTGTCGGACCTCCGTGCACAAAGGACCTTAAGTTTTATTTAAAATAGTACCCAATATAAAAGCTATTCTTACATTTATGTAATAAAATACCGTGATTTTGAACGCAAAAGGCATGTGAACCACAAGCTGGAGGGGGTTGTTTTGCAATTCTACAAAAAGATCTTTTACTTGCTAAAAAATAATAAACTATCAAATCAGACAACAGAAGGCATGAAGCAAGCGGTTACAGGTTTTTCAGTTAAGGTTTGATCATGTTGATCATCTAGAGAAGAAATCTGCACATCAAATATGAGACAGTAGGATGGGCAATATGCAAAAAATCATATCACAATATTTTTAGAAATATCAGGATTTATGATTTTAATCACGATTCTTTGTCATGTTTGTTTTACTATTTTGTAAGTTGTCTGAGCATTACAGACAAACTAATTTCCCTATTATAAAGGCAAAGCCTTTCAAGGTATCAAAATATAAAAAAGAATGGCAGATATTTAGGCTAAAGTGGGCGAAGATAAAAATCTTTGTCATTATTTTATCTTTGTTATTAAAAAATAAGAACAAAGAAGAAGATTTTACAAATACACATAATATACAAATAAGACAAACAGTGCTTTTTTTCAGGTACAGTAGGTGTATTTATCAGGAGCATTCAAGAAATTGAATTAAAAAAATATAAAAATAAAAGACTAAATAGATTGATTCCTATTAAAGCACCCGTATTCAAGTTTTTCAGTCAAGAGTAGCGAGTTATTTTTCTCTTTGTGTTTTGTTGTTTTATTAGCGTTCACGGATTGTTCACCCAAAAATAAAAATTCTGTCATCTGTCTGTCAATTCATTCATAGTGTTTGACTTTTATACTACCATCGTTTACTCACTCAAAGTTGTTTTAAACCTAAACGAGTTTCTTTCTTCTGCTGAACTTAAATGTTATTTTGAAGAATGTGGAAAACCAAACAGTTGCGGATTCACATTGACCTTCCATAAGTATCCCCCCCCCCCCCCCCCTACGATCAAAGTCCGGGGACCAGCAACTTGTTTGGTTACCCACATTCTTCAAAATTCTTCTTTTGTGTTCAGCACAAGAAAGAATTAATACAGGTTTGGGACAAAATGAGAGTGAGTAAATAATGACAGAAATTAAATTTCAGGGTGAACTATCCCTTTAATGACAGACGGCTGCATGTTTAGTACTGTCCCTTTAAGACCTGCACGCATAATATACAGGCACGCATCCAGTTCTCTCTCAACTGTTTACTTTCATTTTACCAGACATTACCAACTGAGTCTATATGTAAAACTTGTGTTTTGACAGTATTAGCGCAAAAGATAACTTGGTTCAGAAATCAGGCGCTATTTGACAGGCTTTTTAGTGCGCGCGCTTCGGATGTATGCTCTCAGTAAAAGTGCACATCAGAACAGCGCGTGAATGAAATGTTTAACCTTGCAAGGCTTTAAAGCACATGCTAGTAATGTACTTGTGATTGCGAATAAATGCAGTGTCTCGTGAGTGTAACTCTACAGAGTTATCACTGAAGTGAATGCATGTCGTTGTACAGTATATTGATACGGCGGCGCCAGAACTGCAGCTGATAGAATGTGTGCTGTAGCACGATACTACGATATGTCTTCAAAAAGCAGATCGTGGAGACATTTTTATCGTCCACGATCAAAAATCGTCATATCGCACAGCCCTATGATACAGTAGGCTATATATGGTTAAATGTTTTAACTTGTAAGTCTGCAATTTTTGTGCCGCTAAACAAACAAGCAGCATGACCGCAAAAATAACTTCTGCAAACTTAAAACCATCTTACCTTTCCCTGAGCTCTCTTCTCCATTTCAGCTAAATTAGCTTCATCTTCATCCTCACTTTGATCATCTTCGTCATCGTCATCATCCTCTTCCTCCTCCTCATCATCATCTTCCGCTTCTGTGAAGAGTTTGTTTGTGAAGTCAACAATCATTGAGCATTCACACATAATCATATGCCAAGAATCATTTCATAAACCCCTCACGTGGCTTCTCTCCTCTCTGCAGGGCCTGGAGTTTGAGTTTCTCAGGCGGCACATAATCTCCCTCGGTCTCCTCCACGAATGGTGACAGATGGGGCGGCAGTGTAACTCCCAGGAAATATTCCTCTACGGGTAACAGTATCTTCCCATTTACAGAGTCATACACCCACTGGGGCTGGATGTAGTACCTGCAAGGTTGAGAAATGCATCAAGTACAAGAATACACAGTTAATGTAAAGTATGCACTGTACGGAATCAGGGAGATTTGCTTTCGGACCTGTTTATATACTGTTTGTCGATGGTGGGTCTGTCCACAATGTGATGTGTGATTGTTTCGTCTGTTTCATCGTAAGTGCTCCCGATGCACAGTGATTTATCCCAGGAGACCTGTCCCCCGAAACACCTGCACAGTGTACAACACATTCTTATATACTGACAAACATGTTACTTTTGGTACAGTAAAACTGTACATACACAAACTATGAACGGCTGCATTTCGACAAGTTACTTGTATTGGGGTTATTAAAACTGAAACGTTGTTAACAACAAACAAAAACTAAATCCATAAAAACGGTTTATATTGAAAGTACTAAAATAAACTAAATTAAGGAAAATTAAATCTCATTCAAAATATTAACAAAAACTACATCAGTGTATTAATAACACTAAAGTAACACTGACTTGTATGCAAATATACCACAAATTAAAACCTTTGGCAGATAGTGTCCAAAATAGCTTTTTTTTTTTTTTTTTTTAAAGGGGCTTAAATACGGTCTCCACCTCAGATGGTCAGACTAAATATTTCTTTTATACAAGGTTTGCAATTTAACTAAAAAAATAAATACAAATAAAACTTTGAAATCAATTCATAAAATTAAAAAGAATTTAAAAAATATATACGTATCAATCATTTAAATTAAAATTACACAATTTTGTACAACAACGTTTACATGGTTGAATAGCTGCTTGACAAAATGCTTGATAAAAGTTGAGAAAATCCATTAATGTTTCCACCACGCTGTAGAAATAATGTCACTTCCTGCATGTCACAGAATTTATTAAAGGAATTATCTATGCAGTAACAGAGTATGGGAAACCGCTAAACCTCAAGAGATTTGTTCATTAAAAATAATTCTACAATAGACTGGATATCAATTTAACAGTCAAAAGGATTGGCACCGTTGCATGATTTTTATTGTTGTATTGAGCTGAGATGAGACAAATACATATTTGTTGATATTATATTAATTACTAGATTATCAAAAATATCTAATCTAATATCTAGTTCTACCTCTAAAAACAATGTGCCTTCGCTTCTTTAAAAAAAAAAAAAAAAGGCACAGCAAACCATTTTGTAAAGGGAAAGTGCCATCGATAAGATGATGTGTGATAAAAATAAGTTAGTATGTAACACTCCTTCACCTGATGACAAAAGCCAGCGATTCCCTGGGAACTTCTCTGTTTAGGAAAAACTTCAGCCCTTCGAAGAGCTTCTTCTGTTTGTTTTGCTCCAGCTCGATCTTCTCTCTCGTCTCCATTTTCTCCAGGTCTTCCTGCAATTGAAAGTGCATTTAAAAACGACATGAAAAAATGAGGACAGAGGTCGCCTGCAGTCACGCTGGTTTCATCAGAATGTTTTTTTAACACCTTCAGCGTGTAACCAAAGTAACAGTCTCCCTCTGTGAACATGACACATGATATACAGTCTGTCCAAAACAACAATTAATCAAACGCGGGTTAAATGCTTCACTGACTCACGCCTTGTGATGTGTGACTAAATAACAAGTGTCTTGTGAGGTTTTGTTCTTTCTTTCTAGTAACTGACGTGTGGAAAATTATTGTGGAGTCACATAGTTGCATTAATTACAGATGGTTTAGCAAGTCAATAGGAATCTGACAGCTTTGAGTTTGCTACCAAACAGCTGTGCAACATTTTTTATATTGGGACCATGAACCACTTTAAAATGCATTTCATGAAAGGTGCTCTACAAATAAACTTTTTAAAAAAAAGTTTGTTTTTAATTAAGTAAGGGATAATGCACATCCAGCCGGTTGTTATCTCAGAATAAACCCAGACAGGGTGATCAGGACCTGAAGGGGTTTATTCTGAGATGACAACCGGCTGGATGTACATTATCCCGCTTATTACACGGCTAAAATGATTTGTTTTTACCATATATGTTGAAATTAATGCTGAAGTCTTCCATTGTAACACGCGGTGGTTAAGTGTTTTCAGTCACAAGATGGCATCAGACATTCCCACGGGACTCTTTAACATATATAGCACTGGGCAAGTAACTTCGTAGTACCCGGATTGACGGGGTTTGATTCAATGGCGTTGTGATCTGAATACCAACCGCGTGATGGCGATTGACCAGTCAGAATCAAGTATTCCACAGAGCCGTCTAATAATTGAAACTAAGTTTAAGCCTCCATTGTTTTTACATATAGCCCTACAAAACCGTATTGTGATTGTCATGCCACGGTACTATGATACATATACAGTTCTAAGGAACCAAAAATGGCCATATTCATATCCATTTTCATGATAATTCAGGGCATCCTATAGTATTAAAACGGGACATTTCAAAATAAATAATAACAATCATGGTAATGATGACTGATTATTTTATTATTATCATTAATTGTATTACCATGTCCAAATAACCACGGCAATAACAAAAATAAGAATTAAGAACAATAATAACATTACAATAATAATTATTATTACTATTATATTTGTATATATTACATTTTAGTAATATCAATTTTTATAAATACTTAAATCTAATACCATCCTCCAATGAAGTCATTAGTATGCTATTCTGTGCTATTTGTACCAAGGAAACAATTAATGCACCATTTATAATGATGTTTAAATATTATTAGAATGAAATAATAAGACAATAAAAATAAATGTTCCAAATAACAGGGACTATTATTATTATTATAACTGTTGGTTATGGTCCAAGGTAATAATTAGCTATATTTTTTTTTTAATTATTATTATTATTGTTATTATTACTACTACTACGCTATTTGGACATTGTAAGCGAATATATCACGATATATTCTAATCTTATTAATGATTATAACAATAATATTAGAACGTAAAATATAAAACAACAACAACAACAATATAATAATAACAATAATAATAATCATAATCACCTCCAAATAACTATAGTTGTCATTAATATAAATATATTACCATGTCCTCCCTGGAATTTTAATTTTTTTTTATAAGTATACTGTTTTTAACTACAGAATGTTACCCAATATGTAATATCATTGTATTAACCAGAGGTCATTTTTGTAAGTCACTGCCGGTGTTCATAATACAGACAGCTGTCTGTCGCTCACCCCTTCAGCAGGGAAAAGGTCCAGCTCCGCCTCCTCATCCTCCACTAAAGGAACCGTACGGGCCAGGCTGGCACTTAACGCTGACAGTTTCTGGTAGGAGATGTGAAGATTCATATCTTTAAACACACTGTAATATTTGGCCCAATTTAATGTTGATATGAAAAGAGAAAATGAAACAGTCAGTACCTCAGAATAGCTTTCTGATTCCAGGGCATAATCTTCTTCACACTCTGGTTTGAGGCTGAACTCTCCTTGTCCATCAAGCTAACAAGCACCAGAATACAAAAAAAACACACACATTCCATTTCCAATTGGAATTCTGCTACTGAAAAATAAAAAGGCATTTAATGGAAGCACATTTTGTGTGTTTTACCTTGGGCGGGTAGACAAGGTTGAGGGTCTGGTAAAGGCGGAAGTTGACGAACCCAAGCAGCGTTGTGTAGAGTTCTGTAAATGTGGCCATAACTCTGTAGTCCACATCTGTAGGGTGCTGAGGAGAGCAGGGACAGGGGTCAAGATCAAACTTTATTAAGATCCCTTGTGGGCAATTTGGATGCAGCGAAAAACAGAAGTACAACAGACCCATACAATACATTCCAAACATATATACATAAAAATATTTAAATAAAATACAGTAAATTTCCCTAACAAATTCATTAAGGACCATTTATCAGCCGAATTGCACAGGGAACAATCAAATATGTGTATCGGTTGCTTTTCATCTTTGGTAGCCCATAACGAGAACCTAAAGGGAGCATAAAGAACTCTGGATACAGAAAATGGGCACTGTCCAGGAACACAGATTGGGCCCGACTCAAAACATTTCTATTAAACGAGAATACCAAACTTCTTTGTTCTTTACTTATGATCTTCCCACTAAGAGTAACTATTCTATTTAATGCATTTTTATGTTTCACACTGAGACTTCCAAACCAGCAGCTAATAGAGAAGGACAATACTGGCTCAATATAAGACTTATAGAACAATTCCATCAATGTCCTATCTATATTGATTGAATGATCTTAATTTTCTTAAACAGTATAAGCGTTGCGGTCCCTTTTTACATAATACCTCTCTGTTCACATCAAAACACAATCTGTTATCAATAGAGGTCCCCAGATATTTATAACGGTCCACACATTCTACCTTCTCACTCCTCGTGGCCTAATGGTTAGAGAATCGGACTCGTAACCCAAAGGTTGCGGGTTCGAGTCTCATACCGGCAGGGATTGTAGGTGGGGGGAGTGAATGTACAGTGCTCTCTCCCACCTTCAATACTACGACTGAGGTGCCCTTGAGCAAGGCACCTGTGTGCACTTTGGATGGGTTAAAATGCAGAGCACTATTATGGGTCACCATACTTGGCCACATGTCACGTCCCTTTTCACACTAATAAGGGTAGCCTGGGAAGAATGTGGTTTTGTTCTAAAGTCAATAATCATATCTTTTGTCTTAGACATTCAATTGCAAACAATTGCAAACAGTTGCACCATTTCACAAAGTCGTCAACCACTGGATCATGACGCATTTCGTTATTTTCCAGAAGACTCACGATGACTGTTATCATCAGCAAACTTTTACTTATGCAATCATTTGTATATAAAATATACAATAGAGACAACAAAACACAGCCTTGAGGAGTTCCTGTAGATGTTATCAAGGGAGCTGAGAAACTACCATTAACTCCCACCCTTTGAGTTCTGTCAGTTATGGCGCTTTTCCACTGCGTGGTACGACTCGGCTCGGTACGGCACGGCACGGCTCGGTTTGCGTTTCCACTGCAGTTTAGTATCGCTTTAGAGTGGGTGGGATTATTCACATGTCGTTATATTTGCACCGCCTCTACTGCCGTGACTCCTAAAAAACTTTTTCATTCCGCGTCGCCCCATCAAGCTCTCGCTGGATCCGCTCCTCTGCTATCAAGGAGAGGAACGTCTGTACTTCCTCAACAGGGGGAACAGCCACTTTTTGGTTGTTAAAAAAAGGTGCGCTTGTTTAAAACAGTTGCGTTCGATCCTTCGCTGGCTGTGCTGATTTAAATCTAGCGGTTCTGTTGTGTTTGTGTCGCAAGTTCAGTGACGCAGGTAGTGACGATTCTCTGCGGCCAATCCGTGATCAGCAGATTTTACACGTCACGTTTTGGTAACGGTACGCTTGGAACCCCAACCGAGTTGGTGCTAAAAAAAGTACGCTGTACCAGGTACTGTACCCAGTGGAAAACCCCCCAAAAGTGAACCGTACCGAGCCGTACCATGCAGTGGAAAAGCGCCATTATAAAGTCTAAAATCCAACCCACTAAATTAAAATCAAGAGCAAAATTAGTAATGAACTTATCTGCTAAAATATGAGGTTGTATAGAATTAAAAGCAGATGTTTTATTTAATACCAAATTTAATAAAGTTGCTGTTGCATCTTCGACACCTCGCTGTGTTCTATAAGTGAACTGAAGGGGGTCTAAAAGATTTTTGGTTTTAGCCAACAATTCTTCTTTTACTAATTTCTCAAAACATTTCATTATAAGAGATGTTAGTGCTATTGGCCTAAAATCATTTAGAGTTACTGCATTTACAGTTTTAGGCACAGGCACCACAGTAGCCTGTTTCCACAATTTAGGGACTCTCTGGAGAGCAAAAGACCACTGAAAAATATTACAGAACACTGGTGCCAATTGCTCAGCACAAACCTTAATTAAATGCCGTCCAATATTGTCTGGTCCAGGAGTTTTTGTTTTCTTACAACCCCTAAAAACTTTAATTACATCTAATTCATCAAAAAAGTTATTATAGTCACCACTGCAACTCATTTTATAATTCTTAGACTCCATTTTGAGACCAAATTCAGGTGGATCAAAGCGTAGATAAAACCTATTTAGTTCCTCAGCCAACTGACTACTAGAGTCATACCCATGTAACTGAATTCTCTTAGTCTCACACCCTTTAGATCCAGTTATAACGGGCATGCCCTTCCAAACTGACCCCAAATTATTCCTACTCAACTCTTTCTCTAGGTTTATTTTATAATTTAACTTTGCTTTCCTCACTTCCATTTTAATCTCTTTCTGCAATTTTAATCTTTTTGCCAAATCGCCCTCATAAAATGCTCTACATCTTTCATTCATAAGTACGTTCAAAGATTTTGTGAACCATGGCTTATTGTTTGGGAATATTTTACAAAGATATTGTTACATGGGATGAACATATCTTCACAGAACAAGATATAACTACTAAAAACATCTGTGAGTTCATCTATTTCATAAAAAGTCATAAAAAACATCCCAGTCCGTACATTCCAGGCATCCTTGCAAAGATGCAATGGACTCCTCGGACCACATTCTAATTCTCTTAGTCTGTGGTTTTTGTCTTTTGTAAAACTGTTTTATATACTGGGACAACCTCCCACTGGAGGTTTAACAACAGACTTATATGCACCTTTAATTGATCCATAGCAAAGGTCAAGAGTCTTGTTAAAATGAAACTGCTTCATGGAACATTTATTAATAATCACCCACAATTAAGTTCGGGACATCTGGAGATATGCATTGCAGTTTGTGCACAACACTACCAAGAGTCTCTGCTGCGTTTGCTTCGTTTGCCCTCGGATGAATATAAACCACGGTAACGAAAAGTTGTGGAAATTCCAGAGGAAGGTACTGGGGTCGAAGTGATACAGAGAGTAGCTCAATATCTTTAGTACACACACACTCTCTCTCACAGTAGCAGAACTGCACCACTCATGGTCGATATATAGGCAAACACCACCTCCTAACTTTTTCCCCGTAACTCCAGGGCAACGATCGGTACGAAGAGGGATGCTAAACCCATCAATAATGACAGAATTATCAGGGTCGGTGTGTTAACAGTCATTATAAAATAATAATCTATTCTATAGAAAGACCTCAGCATCCAAAATACTGCGAAACATAAGACACTGTTAAAAAAGAGCCATTAGAGCCATGTGTTAAAAAGATTTTACATGGTTAAGTAGGTTGGGTAACCACTGCAATATGCTAAAAACAATTCCAATTCCTTAATTATAATAATAATAATAATAATAAAAAAATATCATTAAAATTACATTAAACCTCATTTGCGCAACCCAAAAATGCAAATTTGGTGTGTTGCAAATCCTAGTTGCAACAGTAACTACTACTAAAGTTTGGCATCGTTAAGATTTTTAAAAATGTTTTTGAAATATGTCTCCTATGTCACAAGGTTGCATTATGTTATCAAAATCCAAATCCCAGTAAAAACAGTATACTAGGACTGCCCTCGACTAAGGATTTTTTCTGTTCGATTAGTAGTCTTTCATTTGAAGCATTAGTCGACTAATCGCACGTTTATTAATAAACCATTTCAATCATTATAATGAGCCTTTAATTGCATACACAGCCAAATAAGCGCTCAAGTATGCATAAAGCTTGCCACAGCGCACCACAGAAGAAATGATACATAACCCCAGTACCCTTTTACCCACCAGTAAAAAGACTGCATTAACATTTTCATTATGGTTAGGGTTAAATTCCCATCAAACAAATTATGATTATTGGCCATTCGCACTATAACACATATGTCTGTTTCCAAAAATTCATAACTGGACCCAGAGGGCACCCTCACATGCATTTCTCAGTCGTAAAATTATTTTCACTGTGGTGCTGGTTATGCTGCTCTTACGTCGTTTCAGAGAACCATCGGTCAAATATTTCAATCGTCGCTCAGGCTGACCAAATGAGGCACTGAAATCTGTGTTCTGATTTGGTTCTAGTACATACCGGTTACATAGGAACCGGTGCCATATTGGTACCGGGTTTCAGTACCCAACCCTTTTAAATATTGATAAACTAGTGCTTTCCTTTGTTACGTATTTTAGAGATAACTCGTTGACACTGACTCGTCATCTCCGCAGTAGTGATGCGCCTGTGTGCATGTTTCACACGGATTACAATCTGAGAATATTTGTTTTCCATTTCAATTGTTTTATTTGAAAGTAGACATTTCACTCTCTCTCTATATATTTTTAATGTCTGTACGGCAAAGATATGCATGGAGTTTCGCGCTCAAGTTCACGGAGACCGAGACAGCAGAAAGCGCATCATCTTTGCTTTCATTATTTTACAAAAGCGCGTTTTGTTGTTATTGTGAGTGCACATAAATAAACGTAGAGTCTTTACAGATTTGAAAGATGTATTACTGTTATCTGTATGATGGAGTATTTTAAGAGCAAGTGAGCGCACCGGCGCCTCCATCTGTCCTGCAGTGAGTGCGCTAGTAGCTTCCACACTCCGCACAGACACTATAGCGCACATTTCTCTAGGTTAACATTAGATTGAGTGGTCATGTAAAGTTGCTAATACTTACATATTTCAGATGATTAGCCATATTTGAGGTCGATGAATGATGGGCGAGCGTTTAGATGTCCTGCCCGATGTACTGTATTACCATAGACTAGCCGTTAACGATCTTCGCATGTGGATTTTATTTTTTATGCGACTGACTAATAACATTTTGGTCGACCAAGCCTCGACTAACGATTAGTCGACTATTAGGGGGCAGTCCTAGTAATATTATTACTCCAGTCTTCAGTGTCACATGATCTTCAGAAATCATTCTAATATGCTGACTTTCTGCTCAAGAAACATTTCTTAATATTATCAATGTTGAAAACAGTTGTGCTGCTCAGTATTTTTGTGGAAACAGTGATGCATTTTTTCTTTCAGGAATCTTTGTTGAACAGAAAGTCAAAATACAAGCATTTATTTTTAACATTATGAATGTCTTTACGGTCTCTTTTGGTCAATTTGTGTAAAAAAAATACACATTAAATATCATGGTTTGTCCTGATTCAGAATCAAACCTGCTTCCCTGGTGCTTTTCATGTGTGATACTTCAGCAAAATGATGAAAAAATATTTAACTTTTCTTGAATTAAATTTTAAATTAAATTTTCAAGCCTCAAGCATGAAAAATATACTGTATATTTGTACTCACATCATGGGCAAACTGATATGGTATGATCCATGTGATGGTTTGTCCCAGGACCTCAGCCTGGTAGTAAATACCCTTAATAGAAAGAAAAACCTGAAGAAACAAAAATAGAATTATTAAGAGATCCACTAGCTGTAACAAAGTTGAATCATTTAATTAATTTTAAAAATGCACACTTTTCATAGCATATGTTTATAGTACCTTTCTCAGGGACCGTGAGGCGATAATGTAGTTCATCCATTCGACGCTAAGTCTCCGGCACAGCTGAATTGTCTGAACGTGGCATTTTCCTGTGCGAGCGAACGTAGAAAACAGAAAACTCATAGAAAGGGCATCATCTACATCTCGGACAGCATCAATGAACGTGGGATACCTAGAAAAACAAACTTATTTTAGAAACAGTATGAGACAACGACAGATATTCAATCAATGTGGCTACTGAACAAAATATTTCAGCTCAATTTGAGCTAAAGTAGCTAACTTCGGTGCCAGATATAGGTGACATATGTTTTGGAAATATAAGTCTGACTAACAGTTTTGGAGATTTCCCAACAAAAGAAGGAAAACAGGAATGAAAGCTGCACCTGTTGAGCCATTTCATGGTGCTTTTAATCAAAATTAAGTTATAAACTGCAAATTCATGTCCATTGTCAAGTACTGTAATATTTGCTCAAGTCATTTCAGTAACACACAATCTTTTCTTTCACAGGTGCCCATAAAGTAATATTTTTATTCAGCAAAGATGCATTAAACTTCAGTGAAGGTAAAGACATTTATGTCATAAGATTTCTATTTTAAAAAATGCTGTTCTTTTGAACTTTCTATTCATCAAAGAATCTAACGGAAAATGTAGCACTGTTTCCACAGAAATATGAAGGATCATGTGACACTGAAGACTGGAGTAATGATGCTGAAAATTTAGCTTTGCACCACAAGAATAAATTATATTTTACAATGCATTCAAATAGAAAATGGGTCTTTCAAAGTGCAAATATTTTTTCAGAATATTACTGTGTTTTACTGTGTTTTTTGACCAAAAAAAATGCAGCATGGTGATTTAAAGCATGAAGAAAATTTTACTGTCCCAAACTTTTGAACAGTTGGGGGGAAAAAAACCCTCACTTTCAAAATTCAATTGCCAAACCCTGCTGATGTAACAGTTGTAAACAGAGTAGATTGGACGGAGGACGAGACAGACAGTCAGTCGAGCCAAGATAATTAAAGTATCATATTCTTGATATTCTTGTGAATTTTTGGATTCTCATAACTGATCTGTCTGTGGACAGGGACTGAGACTCTTCCCGTAATCATAATACTGTTTGGACACAAATAGGTGCTTATCACATAACACTGTCTGGACACACAGAAAAGTCATTCACAGCATGTTGCTGTTGTTGGGACAGAGTTGAAGTGCGCCCCCTGCAGTCCACAGACTGCACCGTGTTTACTCTCACCTCTCCTTGATGATGTGGTCCAGTTTGTACGCAGGCTTGTTCTCTTTCATTCTCTGCACTCCGCTCCACTCAGCCTTGCCATATGCTTTCCGCAGTTTCCGCACAAAAATCTATGCCCAGGGAATGTATAGTTAGCATATAGATTGTCTTATGAACTATTTCCTCAGTGAAAATATAAAATCAGAATTTAATGTAGGATGCCTAGTTTTTTTTTTCTTCAGAACTTTGTGGCAAATAACACAATCTTGTATTTGCAATAAGCAACCAAAACAAGTGTTTTAATGTTTTTATGAGTTTTCACAGAGACTGGCAAGAGTGTCACATGCACTGTTTCATGCAAATGTACAAGAAAAATAGCTAATTAATTTAATATAGGGACAAAAGCATATTTCTAAATAAAAACCATGTAAATTATAATTTCATTAGCAGTTTTCGTAGAAAAAAAATTACCCATTATAAATTAAATAAACCTTTAATAAATAAAATATTTTTCTCACCAATTTCTAACATTTTGTAATGTTATATCACAATTGGTAAGCAGGTTCTTAACTTTATTTCCTACCATTCATTTTTTTCTGTAATTAGATAATGCTGACATAAAATATGGCAACTACTTGGCAACTAAATGAATTGAAGAAAGTACTAAAACTAAAAAATTAAGGCTAAATAGAAATGTAAAAAAGAGAAAAGCACATACATTGCGAACATTACATGAAACCTGGAAATATCAAAATAAAACAATTCAAAATATTAATAAATATATTATAATAATATATAAATAATACACAAATAATACTGACTAAAACAGGTAAAGGGATGCATTTAGCTATTACAGAACCAAAACAATTAAAAGAAACTTTGAAGTAAATATTTCTTTAAAAAGTTGACATTTCTCTCTCTCACTTTCGGCTGTCAGAGCTTTCCACAGCTGATCATCTGCATGTTTCTTTGGCATATATTTTACATTGTTATTGACATTGTTATTACCTACCAAACAAGTATTTTAGCTCCACAGTCATTTAAGTTAAAGCTTGAACATGAAAAAGTGATCAAAATGATAAAGATTAGAGGATGCAGCTGCAAACACAAAGCAGCATCTAGCTTTACTAAAGCAGAGTTCTCACCTTGTACTCTCTGAACTTGCCAACGATAGGCTCATGCAAGAGGAAGCGGATGTCTTTCAGCAGGTAGAAGGTTCTAGGCGCTGTCGAGCCCTTGTTGACCTTCTTTTTGTGTTTGGGTTCATGAGGATAGATTCCTTTCAATATGCATAACCGCCTATGAGAAGCAAGTATTAATTCACAAATGCTTACAGTATATACATCTGTAATCTCAACTGGTGGTTCACAAAAAAAAAAAAAAAAAAAAAAATGGGAAAAATACTAAAACATAATAATAACAATGCAATTAATGCATCACATTTAGACATGTGCCGGTATTCGGTAATGCGATATATCACGGTAATGAATATGCACGGTATTGTTATCGTGGACACTTCTAAATACCGTGAATAATTATATATTACAAATTATTCCGAATTTTTAATGCATTTTAAGATTACTTTTCCCATCAACTGGTCAAAATGCACAACACTGCTGTATGCTGCGTGAAAGACGCGTGCGCACTCTGATGTAAATAAGCGTGGACGAGAAGCACATGGCGGAACATGCGAGAGACGCTCTGGATGAAAGCGCACTTTCACTCTCTGACAGCAGATGGCGCTAAACTGCAGAAATACAGCCGTTACACCGGAAACCTTGTAAACAAAGCAGCTGCACTACTTTCTGTTTCGGAATCGTGTTTAAATGATTTAAACAGCCATTCAGATTTGTGTATTTGCTATGATGTTCATCACAGCGCCAAATACTTAAATATTTAGACTTAATAGGCTTTTTATTTTCAAACTTTTACATTTTAATCTGGACTACAACATGCCCTAGATATTGTTTAAACGTGTTTTGATTCTTTATTGTTCGGTCACTTTACATTAGGGCTTCATTAGTTAACATAAACTGCCAATGAAAAATTCTTCTGAACATTCATTAATCTTAGGTATTCCAGTATTTAATAACAGGTTGTTAAAATCGAAAGTTGCAACTGTGTTATTTAATGAGCTAACATGAACTAAGACTTGTATTTTTTAAACAAAGATTAATAACTTCTGTAGCAAATGTAGCTATTGCTCATTGTGAATGTTAATGCATTAACTAAGCTTAACTAATGCGGTCTTATTGTAAAGGGTTCTTTTGCACTTTAATCTGTGTAAAACTTTATACATTTTTCTGTATTGCTTTATTGCATTTAAATGTTATTTTTGTTATAAGAAAAAAGTTATTAAACCTGTTATACTGTATTATGACAGCACTTTTTAAAAACTAAATTTCAATATCGTGATAACACCATATACTGTGATAAAAGCATTAGGAATTAATCGCAACATGAAAATTTGATACCGGCATATCCCTATTGTACATAGTTGAGAAGATGGCAAAATAAAAACATATCTTTTAAAAGTAACTTTTAAATATCCTTTATTATTGATGTCAAATGTTCAATCAAACTCTGAGGTACTGTAGCACAAATTTATGTCATTTAGCAAAAGCTAGTTAAAAACTACTAATACACATAACATTTATATATGACACTATATGCGGTATATGACATTCTATATGAACTAACGACTATTTGTGACCCTGGACCACAAAACCTGTCATAATTAGCACGTGTATATTTGTAGCAATAGCCAACAATACATTGTTTGGGTCAAAATTATTGATTTTTCTTTTATGTTAAAAATCATTAGGATATTAAGTAAAGAGATCATGTTCCATTTAGATATTGTGTACTTTCCTACCGTAAATATATACCCTCATGTTTGATTAGTAATATCATTGCTAAGAACTTGATTTGGACAACTTTAAAGGGGTCATATGATGCTATTTTAAAGATCATTATTTTGTGTATTTGGTGTAACAGAATGTTGACATGCTTTAATTTTCAAAAAACACAATTTTTCAAATACTGTACCATTATGTAGTCCCTCTATGCCCCGCCTCTCTCAAACACGTCGTGCGCGTTTGAACAGTCAATAGCAAATACTTAAACTAATACCAAAACATACTTACAGTCGCTGATTCAGAAGAGCCAGATTGTCATAGCAAAGTCTGATTGACCTTTTTTTTTTTTTTTTTTTTTTTTAGAAATTAGCCTTTTTGCACAGCCAGCTTGTAACTTCTTCTGGGTTCAAAAAACTGTTCCGTCTCAGAAATGCGTTGCACAAATTTGAACATCTGTTGTGCTGTTCTGTTGTAAATAAATTTTAACCAGTGATTCCTAATTGCATCTACTTCTGGAAGGCCAAATAATGTGCTTTTGCTTTCGTACTGAAACACACAGCGTCTCCCTGGCATGTTGCTTCAACACTAACTGCGGTTACTGTAACTACGCCTTCTTTCTTTGCGTGCACATTTGGGCGGCGTTATGTAAATCTTCCCCCATAGTGATGTAGACATGTGGGGGCGTGTTAGAACCAGCCGTTTTAGGAGGGTGTGGCTGACTCTTAACTTTATACAGAATCTCTCTTTGGATTTAATACTTTATTCTTTTCAACTTTACAGATCTTCTTTATGAACTGAGAGCTTGTAACACTCCAAAGAGAAGAAAACTTGAAAATCGCATCATATGAACCCTTTAAAAGGCGATTTTCCTCAATCTTTAAGAAAATTTTGTTTTTAGCACCCTCAGATTTTCTATGGAAGCCCGTTTCTGCCACTGAATAAAAATTAAAAAAGGTAATTGCGACTTTTTTCTCTCAGAATTGCGAGATTTAAACTCGAAATTGCGAGTTATAAAATCAGAATTGGGAGATATAAAGTCGCAATTCTGACTTAAAACTAGCAATTTTAACTTTATAACTCGCAATTGCATGTTATAGTCAGAATTGCAAGATATGAACTCGCAATTCTGAGAATAAAAGTCAGAATTGCGAGATAAAGTCGCAGTTACCTTTTTTATTTTTTTATTCAGTGGTGGAAACGGACTTCCGTAGATTCCAGATTTTCAAATAGTAGAATCTCGGCCAAATATTGTCCTATCCTAACCAACCATACATCAACTGAAAGCTTATTTATTCAGCTTTCAGAAATCTGGTTTTGTGGTCCAGAGTCACATATAAAGCATGAGGTACGTAAAAATTCCAAGACACCAGGACAGAACACAAGTGAAATGCTTTGTTTTGTTAACCAACCTGAAATCAGCCAGACTCAGACTCAGCTTCTTGCGGGCTTTATTCCTGCTGACATAGTTAGTGACTGATCCACTCTCATACTACACGAGAAGAAATGACAGGTTAGTAAGAGCTGACATGCGGGAATCGCGAAAATTGCGCCCACTATTCATACGGAGTCAAGTCTTAAAGGGATAGTTCGACCCAAAAATGAAAATTCTGTCATCATTTACTCACCCTCTTGTCGTTCCAAACCGGTATGAATTGCTTTCTTATGTCAAACTCAAAAGAAGATATTTTGAAGATGCTGGTAATCAAACAGTTGGTGGTTGCCATTGACTTCCATAGTATTTTTTTTCCTACTATGGAAGTCAAGGGCAACCACCAACTGTTTGATTACCAGCATTCTTCAAAATATCTTCTTTTGTGTTCAACATAAAGCAACTCATACAGGTTTGGAACGACATGAGGGTGAGCAAATGATGACAGAATTTTCATTTTTGGGTGAACTATCCCTTTAAGATGATTTAGACTTAAGAACCCTTATTTCATTCCTCCCCTTAACGCTGAAAACAGTTGCAATGAATATTAAAGTAAGACAATTCAAGTAAAAATGATGTTGTGGTCATTTAAAAAGCTTGTATATCTTTATCAAATGTCATTTAGAAAACCCTGTTAAATGTTTAGAGTGGAGTAACATGTTTAAAGCACACAGGTCTGCAAGGCCCTGCGCTCATGCTTGGTTTACCGACAGTACTGCTCTAAATCACTCTCTTACCTTCTTCTTCTGTAATCCGCCCATTACAGCGGAGTTTGTTTTTTTCACTCGACAAAACCTAAATTAAAAACTATTGCAAGAAAAAGCAAATCGATCTCAGCACAGATCCAGTCCTAACGTGCGTCTTCCGAACACACGTGTTTTGTGTGACGTCAGTCAGCCAAGACAGTAGGACCCTTGAATTGAGGCGCACGAGGGAATGCCTGCATGGAAAGTCATAAACGTGTAGCAATTACGCACAATACCGTACTACACGTGTAATATTTTTATACTATGTATAATGTCTTTATGATGTAATATAAATACCCAATATATATTATTTTTTAAGGCATATATACATAAAAAGCAACAGTAGCTACATACAACATTAAATATTTACATAAATATTAAAAAATGTGTTTAATTTGTGGCTAGTGTAACTGTCTAATGTTGTTTTTGTAATCTATATCTATCTATCTATCTATCTATACTGAAAAAAATTATAAACGCAACACTTTTGTTTTTGCCCCCATTTTTCATGAGCTGAACTCAAAGATCTAAGACTTTTTCTATGTACACAAAAGGCCTATTTCTCTCAAATAATGTTCACAAATCTGTCTAAATCTGTGTTAGATTTTTGGAGAGGTGCACGTCAGGCTATGGCGTTTGGGTGTGCGTCTTCTCGCTACGGCTGAGTCCGACCAGAGTATAAATCAGCCTTAAGTGAGCACTTCTCTTTTGCTGAGATAATCCATCCACCTCACCGGTGTGGCATATCAATATGCTGATTAGACAGCATGATTATTGGCCACAATAAAAGGCCACTCTAAATGTGCAGTTTTATCACACAGCACAATGCCACAGATGTCGCAAGTTTTGAGGGAGCGTGCAATTGGCATGCTGACTGCAGGAATGTCCACCAGAGCTGTTGCCGTGAATTGAATGTTAATTTCTCTACCATAAGCCGTCTCAGTTTGGCAGTACATCCAACCGGCCTCACAACCGCTGACCACGTGTAACCACACCAGACCAGGACCTCCTAATCCAGCATCTTCACCTCCAAGATTGTTTGAGACCAGCCACCCGGACAGCTGCTGAAACAATCGTTTTGCATAACCAAAGAATTTCTGTCAGAAACCATCTCAGGGAAGCTTTTCTGCATGCTCGTCGTCCTCATCGGGTCTCTACCTGACTGCAGTTCGTCGTCGTAACCGACTTGAGCTGGCAAATGCTCACATTCTATGGCGTCTGGCACTTTGGAGAGGTGCACGGATGAATCCCGTTTTCACTGTACAGGGCAGATTGCAGACAGCGTGTATGGCGTCGTGTGGGTGAGCGGTTTGCTGATGTCAGCGTTGTGGATCGAGTGGCCCATGGTGGCGGTGGGGTTATGGTATGGGCAGGCGTATGTTATGGACAACGAACACAGGTGCATTTTATTGATGGCATTTGAATGCACAGAGATACCGTGACGAGATCCTGAGGCCCATTGTTGTGCCATTCATCCACGACCATCACCTCATGTTGCGGCATGATAATGCACGGGCCCATGTTGCAAGGATCTGTTCACAAACATCCCAGTTCTTGCATGGCCAGCATACTCACCGGACATGTCACCCATTGAGCATTTTTGGGATGCTCTGGATCGGCATATATGACAGCGTGTTCTAGTTCCTGCCAATATCCAGCAACTTCGCACAGCCATTGAAGAGGAGTGGACCAACATTGCACAGGCCACAATCAACAACCTGATCAACTCTATGCGAAGGAGATGTGTTGCACTGCGTGAGGCAAATGGTGGTCACACCAGATACTGACTGGTTTTCGGACCCGCCCCCCGGACCCCCCAATACAGTAAACTTGCACATTTTAGAGTGGCCTTTTATTAAGGCACACCTGTGCAATAATCATACCGTCTAATCAGCATCTTGATATGCCACACCTGTGAGGTGGATGGATTATCTCGGCAAAGGAGAAGTGCTCATTAACACAGATTTAGACAGATTTGTGAACAGTATTTGAGAGAAATAGTCCTTTTGTGTAGATAGAAAAAGTCTTAGATTTTTGAGTTCAGCTCATGAAAAATGGGGGCAAAAAAAAGTGTTGCGTTTATAATTTTGTTCAGTGTATCTATCTATCTATCTATCTATCTATCTATCTATCTATCTATCTATCATACATTACATCTATAAATAGGCCTGATTGTAATGCAATAGCTATAGATACATAGCACACCATAAAGTTTACGAAGATAAAATAAATATTTTTTCTAACTGCAGGAATGGAAAATGGGCAAGACTATTAATTGCTCAATGCTAAATTAACAATATGATAAAGAACAATGGAAAAAAGAGAGAGAGAGAGAGAGAGAGAGGGAGAGAGAGCGAGAGAGAGAGCGAGAGAGACAGAGAGAGGGAGAGAGAGCGAGAGAGAGAGAGAGACAGAGAGAGAGAGAAAGGCTGTAGTACTCAAGTGGGTGTCACTGTACAGCATCAATTCAGTGTGAAGATTGGGACGTTCATTTTGCAGGAACGTATAAGGAACTGTTATAAAAATGGGTTGTCTGGAGTTCCTCAAAGACTTTTTCCTGGGTTTCTGGGATTATGAGACTCCGAAAGTAATGGTGGTGAAGGACAGAAAACTAGGAGTCATATACAGAGCTGTGCAGTTCCTGGTCATCACATATTTCATTTGGTAAGAATCTGCTTTCCACTGTCTGTATGCTGTTATTTTTGTACCGAAATCTTGCTTTACATCAATCACAAAATTGATGGTTTTAATTGGTGATTTTTTTATAGCCTATTTATCTCTGTTCTAGACAAACAGAGAACACTGAAATGCAAAACTTGAGTTATTTCATAGTCTCTGGGTGATTCATTTGACTATAAATCCAAAGAAAAATATATTTTGCATAAAAAGAACTTGATGAGTTTTTTTTTTGGTTATCTTTTGGTTTGGTTTGAAGTACGGCTGCAAAGAAGTCAAAACAAATGCAGAAGTAATGCAATAAAAATGCCAATAGATACAAATCAGTGATATAGAGATGTAAGTATAGCCTAGATGAAATGTCAAATCTAATTAAAACCATTTCAATTTCAACTTTAGCCATATTTGATCTGAAACCCCCCATCCCACCTTCAACTATTTTAGATGTTTGTTCTCATGTTCTTTTATTCATATTAGAAATTCCTCTATTACACATGAAGGTGCGTTTTGTTTTTCAAGTTGTACATGTGTACAGATAATGCATGCATCTTTTATTTGTGCAGGCATGTATTTATCAGTCAGAAAGCGTATCAGGAGACCGAGACGCGTCCAGAGAGCTCGGTGTACACTGAGATGAGAGGTGTGGCCATGCTGGAAGACAGCGTTCAGGACACAACAGAATACGTCAGACCATCTGAGGTGAATAAACTGCGTTATTTTACTCCAAAAAAAGTTTCCAGGGCAGACCAGATATCCTTTGTCACTTCAGATACTGTGATCAAATCAAATTTTCCCTGCTAGGTAGTCTTGCCATGCATGGTCAACATTACTATTAATTGATTGAAAAATCATTTAAAACCCTGGATTTCTTAACACACAGGGTGGTGATGTAATCAGTACAATTCTTAGAAGAGAAGTGACGCATGATCAGACGCAGGGCACATGTGCAGAGGTGAGTGCAAAACACATATATGAATACAAAGTATTCGTGTTTTGGTGGGAAAGATTGGTCCGAGTCAAACAGCATTTTCTTCTTTGTTTTTCAGCATTACAGTGTTGCCAATGCAAACTGCACACAAGATTCTGACTGCACTCAAGGAGAAATAGATTTTGATGGTCATGGTGGGGTTTACTTTTATAATAAATACATACATACGTACAGTGGGGCCCTCTTTTCCCCCTCTAATGTTATTTTTTAAATCTAAAACGAACTAAATTAACTTGATTAACTGATTCATTAATTAAAAAAAAAATCATTGTGACCTCATTGTATAAATATAAATATCAAAATCATTTCAGGAATTGACAGAATACTTAAAGTCCCCATGAAATCAAAATGGAAGTTTTTTGGGTGTAAGTATCAATATGTTAGTCTTAAGGTTATCTATAAGGCAGTGTGCTCCAAAACAGTGACAAAATTCGCATTTAGAAGATATAAGCATTCAGAGCTTGCAGTTCGTCACTTCCGCCAAAACGGCTCAACGTTTTTTTTGACGTCACATCGTACTTCAGCTTCTCATCAAACTTTCTGTCCAATCAAATGCTCTCTAGAATCCGAAGCGCCCGCCCCCTACACTATAAAATAGACACTGAAATCGGTCACTTGTCCACAGAACTAGTATTTTCTGTACAGTGAATGGCACGTAACAGTGTAAATATGCTTTCCATTGAGGAAAAAAAGAAGTCTGGTTTCCCGCTGTGTCACGCTAACCACGCTCACTCTGCTCCGGTCCAGAGACATGATGCGCGAGTCGGCGCAGACCACAAAATGTATCAGAGCTATTTGAATTCTACACAGAATGCTATATTTTATGGCAATATGGATGAGATTGTGGCTGGCATACCCTGTCAAATGCGGCTTTATGGAGCTCAACGGCTCTAGCCGAAGCTGTGATATAAACGAACGCTATTGGCTATTTTTAAAAGGGGCGGGTGTTTTTTTTTTTTCTTTTTTTTTTTTTTTTTTTTTTTTTTTTTTTTTTTTTTTTTTTACTGATATGCCCCGCCCTGTTTTCCTGTTTCAGTTCAAATGACGTCAACCCATAGAGTAACACTGCGTGTTTCTAAGCATTTAAGGGGACTAATGACTTGGTGTCATAGCGACATGTGAACTTGTTATTGAACAGGTCAAAGAACAGGACGGTGTATCCCGTACTACAACTACACATCAAGACCTGTGAGATCAAATCCTGGTGTCCCATTGAGGAATACCGTTGGAGGTATTGTGCTTTTATTGACTGATCTGTCAGAAATCAAACGGAGAAATGCACTAAAATGTCTTTCTTGTCCCTTACAGAGACCAGGTTGGAACAGGCCATTACTGCCACGGTGTTCATAAGAATGCATCAATTTCCAAAGTTTAAAAGTTCTGAGCACGCGATGGGTTCAGCATATTTTATTAACCAAAGGATATGTCTAAGCAATGCCAGCATGCTTTTTAATGTTTTGTTTGCTCAAGAAAAAGCTAAAGTAAAAACCCAATTAAATGTTATCAGAAATTCCTGTGCAAACTACTGTTCAAAGGTTTGGTACGATTATTTTTGAAAGAAGTCTCTTATGCGCTCTAAGGCTGCATGTAATTGATCAAATATACAGTACAAACAATAATAATGTGAAATATTATGACAATTTAAAATAAATGTTTTCTATTATAAAACGGATAGTTCCGGTCCTTGATTCTGATTGGTTGAGCAGCGTTCGAAGCTGTTGTAAATTACTCTACAAACGTACACCTTTGTTTACATTTGTGTTGCTCGGCAACCACTCTGTTGCACCCACAACCGTTTCCGAGGAACTACATTTGACATTTTATTTGCTTTGTTTTATTTTATGAAACTGATATATAGATATGGAAAACCGTTTATAAAAGCAATTAATACCCGTAGAATCGTGCCTAACAACGCCCCTTAGCTGTTATAAATTCACTGTAAACCACGGCTTCTTGGGGCTTATTACTTTATTTGAATATATTTTAAAATGTCATTCATTCCTGTGATGCAAAGCATTACCGCAGTCTTCAGTGTCACATGATTTTTCAGAAATCATTCTAATATGCTGATCTGCTGCTCATGAAACATTTGTTATTACCAACGTTGAACAGTTGTGCTGCTATGTATATAGAAACTGTGATACACTTTTGTCAGGATTCTTTGGTAAATAGAAAGTTGAAAATAACCGCATTTATTTTGTAACATTAAAAATGTCTTTACGGTCACTTTAATTGAATGAAAATTGAATGCACCCTTGCTGAATTTATGTTTATGCTCATGAAATGACTTATGGTTTCAACTATAGGGGCAACATCAAACCAAACAAGCCAAAGAAATTGTTACGGTGCCATTATCACCCAGAAACCAACCCGTATTGTCCAGTGTTTAGCCTGGGCTTCATCGCAGCGCAGGCCCGAGAGAAATTCAGCGAACTTTGCAAAACGGCATGTACACGGCTTAACGTCAAACAACAAATCAGCATTTTTTTCCTCCTGAATTCAGTCATTTGTAACAGTGATCATGCATATTTTGAATGCCATTTTATTTAGGGTGGAATAATTGGCGTGTTCATTAACTGGAAGTGTGATTTTGATGTGGATCCGTCAAAGTGCATTCCAACATATTCATTCAGAAGACTAGACATGAGAAAAGACCTTCCCAGCTCAGGATATTACTACAGGTATGAGCTCTCTACATGAATTTCAATAATCAATTGTAATTAACATGACGCTCAATTAGTTCCTAATGTTTATTTAGAAACATATTAACTTCCAAACATTTCAGGTTTGCCAAATATTACCATAAGGATGGTGTGGAGTACAGGACACTCATAAAAGCCTATGGGATTCGCCTGGATGTCATTGTTCATGGACATGTGAGTCCAAACAGGAAGTACATTAGTGACATGTTGACGCCTCATATTGAATCTCTATATATTTCTTTTCAGGCGGGAAGATTTAGTCTGATTCCAACCATCATCAACACAGTCACGGCCATGACGTCAGTAGGAATTGTACGTTTTTTTGCTGGATGCATACGAAAAACATGGTTATTTTGGGTTAAAGTGTGAGATAATGATGTCTTAATGACACTGATGGCAGACATAAACATTTCACAAATTGCATTACGAGAATGATTCTCAGGTTTCACTCACAGTGCTTGATCTGGAGTAACCCTGTCGGAAAGAGGCATTTACAGACATATACAGCTTGTGTTGATTTGTCCTAATGCTTAATATGAGTAAATGTTGTCTCATTTTCTGTCATCTATAGTGCTCTATCATCTGTGACTGGATCATGCTGACGTTTATCGATAAGAATGAAGTCTTCAGCGAAAAGAAGTTTGATGATGTAAGTTAAAAGGATGGAGAATATTACACCGAGTTGTAAATAAAACATTATGGGAGTATGTTTTACAAGAAAATACTATTTCAGTTTTTCGCCTTGAAGTTACTTGCTTTGCAATTGTAAAATTTGCAAGCAATTTCAAAGAAAAAGTAAGTTCGACACCGAAAAAAAAAAATTGGTGTCACTCATTAATTGCTAGTAAACTTCACTAATAATTACAAATACAGTAAATGTCAAGTAACACATTTCAATAAATGTGAAATTTTGAAGTAGAAAGATGGAAGTAATATTTTATGAAAGCTTGTTCCCACCACAGGATAAAAAAAAATTTAAAAAGTAATTTTTAATCTCATAATTCAGACATTTTTTTTTTTTTGCAATTCTAAGTTTAAATCTCAATTGCATAAAATGCTACAATCACCTTAAAAAACTGCTTAAAATTAGATTTGCTAGATTTAAAATCAGTATTCTGAGAAAAACGTCAGTTTTTAAAAAGTTAAAATTGTGAGATGTAAACATGGAAGGGATGCCAAAAGTCAGAATTATGAGTTTATGTTTTCAAAAAAATCTGAATTTATATCTCACAAAAGTCTGAATTGTGAGATATAACCAGTTACCTGCAGCAGAAACAAGTTTCCATAGTATTTCTATTTCAGTTATTTTAATTCTACTTGCATTGAAAAATAATTTTTAGTGTATATTGTGGTTAGAATGTTTTTAATATGATTCTTGAGGGTCATTCATTGAGAGACATTCGAAAGATTTTGCCGTTTCAAATTTTTCCCCCAGTTTTAAAACATGGCAGGCAATAAGTGACATTTGTATTTTCTATTTCTCGAACAGAATAATCAAAAGCTTCCATTTCTTTAACCAGGTCTCCAAGAAACCCAGTCAGCCAATCACAACAGACCTCACGCTTACAAGCTATGGCTCCACCCACTCTGACCTCTCAGATGGCGTGCCATTATAAAACATCCTGCCATCACCGAAAACTCTCCAGTGACAGCATGCTGCCAAATATACAGCACAGTAGGACATTTTTACAAAAAGAACAGGATATTCTCCTGTCGTAGGAAACCCAAAATGTCATTTCTGAATCTAGAAAAGCTTCAAAAACACGCAAAACCAAGTATCCGTTAAGCTCTGCTTCAATAAATGTTAAACAACGATCACCAATTGATATGCTTAGAGTTTAATTCAACTACGCAGTGGGTTTGCATGTATCCCCTCCATCTTTGAACAGTCATGAAAATATGTTGTAATGCTTTCCTTTTGTAAAATGTGACATATTTCAATGAAAAAAAAAAATCTTCAGTAAGAAAAACAATCACTGAATATTTGGTTTCATGTAAATGTGTCACATGATTCAAATTCAGAGGACCCAGAGAAGCATTTGTTTTGATCAGCCTGTTAATATTTGGAATTTTTTTTGATTTCATATCAACTTTAAAGTGTGACACTAAATAGGGCTGCACAATTAATCGAATTTCTAATCGCGATTACAATTATGGATGCCACAATTACGTAATCGTTCAAAGCGGCAATTAATCGTTCAAAGTCCACTTATGTTGTTCTGCACGCTTAACATGTTTTTTTCTTTCTACATGTTATCTTAAGGGTTTTTCCATTGTTTTAGTTTTAGTATAACATTATAATACCATTCATATTTGTATGTTTTTTATCATTTAAAGAAGAATAGGTATAGTTAGGCTTAATACTATAGAAAAGCACTAAAGGTGTTTATTTTCATATGAAAATACGGCATGCAGTTGCATCAAGCAATGGTATAAACATCATTCAATGTAAATTGTGATAATCGTAATTAATAATCGCAATTACAATTTCAAGGGAATAATCGACAATTATGATTGTTGTCAGAATCGTGCAGCCCTAATACTAAATTCATCTGGTGATTAAAAAAAGTACTAAAAGATCCTTTCCAAATGATTCTCTCTTTTTCTGGGAACCTTCTTTCATCAAAAGTCATCTCGTATAAGGAAAGATGAGACGGTTTCTCCAAAGAGCAGCACTCGCTCTGCTAACCTGATAACAACTCTTCCTATGATATTGGTTACAGTAATGAAATTTAGGGGAAGAGGAACTGCGTCTGCCCAGCTCTACTCTAAATGTGATTAATAGAAACGTATCGATTTATGCAGCTCACACTTTTGAGGTTTATGGATCAGTCTTTTAAGTAATGATCAAGGGTGCATATAAAACCTGATCTCCCCAGACAGGAAAAGAGACTGAAACCAGATGCTGAAGACAATGGACAGACAATGAACTTAGAAGTATAGGACTATGTAGCGTGCGTGTCTACAGCACGAAACTCTATATCCATTCCTCCACACACTTCTATTGGCTTATTTAAAAAAAAAAAAAAATTGTAGAAGTTTACTAATTATAATTTTGGAATTTTTACACATTGTTGTGTTGACAATATTTGTTTGTCTTTTTTTCTTTTATTTACAACCGAATGCTCACCAAGGCTGCACATATTTGATTATAGTCCAATTTGAATATTTTTTAAAAATGTAATTTATTCCTGTAACAAAGCTATATTTTCATTATCATTACTCCAGTCTTCAGTGTCACATGATCCTTCAGAAATCATTCTAATATGTTTTGCTGCTCAAGAAACATTTCATATTAGCAATGTTGAAAATCAATGTTTACAGTCATGTTTGATCAACATAATGCTTCCTTGCTCAATATAAGTTTTTAATTTCTTTCAACACCAATAAAAATACATTATATTAATTAATAATTATAATAATATCATTTATTTTCAAATTGCGTTTTCATTTAAAGTATTCGTTTGTTTATTTTAATTATAGCAATCCACTATTTAATTTAATTTTAATAAAAACGATTTAAAATTGCATTTACAACCAGATTTTGTACAATACTAAAATAATATTAAATAAAATTAAATGATTATCTAAACATTTGACCCTTCTGAGATTGAAACAAAAAAAATTCGAAATATTGGGCTCCTACTTTGACCATTTGCTGGGGGGGAAAAAGTCTTCTAAAGTGTTTCAGACCCTATTCTGAAGAAAATGCCTTTTGCTCTTATGGGAGAAAGAAACATTTCAGTTAAAGTGGTGAGTACAGCAATGCCAATTCACAACAGTGTTTGGATTCAAATGGCACATTGCACAGCATGTCATACATCTCCATGACGTCTAGGTCTTGGCCTCAGAGATAAGAAATCAAATTATAATGTGGTAATGTAGAGTGGGCAGGAGCCAGGCATTGATGTGGATGTCTCATTAAGTTAAACTGGGTAGTTGCTGGCTATTGCACCATCCTATATGTGGTTACAAAAATGTAAAAGCCATATTCTTTACAGAATTAAACTCATAAATGTCAAAAAGAAGCAATATCCAAACAGACCATTACTAAAGAGACATATTAGTTGCATGCCACTATGAACAAGAGTGATACTCCTCATCTGCAAATATCATTGCAGATTCAGTTAGTAACCATAAATGACCAAAATCATAATTTGCATTCGATTACTTAGGAAGTAGTGATTGAAGATCATTGCAAAAGTTGATTCTTCATATACAAAAATATTTATTAACACACAAATAAAAAAGTTCCAGTACCAAAATGGTTCCACTGTTTCATATGAATTCAGATCTGTACAAATGGCTCAAATGACACATTGTTTGGCATAAATGATGGAGTGTATCCGGTGAAAAAGCACCTATGCGTTCATACTAAGGACCCAGTCAATGTTCTCTAGCAGGAAGTTCATGTTATAGTGGGCGGCAATGTTCCGGAACACTTCCACCTGTTCAGTGAAGCTCTGTAAACATGCAAACAAGTGGAAATGAGCAAACATGAGACATTACATGACTAAACGAACATTTGTAGGTGGTCCATTAGCTGTAAAACCTACATTGAGTATTCAAAAGTTTGAGGTCTGTAATATTTTAAGTTTTTTGTTTTTTTAAAAATATTTTTGAAAGAAGTCTCTTATGTTCACTTTGTCGAAATGTAGCATTACATCCCTTGTTCAGCAATGGATCCTCTGCAGTGAATGGGTGCCGTCAGAATGAAAGTCCAAACAGCTGATAAACAGCTAAACATCACAATAATCCACACCACTCCAGTCCATCAGTTAATGTATTGTGAAGCAAAAAGCTGCGTGTTTATAAGAAAACAAATCTATTAAGACATTTTAACATTAAACTGTTGCTTCTGGCCAAAATATGAGTCCATAGGGCTGTAACGGTACACAAACATGACGGTTCGGTATGCACCTTGGTTTTTACGTCACGGTTCGGTATGGTTTCGGTACAGCAGGGGGGAAAAAAGACTATACATCAAATGCTTTGTTTATTACTGTTTACACAATGGTTTGCCTTGAACAAACTTTTGCCTCTCTTCTAAATAAAATCAATTTAATTTCCAATTTTCTTATGGACTAAATCTACACCTTAGGTTTTTGCTTTAAACATGGAGCGTCTTTTCCTTAGCTATAAGATCGGTCAATGTAACAACAGAGCCCAAACTTAAATTGAATTGCTATTTATTTTTAAATATGATAATCAACACTCAACTTAAAAAAAAGTATGCAACCATGTAAAGCTATTTTAAAGCTATTAGAAAAGCAAAATCTGAGTATTATAAAAGGCAATTCTCCAATTGTTCCTCAAATTCAAGAACTTATTTGAGTACGGTAAAAGAACTAGAAAACAAACATTTGTTACCACAGGGACCTGTTTCACTTAATAACGAAGATATTGTTGTTACAGACAAAGCAAAAGTAGCAGATCTTTTAAATAAACATTTTATTAGCGCAAGTAATTTATTTGAGAATCATGTTCCTAGACAGTATATTAATAAAACGAGACATATAAGAAACATTCAAACTATTTTACCTTTGAGTTTTTCTCTAAAACCAGTTAATAAGTTACAGGTCTGGCATGAATTACCTAAACTTAACTCAAAAAAGCCTGCTGGTTTAGATGCTTTAGATCCTTTCTTTTTTAAAGTAGGTGCATCAATTATATCTGAACCCTTAACATATATTTTCAATTTATCTATAACTACAGCTGAAATACCTAAAATTTGGAAAGTAGCTATTGTATCTCCTGTCTATAAGGTGATAAAACGGATCCAAATTCATATCGTCCAATCTCAGTTTTGCCTTGTGTTGCAAAGGTGACGGAAAAATTAATTAAGAAGCAATTGATAGGGTTTCTTAATACAAATAACATCTTATCTAAAGTTCAATCTGGTGTTCGTTCTTCATTTAGTTGTACTACAGCAGTTGTAATAGTTATGAATGATATCTATAATGCATTAGAAACACAACAATTTTGTGCAGCTATTTTTATTGACCTTGCTAAAGCTTTCGATACAGTTGATCATTCTATATTGTTATCCAGATTACGTAGTATTGGTGTGTCTAATTTAAGCCTATCTTGGTTTTCTAACTATTTATTTAAAAGATCCCAATATGTAAAGATTGACCAACAATTATCAGAACCATTAGCTATTAATAAAGGGGTCCCTCAGGGCTCTGTGTTAGCATCAACCCTGTTTTCAATCTATATTAATAATATTTCTCAGGTTATCAGTAGTCAGAAAACCTATATTCACCTATATGCAGATGATGCGATTCTTTATGCTGTGGGATCGTCATATGATGAAGTTTTAAACCAGGTACAGGATAGTTTTAATAATATTCAAGAGGCTTTTATTGACCTGAATCTAGTTTTCAATAGCACAAAAAAAAAAGTAATGTGGTTTGGGAAAAAAACAACAAAATAATAAAGACATCATAACTTCAGATGGGACGATAATTGAGGTAGTATCCTCACATAAATATCTCGGAATCTGGCTTGATAGCTCCTTGACTTTTACTACCCACATAACTTACATCCAGAAGAAAGTTAAAATTCTAGATTACTGTTTCCGGGACCTGTTTTCGAATAAGATTCCTATGTTGTGTTTACCAAGTCAGCCAATAAATATCTGGTTGAACCTACTATTTTAGTTTTTTTTATGCTTGTTTGATTATGGTGATGTGATATATAGAAATGCACGTAAAGGTGTTCTGGCACAATTAGATGTTATATCATGCAGCAATTAGATTGATTACTAATGCACCTTACAGAACGCATCATTGCGAATTATACTCCCTTTTGAATTGGACATCATTGCATACAAGACGAGAAATCCACTGGTATATTTTTATTTACAAAGTTCTACTGGGCTTATTACCAGAATATCTTCAAAAGTTGCTGAAACCTCATTCTAATACTTATACAACTCGCTCATCTAATTATATTTCCTTGGCTATCCCTAGAAAGAAAACTACTTACTTATGTTCAGTATGGCTTTGATTTGGCTGCCCCAAATGATTGGAATTTGCTACAAAGTTATTGCCAAATTAGAGACAAATATTCCGATGGTAACTTAAAAAAAATTACTAGTAAGTGCTCTGACCTCGACCTGTAAATGTTTAAACTGAGATTTTCTTTTTCTTTTTATGTATTGTAATATATGTTTGTATGATGTTGTTCCTCAGGAGATATTAATTCTCCTGCCAGGCTGTTATTGTAAATAAAAACTTGTTCTTAATTAATTTGCCTGGTTAAATAAATAAATAAAAAAATTGTATGCAAACATGTAAATTGCACATTATGCAGTTTTTAAATTAACTTCTAAATTATAACATTTCTAGGCCTATGTTGTTGTTGAAACATATTCATTTACACAGTTGCTGTCATAACTTGTTTCATAACAGATTTATTTAAACACACATTAAAAAATAAAGACATCACTAACAGGTAAAAGTAAAATATGAGTATATAGTCCAATATTTTGTGAAATGCTCTTCACTGGACTTCATTTCTCTAGTGAACTAACGAGCTGTGGACCCTAAGGTAATGAAATGCTACGTGACATTTTGTTTACTAACAGTTTTATTGACGTCTTTCTGTGGTTAAAACTCTGATTGAGCAATTTCATGAGGCGTGAGATGTTCATAGCTAGTCAACGTTAATCGCGTTAAAACTATTAGCAATAGTAAAGGGAATGATCGCGGTTTCACCTTGTCGTTGATCGCGCCCCTCTCGCGCTGACATTTCAACTGAGGCGTTTATACAGCGATCGGTCACGCCACATCAAAGAGCGCCAAAATGGAATTAGTTGTTTGAATTTCCTGAAAAAAATTAACTTAATTTGAAAGATGAGACTATGTTTCTTATCAAAAGTAACTACATTAAACTGGAAGTTTCTAAATAAGTTCCACTCGTGCAGTGGTTAAAACAATGCTGTATTTGTTCGGTACACCTGCTTTTTTAACCCATACCGAAAATTTGTGTGGTAGGGCCCAAATGTGTGTACAGTTACAGCCCTAATAATCTATAATAACACTTCATCCACTGGAAAAGTTCATCCCCTGTCATCCTCTCACAGGAAAATTCACCAACATATTTGTTTAGTACCGTTTTTACTTGTAAATGGTTCTTGATTTGTGTATACTTCTTTTCTGATTTAGACAACTGATTTAGATTTTTCACTGGAATAAAGCAATAGGAATATATTTCTCGTATTTTAGTTGGAAGCAACGGTTTGAAGTTAAAAACGTTTTTGGATTTGTTTCACAAGATGTTAATGGATGGACTGGAGTGGTGTGATTACTTGTGATGTTTTTATCAGCTATTTGGAATCTCATCTGACGGCACCCATTCACTGTAGAGGATCCATTGGTGAGCAAGTGCTGTAATGCTAAATTTCTCCAAATCTGTTCCCATGAAGAACCAAACTCATCTATATCTTAATTTCATACATTTCCATTTTTTTTGGTTAACTATTCCTTTAATGCAGGGCTGTCCAAACTCGGTCCTGGAGGGCCGGTGTCCTGCAGAGTTTAGGTCCAACCCTAATTAAACACACCTGAACCAGCTAATCAAGCTCTTACTAGGCATAGAAATTTCCAGTCAGGTGTGTTGAGGCAAGTTGGAGCTAAACTCTGCAGGACACCGGCCCTCCAGGACCGAGTTTGGACAGCCCTGCTTTAATGCATCCTTTCTGAATAGAAATATTGATTTCTTTCTAAATAAGTAAATTTTTTGATCAGTAGTAATATTAATATGTGGAAGTATTAGCAATTTAGTTTAGCACAAATACCTTTGTGGTAAAGCTGAGGTTGAAATCTCCAGCACAGCTACAGTACAGCGGCATGTTTGCTTCCTTCACTCCTTTGCATTTGGAACATTCCTATGATGGGATAAAGTTCCATTTACATAAGTGAAGCTAAATGGATGTGCATATACATTACAATGGGACATTTAACACTCAAACATTTTACTTTTCCAAAGCCTTCAAAACCCTCTGAAAGCATCAGAAACATGGTAAATAATGCTGTTTGTGTCCCTCACCAGGTCTTGTAGTGTGTAACTCATGAGCTTCTTCTGGAGCGCCTCCACCAGGGCCATTTCTATGGACTCTGTGTCGTATTGGGCCTGACAGTTAGAGCAGAACCACTGAGGAAGAACCGAACCATCCTACATTGGTAAAAAGGAAAGAAGAGCAAAGTGAGAATATTACAGCCTTTTTTAGCTAGCTTAATCACATGACAAAGGTCTGAACATGGGAAAACATCAAGTAGTATTAGCTTAATGACTTTCAAAAAACCACTGGAATCCATTAAAGCAAATGTAAACATGAATGAGTAGCAAATCATTAACCGCACATTCAAATAAGAGATAAACTGTAACAAGAGCCCTGTTGTTACCTGGGAAACTGCAGGGTCTTTGCAGAGGTCAAGGTCACGACAGAAGTTACAGTGGTGGCAGATGACCTCTGGCAGAATGTAGGACTTGCAGGGGTCATGGAACTGGGCATCCTCTGAAAATTCTCCAACATCCACCAGTCGCAAAAGATCTCGTTTCAGTTTGTTCACCTGATTGACAATGTTGGCGTCCAGAAAGAGCACCTGAAGGGATGTTACAAACAGAAAAAACATCAGACAGGTGTGAGGTCTTTGTAAAAATGTACTCTACTGTTCAAAATGTTTGTGGTTGGCAAGAAGTCTCTTATGCTCTCCAATTTATTTGATCCAAAATACAGTAAAAACAGTAATGTTTCAGCTAATCTGAATCTTCAGCAACATAATCATTGCTGAAAACACTTAATTGATTTTGTGGAAACTGACAAGCTTTTTTTTAGGATTCTTTGATAAATAGAATGTTCAAACAAACAGTGTTTATTTGAAATAGAAGTTTTTATAAAAGTTTTTACTGTCACTGCCATGTGTTGTTAAGAGTTTAAAACACAATACTGCAGTATAAAATCACAGGAGCAGGAGGTGCGTGTTGATACCTGGCAGACATATTTAATAAACTCCAGAGCTGGGTTGTTGAGGGGCAAGTGAGAACCAGGAAGAACAGGAAACATCTCAGATGGGAGCGTAACACTACGAGTGCTTGACACCTTCTTCTGAATCTTCTGAGTGATGGTGAAGAAGTTCTGTGTGAGTTCACTTGACACATACTCCTGAGAGAATGTAATCAAACCTACACAACAGCACAAACACAAGAAAAATAAAAACACTTAAAAAAAATCTTGTAAAACATTTCGATTTTGATTTTTTTTTCAATATTTCAACTTTGAAAATATCAACTCTAATGTGTATTTGAAAATATTAAATTAAAATATTTTAATCAAACAATAGTCCAAATAATTCATCAGGATTAATTTCATGGAAAGTGTATTAGAGAATAGTCATAAATAACCCATTACAAAAGCACTCAATATTTTTGAACAGACAAAGCTGAACTGTTTTAGTTCTTACCAGGAAGTGCACTGACATCCCCAGTTTGCTGCTGGGATACTTGGGTCGCTCCTCGTCTCTTAATGGGAGTAGCACCAGGGGCGTTTCGCCGAAGCTCTTGTTTCATGCTGTGATAGACAGCTGCAATGTAGGCTGAAAACAACCAACCACTTATAATGAAATTATGAGAAAATTATAATAAAATTGCCTTAGGGCTGCAAAAAAAAAAAGAAGAAAAAAAAAGTATGATAAAAATTGTCATTATGATTCAGAATGTATTAAAAAAATGTCAGGTTTCATGTTTTTGTGTTCCAGGTTTGTAGGGCTGGACAATTTGACCAAGATTTTGTGATTGTATATCAACTTGACTATAAAATAATAAATGCATTTTTAAAATCATTAGTAACTTGGGGAGGGCTATAATAACATGTACTACTAAAGCATGCATGTACATAAAGAACCAAAATAAGAGAGAGACACTGTTATACTATAATTTTATCTCATGTGTAGAAGGCTAATTTAGAATTATGTTTCAGAGGAAACAAACTTTAATAATTCTATGTAAAATTGTAATTTTTAACACGCAGTTGCAGTTGACACAATTCCGTCAATTTATTGCTTGTCACCATTAAATTTCTCTTTCCTCTCAATTTATTAAACCAGAGTTAGAAGATACCTTCATACACTGTGTTGTAAATTTTTTGATTTGAAAACCCACGAGAGCCCTTAAATGCATGACTGTTTTGTGGTGTGGGTTGCTAAAGGTTTTTTTTAATTATCAGAACAGTGTTGGGGAACGTATGATGATGCAATGTTGCTTTTCCAAATGCATGTTAGAGCAACCCAAAAACTCAAAGCAATGCGAACAAGATGGAGGCTGCATCCAATTCAAAGGCTGGCTTAGAATACTGTAGACACAATGCTTCACTTCACTCTAAAACACGCAATGTATATATTAATTTAATTGAATCACCGCAATTGATAATTGCACTAAGCCATGCTGCAATATCAGTTTTATTTTGATTATTTGTGCAGTCCTAAATTTTCCTACATGAAACAAAAAACACAAACTCATTTTTATTATAAGGCTGAACCATCCGACAGTGAATTTTGAAGGGTCAAACTAATTAAACCTGTAATATTACCTGAAATGATCATGAGAAAGTATTTCTGACAGGATGCTGTCTGAGGAAGGTACTGCATGATGTTCCAGTTACTTTCAATCAAGTCTTCTACATCATCTTCCCCATCCTGTTCTTCATCCTCCCCTTGGTTTTCTTCATCTTCTTCCTCCTCCTCACTTCCATCCTCCTCCTCTACATCCTTCTTTTTCTTCTTTTCATTGCCATGCTAGAATGTATAAAAATGAACTTGAATAGTTAAAATGCCAACAATGTTTTTACACAGAAAAATTCTTAACTTGTAAAGAGGAACAAGTGGTTTCTAGGCCCTGCGCTTTACCTCTCCATACAGAAGGCTAGAGGGCAGCTTTCCCTTCACTCCTCCATAGTTAGCTGTATCCATCCACAGCACAAACTCCCAACAGCGTGAGAATGTGATGGACAGAGAGTGGAAGATCTCCTTTGAATGGATACTAATGCCGAGACACGACAAGACGACAAACAGTAAACAGAAAATTAAGCCTGGACTTCAGACTTTCACATTGCATAAGAAACTAGGTTAAGAGTCTAGACGAGAATGGAAAAAATATATATATAAATAAAAAGGTTTAAAACCTGTTAGTGATGTACTCCACGTATGCAACGGCGTCATCAATGTGCCGTTTCTTAGTGCAGAGGATGAGACGGTTGAAGTTTCCATAGATCACAGATGATCCCAGGCGCTTAAACTCTGCCACAAGTCTGACATGTTTAGAATAAGAGGTGTGAACAACACAAGTAGTCATTCTGTGGTTCAAACAGCACCGCATGGTTCTATCACCCCAAAGTCCCCCCCCCCCCCCCCAGTAGGGTTTAATGTGAGACTGTTACTTTGAAAGTGGCTTTGGGCAAAGGCATCTGCCGTGTTAAATCAAATGCAATTAAAATAAAATCTAAAAAGCTATTTTAAGACAAAGTTCTGAAACTGCAGATAAACTAATAGAGCAATTTTCTTTAACCCCAAACATCAAATTAAAATATAAAAACTTGGTAGTCTGTGAGCTGTACTCACTGCAGGAAGATCTTCTTCATCATGTTGAGGAGTGTGCGGGCAAGGGCCGGGTCGTACAGCAGAGAACTGGGTGATCGCAACCACCGGTAAAAATGCATCACCTGGTTATCAGCATAAACATTATGATACTGCGTGATCTCTCGGACCCAACCGACAACCATACTCTTCAGAATCCTGCATGAGGACAGAAAATAGTGTTAACTAGGGATGTAACAATATCAAAATCTCACAATACGATATTGCGATATGAAGTCCACGATACGATTTTTATTGCGATATTTAAAAAAGAAAAAGTTTGTACATTTTAAAGTTAACTAATTCTATCTAATGCACTTTGAGAGTTCAAAATTAAGTCAACCATGTTGAAACTAAGAAAACTTAAGTCAGAAAAAAGTCAGTGAATTGACTTTTACCTGAATTTTAAAGGGGACTCAACCCTCTTTTTGTTTGTGATATACTGTCTCAGTCTAAATTACATTCACACTGGTGTTTTAGGAAGCCAAAAAAATTAGAATATAATAATAATAATAACTCCAGCTTCAGTGAAAACAGGCTTACAAAAATGCATCTCACTACAAATCTAGTGAATGCTGTAATAATCTGCCGTGAAAATAAAGCCTAACTGGTGGCTGTTGCATTCCTAAAAGTGCGCTAAACTCACAGCACATGCAATAATTCACTGCATTCATTCACTGTGAACGAAGCCGTTCTGAGGCGCGGAAAACACCGGATCAATGTTTGCGCTTCACTTTAAATCACGCAGCAAAAACAGACTTGATGAAGGGCACTTCATCATATAAATACTGCACTTTTTGCCCAGAAGACCTATCGTTTCATATTGTCATGCGACCACGATCATATCGAGACAGTTTTGCTATCGCGATACCACGATATTGATAATATAATAATATCTCATATATGCTTTTTAACTTCTCCTATTCCTACTACTTTGTTTCACTGTCTGGTCAGTTTTGTTATAACCCATTTCTTACTATGTGTCAGTAGTTGTTGTTATTTTAGCATGTGTGTTTTGCTCAGTGTTATTTTTTTTTTTTAGGATTACTGATAAACTAATGTAGTTTGATTTGTATTAGTTATCTATCATATTGTTTATATGTTTTAGTTACAGTTGTAGTAATGTTGTCATTTTATTAGTTTTTTATTATGTCTATATAGGTTTTTTATTAAGTTTTATTTATTATTTAATTTGAGTAATTTCAGTACTTCAACATACAAAATGAAAATGAAATAATATATATATAAATATATTGAATGTATTTATATATATGTACAAGTATATGTATGTGTGTGGCTGTACATACACACACATGTAGTTGTTTTTTTGGTGTTATGGGCTTGTGTTATGTTAGAATCATTAGCACTCAACCTTATTGCTCTTTAATATGTTGAATCGTTTTTGGCTTTATTTTTTTTTTTCATTTAAATTTTAAGTTTTGAAATTTTGTTGTATGCTTTTGTCATTTTTATTTAATTTCTTTTTTCTTAAATGTGTGTATATATATAGTTTTTATAGAGTTTTAGCTTTTACTTTTAATTACTTTTTCTTATTTGTAAGTCGCTTTAGATAAAAGCGTCTGCTAAATGACAAAGTCATTTACCATTATACCTTGCTACGTGTACTGCGTTAGGCTAACCGAGACTTGTCATCTGCACTTATATATTGTTGCTCTTTTGTTAGTTTTGACTGCTTTTATTGTCCTCATTTGTAAGTCGCTTTGGATAAAAGCGTCTGGTAAATGTAATATTGTTACATCCCTAGTGTTAACTCTTTTGTACACACAGAGTTTTGAAGAAAAACAAGATGGATTACATTTGTTGGCCTTACTCATTTCTACATGCATACCTGAATGTGTTGGAGCAGAGTGCCGTCTCGTCATAGCTGGCCACTGTGTTTGCCCCCTGATTCCCTGACATCATTTCCTCCAGAGATGCATGCTGAATGACATCAAAGCTGACGCCCATGCTGGCCCCGCCTTCCATGTCGTTAACATGCTGGGACTGCAGAATGGTGTTTACTGCCAAACTCTGAATATCCAACTCCACACAAACTGGAAAAAAGCCAAAGTACTTCACATACACTTTTTTTTTTACTGATATTCACTTTTCAATCATATTTTTCTGAGGCCATTTGGTAGGTTTCTAAATAGCTACAATACTCAATACTGGAGAATTAATCTCATTCAAGTGTACATTTGAAAAATGTTTTGGTCAAATACTAATTTCACTAAAACAAATTAGTAGTAATGCACTTTTAAATCAAATGCAGTTACAATAAAAACTAAAAAGCTAAGACAAAGTTCTAAAACTGCAGATAAACAGGGCAACTTTCTTTAACCTCAAACATCAAGTTGAAATTTAAAAGCTTGGTAGTATGTAAGCTGTACTTACAGCATGAGTACAGCTCACAGGATAAATTAACTTAAAAGTTTTGTTCAGAGAATTATTTAAATCTTAAATCTCAAGTGAGAAATGTAGCTTATAAATAAATACATTTGTGACCACGTATCACACAAATTTGCATAATTATAATGGCATAAAAATCAGTGATTATCAGAGTTAATATGGTTAAAGTACCGGTACTAGTAAAATGCAGAATCGTACCGTTTTTAAAAGCAGGGTATTGCGATGCGTTTTTAGTACCAGTATATCGTGCAACACTAATTTAAATAAAATTAATGTTAACTGAAATCATTACTAAAAAGGAATAAAATCTAAATTTTTTCAGCTAGCTCCAGTGAAACATTTCTCATTTTCATTTTTTTAAAATGATGCACTAAAATGACAAACAAAAACTAATAAAAAAAGACAAATTATTAAACTAAATAATTAAAACTGGAAAATAAAATCAAAACTAATTCAAACTACTAATAAAAATTATAATGTTATCTCAATGAAACTTAAATAACACTGGTGGAGGTGGTTTTTATTAATACAATATTCATAATCAATATTATGTTTGCTATCTATGTAGCCTAATGCTAATAAAGTTATTATTATTATTATTTCACAAATCAGTAATAAAACCACAACAACCAGTGGATATTTAGGCTACACTACCATCATCTGCTACAAATACAATATTAGTGCTCTGTCCTTAGTATCTGTTCTTCTCTTAGTCTGCATGTCTGATCCTGTGTCTCAATGCACTGGTCTGAATTTGCTTACCTGTCGAGTAGCAGCCATGGCTATTGATCTCCATGGAGCCTCTCTCATCACTCTCCATCACCAGTCTGCTGTCGTCAGCCTCTTTCCCCCCGAGGTCCGGACGTGCCGTAGGTGACAGCCACAACAAGCGGTTGTGCTTTCTCAGATGACGTGCAAGAAATAGATCTGATCCAAATATAGAAATGTCCTGAGGCAGATTTCCCACAGGCAGGTGATAATACCTGCAGAGAGAAAGGACATTACGGTACACGAGTCTGAATTCAGCTTCTCCTAGCATGCTCTCTGATGTCGATTTATTTAGGGTTATAGGGGTCATTACATGAAAAATCAATTATTATTTGATGATTTGAAATAATTTTTACCATTCAAAAATCTGGGGTCGTTAGGTTTTTTTTTTTTACAGAAATTCTCATATAAATATATATATATCTATATATATATATATATATATATATATATATATATATATATATAAATTCCAGTTTATTATAAGGGAGAAGGAGATGAGAAAAAAATGTCACATCAACAACAAAAACAATCGAGACCCCAATACAAAATTTAACACGAAGCCTTACAGATTGCAATTCTTTTGTACCCCAATAAGACAGTTTTTTCCCTTCTAATTACATATCTTTCTATCCAATCAGACACAACCTCTAGATGACCGTGTCAAAGTGTGTGATGTACCTGGCCATATCAAAAGCCTGTGAGAGACAGCTGTCCAGGTTCAGGTAGTGTTTTATCATGCGTCGAGCTCCGTGCCGCTGCCAGTCCAGTACATTGTAACTTATCTCATCAATAACATGAACCGGGACCACCGGGAACTCCTCCAGTACAGTCATGCCAGCTGTCAGCCGCCGCAACTCCCAGTTAGACTGAACAGCAATCAGGGTCGGACCACGCCGCTCCTCCTGCACACGTTCATAAAAACAGCTGATATTCATCTGCTCAACTGTGCCGTCAGCTGTATTGTGCTTTAAATAACATGTTGAGGCCATACCTTGTAGTTGAGGAGAATGAGTTGCAGTGCACGGTAGATGGCTTTGACGTCGTTTTCAGCACGCACTTCAAACAGATGTTTCTCAGGTGGCAGCAGCTCCTCTGTGGTCTTCTCCAGGAGTGCTGCGCGCTCTGCTCCATACAATGAGCTAAGGTTCGGCATCTGATTACTGCGCACCTACATTTTGTGTAAATTTCAGTAGTGTCAACTGCATCGTCATTTTGCATTGGGTGTTTTTCATTCTCATTTTCCATTTTTTCAGAGCAGCTCGGTTCACATTAAATGTCACTCCACACTAACTAGAATTAGTTTGGGTTATTTACATTTGGGAATGCAACAAGAACTAACCATCTAACCAAGTTGTAATGAGCAGCGTTTATAAACTGTCAACAAAAGAGAAACTTTAAGTTTTATGGTTTAAAGTTTGAAAATTAAGAAATTAAATCAGATATAATTAGGGACGATTAACCGCGAGCTGGTTGAAAATCTATTAAAATATGTTTTCCGATTCAAATCGATTGAGATGCCAAACAAATCGCGTTACAATTGGAGTAGGAGTTTATATGAATGTATCTCTGAGGGAAACTGACAATCTTTAAAAACGTTTACGAGGTATTTTCTTTTCATCTTGCCTCTGAATGATGCATATTAAAGTAGTGTTTATAAGCACAGCGCTGCTATGTTTAGAGCGGTAACCCAGGAAACACTGCATCATTGCTGTTCATAAGCGCCACCTGCTGGCAGAGTGTGAATTTGCATCTCATTCAGCTCGTCTGCCGTTTCGTTCAGGTGTTTTATGCAGTATAGTTTCACAAAACTAAAGTCAGACCATTCTGCTTTTGCTACAGATATCGAAATTATACAGTCTAATTTAGATTAAAAACGGCTCATGCTGCATTTATGCTGCATCTTTGTTTGGATCATGAATAAAATTAAGTGGTTGCCTCTAATTTTAAATGGAAAGAGCACAGACAAAACCTTAGTTTGTTCATATTTAGAGATTTCTTTTATTTGTGTAGCTTACTTGTTTGATTTGGAGTTTGTTTTAAAATTTCAATTTAGTTTTGTTATATTTCAATTTCACGAAGAAACGTGCAGCAATAGCCTAATAAAATGACACCTTTTCATTTACTGTATTATGTCTTCAATCTCATTTTGTAAAAATGAAACATAAGAAAATCGAATCGTGAGTTGAGTGAATCGTTACATCCCTAGATGTAATAATTCGTTTTGTAAGTTTACAGCTTTACTGTAAAATTATTATTTTATTATACAGTGAAATATTACAAAACTTACTTCAATTATTTAAGTTAATTATTTTATAGTCGTGTTGATATCTAATCATAAATTAGCCAAATCATGCAGTACTATAAACAAGCACAGAAAATGTTGGCTTTTTTGTGAAAAACACATTTTAAAAGAAACATTTTTAAAAGAAAAATCACAATTAGATTAGACAATTACAATCGCCCTAGTATCTCATTTACAAACTCATTGAGCTGACGATTTAGCTTAGCTAACATTTCAATATAACCTACAGTTAAGCTAGTAAACTATATTATTCAGAAGAAATGTGATCATTTGATTACTATGTTTAATAAAATACTGTTTTACACTGTGTTGTCATTTTATCAAAGCAATAAGCCACAAGGAGAAGGGGGTTTCAGGTATAGAGTACCATAACGTTGTAAAAGTACTGTAGGTAAACATGAGCAATCCCATACCACATTACCACATACTGTCTGAGGCATATGCATTTGGCAATTTCCCCCTTTTTGTCAGTTCTTTCCTGTTCACTGACGTTTCATCACTCTTTTTGTTTCTTTTTTGTTTGTTTGTTTCCTATTCATTGTTGTTGAGTTTTGAGTTCATACATGCTTCCAGCTGAATTTTAGAGCTTACCGTGTCGAGAACAAAAATGCTGGCTTTGTGTTGGGATGGTATGAAGAGGCCAAAGAGAGCCTTATGGCCCTGACTGTGATGGTACAGGTAGATGTGCCTTACACCGCCTGTAACACATAAAACACATTATATTTAACTCAAACAACTTGAAGCACATCAGCCACTAGATGCGTAAGCATTGCTACAGTGTATGTACGAATGTTTTAACCAATTACTAAATTTTTTTTTAAAACAAAACAAAAAAAAAAAACACTGAAAGCGATTGTCACCTGGCACGAGGTAGCTGAACTGGGCCAGGGATCTCATCTTTAGGTGCTCCAGGTCGACGGTATCAGCCTCTCTGCCAGCCAGGTCTCTGACCACCTGTTTATTGACCATACACATGCAGCCCAACTGGACCAGAGCCCGGAACAGCAGCGGAACCTACAGGTCACATGAAAGGGCAAGAGACAGACATAGGAAAATTACCTCTATTGATACTATAAATAAGGTCAATGCACCACAGAGCAGAAACCCGCTCTGGAAATGTCTATTTGTAGAATACTGTATGTAAAATATTCCAGGCTTACTATCAAAATAAAGACAAATTCCTACATCACAACAGTCATTAAAAGGCAAGATCTCATATTTTGGGAAAGGCCTTTACCTGTGTCTCATAGACACCCTCAATATCAGGAGCTGAGAGGTCAGCATTGATCTCATTGATGTGTTCCTGGTACATGTCCTCAGGAACAGCATACTGGTACAGATATTACACCACACCAGAGCGTGGAAGTATCCTGTTCACCTGTCATTAAAATTAATCAAAATGAAGTTTGTCTCAAACCCAATTAAAAACTCAATACTTGCTTAAATCTTTAAGCAGCTGAATGGGCTGGCACTAAATTAACTTACAGTCAAGAATGCTCGTCTCACAGATCATTTACAGAATTGGTGGTAAAAATGTTATACTGCAGACCTTTTTGCAATTAGCTCCCTCTTCTTGCTTGGGCACTTTCTGATTGACATAAAACACTCGTGGGATGTTGAGCTTCATGCAGTGCAGGTCACTGCCAATGACCGCCCACAGCTTATAAAAGCCTGGGTGACTGGTTTCTGCAATCTGGAGAAAGTGGATAAAGAAACACATCATGCTTTTTGATAGTACTAAAAAGAATAAAACTGCTGTTATGTTTCATAGTTCAGATTCACTAGCATTCAAAAGTCTGGGGTCAGTGAGATTTTTTAAAAATTAATATTAAATTGGCAGTAAAGACTTTTACATTGTAACAAAAGATTTCTATTTCAAATAAAAGCTGTGCAATAATCTAATGCGATTTTCATGCGCATCTCGTCAGTAAAGTCGGTTCCGTGATTAGTAGTAAATCTCCATCCCCTGCTTTCAGATGGAGCAGCATTTACTACACAGAGCCGTAGTTCACTGACAAGCTACACAATATCGCATTCATAATCACAGGCGATTCGTCATGCGCCTCTCTTTACTGATGAGATGCACATGATAATCGCATGCGATTAATTACACAGCCCTATTTCATATAAATGCTATTCTTTTGCACTTTCTATTCATCAAAAAATTCTGAAATGATTTCCACAAACATACTAACAGCAAAAACATTTTTAACATTGATAATCAGAAATGTTTCTTGAGCATCTAATCGGCATATTAGAATGATTTCTGATGGCTCATGAACCTAGCCTTTTACATTTAAAATCTTTAAAAAAAGAAAATTGTAATAATATTTCACAGCATTACTGTTTTTATAATATTTGTGATATATGCAAATACAAATAATGTCGCTTTGGTGAACACAAGAGACTTCTTTAAAAAAAACAAAAACCTATTGACGTTACTGTAACTGTATTTACTGGTATGTTTAGATCTAATAGGTTGTTACTTTTGAATTTTATCGATTCTGATTCTTATCGATTCCTAGTTTCGATTACAATAAGATAAAAAAATCCAATATAAAAAAAATGTCAAACATTTAGATGTAAGAATTCTGTTGCAGCTGAATAATGAGCAAAAACCAGCAGCCTACAGATCACTTACAAGAGGAACTTTTGCCTATGCTTTAAACAAAAATACCACAGCAAAAACGACTAGACTAAATTTCAAATATTAAAGTGTTAAAGAAAAGTAAACAGTCAGTAATAAAATAAAAACAAACAATCAATTAGCACACATTTGTTTGTTTGTGTTTCACGCATTCCAGCTTCTGTTTCTATTTCCAGGGTGAGAAATAGATTGCTAAATGATATCATGTTTTTATAATTATATAATTAGCATGCTAAGGATGTGTTACCGAGAAACGGTATTTTTTTGGACGTACGTATTTTCGTCAATAAATGTTATGGCGATTAGAAGCGGCTGCTTGTCATTTTCTCCCCCTGACGTTTGCGTGATTGTGGCGGTGATATCCAGTGTGTGTTGCGTGCAATCAATCATTGCGCAAGAGTGAACGTTTTTCGAAAAGTGTGGGCCATTTACAAAACTAAGCGACACCATTGCAGGCTCCAGACTAACTATTTTACTAGGAGCACTGTAGCCCTACCTGACCAAAATCCTTAGGCGCACAGAAGCAAAAATTTAGGGCCCACCCACCTTAATCCGCCTGCAAATGCAATCATTCACATAGTTCCCCATTTTAACTGTATTCCGCCAAATGCACTGATAAGAAATAGACTTAACTCATAAAATTGCAATGTGCCGTTTCTTTAATTTCATAGGATATGACAATACAATATGATATCCAATAACTAGTGTTTTGCATTAATAAATGTGCAGTTACTAATAGTATTACATGTTCATTTCTTGTTTATTTTTTATACAGATTTGACAGTAAAGCACTAGGCTTGATTTGGGAAGCTTACAACATTTATTTTATTAACAACAGTAACATGGGCAAAATCAAATTTTTATGTAGAAAATATATATAATGTACTCTTATTAAATGTACCATTACTCTCCTATATAGTCTTATATGATATTGACCAACAACTCGACCAACAAGTGATTATGTGTGATTTAAATTGAAGAAAAGTTTGTTTTTCAAAGCACTTTGTGACTTTTCTTACTCCATACAAAAAAGAGCAAACCTCTGACAAAATATGATTTCTTGATGATTTGATATTTTAGCCTAGTGATTTTATAATTGTTATTTTATAATTTAAAATATTGAGGAAAAAGTATAAATGAATGACTAATAAGCCAATAAGTGCTCCTTTGCTGCCATCTACTGGTTATAATGGTTATTTTATGTATTTTTTTATTTTACATAAGTGTTTGTTCACCACAGTATATTTTGTTCATCCCATTGAAAATAACATTCAAATTTGATCATTTTGGAGCTTTCAAGTGCTGGAAACAGTTGTGTGAAATGCTTGTAAGTTTTAGAAAATTGCTTGAATTTCTCTCTCAAAAGGCTGTACAATCCCTGAAATGAATAATGTAATAACATTTGACTATTTCTGCCACATCACCATGGTTCGCGTTTCCACTGCTTCCGTTTTTTTTTTTGCGTCAGCACCGGTTTGAGAACAGACACAGGCTGGGAACCCGCAACAAGGCGGCTGTTCTCTGTGTTCGCGCTTCAGACGTGTCCGCTGCTCACAAACAGGGTTCAAGTTCTTTTCGTTCCCGCACTTAAATCGTTTTAATTCACATTAAATGCGAACGCAGGAATCGTTAAATTGAATCGAAATGCACGTGTCTTATCGAATACCCGGTTCTTGAAAATTTGGAACCATTCTAAAATGGAACCGGTTTTCGATACCCAAATCTAGATCTAAACTGCTAGTGTGACATACCTGTACAATTTGCCAGGGCATGTCTAGAATACTGCGGGCGGTTCTTCGCAGGAAGCTGCCTAGCCCTGTTGTCGGTCCACCACGGATTACACCACCGCCAGTCGGCTGAGATTCCCCAATCAAACGCCGTCGCTTCCGCCGTTCTTTCCTCTGACGAAGCTGCAGCTCCCATTTTTTCTTATGGTAGCGCAACCAGACAAGAAGTTCCTCCTATTCACACATAAATACAGATGATTTTACTGTGGAGCCTTTCTTTTGTTTGACAGCACAGAAATACTATAACAAAAACTAATTTCTGATCATATGTACAACAATGTTATGGTGCCTGAATTACCCGGGTGGCGCCCATAACTGGTGGTGGCCCCAGTATTTCTCTCCAAGACTGTGTGAGTTCTTGCTCTTGAGACTCAGCCTGGCTGTCCTCTCCTTGAGATATCCTCTTCCTCTTTGTGCTGATGAGTATGGCGGGCTGCACAGGATGCTGAGGAGCACCGAAGTCCTCCATATCAGGAGTCTCACCTGCTGGTAACGTTTGATGGGCCACCTGAGAGAGACAAAATATGTGCATATATAAGCAGCCAGCCAGCAAGTTGTGTGAAAGTACAGGGCTCCAGACTCACTCTTCTCACTGGTTGCTCTTTTGCGACTAACTTTCTCAGTTCTCACTTTCTCAGAGCACGAGCGCATGATTTGGTCGCAATATTATAATTTTTTTGCGCTACAACATGGGATTAATCAATGCATGCTGATGAACTTTTATCATAGTTTATAGTTATATGGAAACGAAAGAGGTTAACATTCAACCCGTTCTTTTTCATCAGTAGTATTATTTTTTTATTTAAATTTTTTGACGGATTCCCCTCTTTTGCTGTTTAACCGGCTCGGTGCTTTCACTTTCGAATTCATGATCTTGTTGTCATGTTTTACAAGAAAAGATAATAGTCTGTTTTGCTTACATCTACACACCTTTGATTGATAAATTTTTATTCTTCAATTAAAGCCCAACCACCATAAACACGAAATACAATGACAAACTAGCTTACAAAACGTTTGTTACCAAAAACGAATAAGATGAGGCATGGCATACACCACAGGCTGAATTATATACCGACTAATAAATTACAGAACATTTAGCAAACACTGAGGAATCAAATAAATAAATAAAAGAGAGCCTCCATAGCGTAGTGTGAGGTAAACAGCAAAGATAACAAATTTTTCAAAAATGAAAACAAAAAGAAAAGTAAAACTAAACTTGCTGTCGGTGACAGAGCTTGCATGTTTTTGTCCCACAAGAATACCAACATGTTCACCTTCTCTGGTTTACGAAACGGTCTTTTACTTTACTTTAGCTTGAAAACCATCCATCGTTTCCTCAATATTCGCGTCATTTTTGCAGTAGGCACCTTCGCGCTCCTACTGACACAGCGAGTATAAACCAGGCTCTACACTCTAGCGCTGCGCAGCTCAAACGAGTCACACGGTTTCGTTATGCTTTCAGTTCCGTTTGCCCTTTGATGTTTCTCATATGCAACAGAAATGGCAGTGCTTGAACAATGAGGTGGTCGTGCCAGTGCGACCGCACACAAAATTTAGTCACACAGCCCTGCAGTAGACCTACCTGTCTCTTTCCCTCACTGGTAAAGAGCTCACTGATCTTCTTCTGCTTGTAGATGTCATTCTTTTCCAGAAGCTTCTTATGCAGCCAGTCTGGATGCCGTACTCGGGGTACTGGATTTTTCACCTGAACAAAAATAGTAACCATTAAGAACATGGAACTTAACACAAGAAAATATAAATTCAAATACAGCTAATTATAATAAACAGTCTTTTTTCTCTCCCCTCCCCCCTCCCCCACAATTTCTATCAGCCATCAGAACACTGTATGATCTAACAGTAGGGATGTGCATCTCTGACTATGACAAAGCGACTATACGCATCTCTATGCATAGCCACCGATACGATACATTAAAGATACATATGAAGCAGCTAACGAAAAAAAAATGCAAGCGATACTTAAAAATAAGTTAACCAAATAAGCCAGGCTTATTTCAGTTAGTCTGACTCATTGTCAAATGATTTGGTTCCATAAAGCAAATTTAACATAGGCCTAGATCAAGCTTAGTCTCTGTGGCAACTTATACTGGGAAACTAACCTGGTCTAAAGCAGGCTAACTGTCAGGCTAAGCTAAGCTCCTCTACTGACCATAGAACACAATGATATTACCACTGTCCTCACATACTATGATTTGATCTTTTTTTTTTTTTTTTTAGTTTCTAGCCATGCAGCCTTTCTCTCTGGTTTTATTACAGCTGTACCTTTTATAGTTTGCAGAACATTAGAACATTTACAATCTAAAATTGCTCTTTAAAGAATTAAAGCATTTAAAATACTAAATTAAAAGTTAAAAACACTGAATTAAAAATGAAAATAAATAATAAAAAAATGACTATATTTTAACTGCTATAAGAAACAAACATTAACTCATTTGAGTTTAGTAATTAGTACTGTAACTAGCTTACATTTGATTTACCTATTACAATAGTCCACTTACAGTTACTGCCATCATAAAAATACACTTATATGTATGTTTAAAATTCTACAAAAGACACATTTAATGTCCAACAACAAATATTTTAGCAAAATGTATATTTTACTAGAATTATTGCGCTCCTATTCGATTGCGCGCTGTCTGTTTAGCATGCATTTGCGCAGCTGCGCTCGTTCACTCGCGTAAGCCTCCCCCACTCCTGACAGCAAAATGGATATGTTTGCAAGACTCTCTAACATTTACAGATGAAAAATATACCTGTGACATGTCAGTTATACACCGAGGAAAACACAACGTCTCAAATGCATTAAACAGCACAGATATATTCGCTGTTTGTCATGGTGGATCGATTTGATCTATGATCGACATTAAGAGCTGCTTAAAAATAAAAGTGCACAAATTAGTGAGATTGTGTGAATTTAATTTGTCGTTAATCGAACCGCTTTAGCCCCGATTGATTTGTTAGGTTATTTCATGTCAGGTTTTGGACTTTAATCCCAGATTTTCCTCGGGTCTCCGTAGTGTTGTGATTCGTCATATTCACGCAGCAGCAGCGGTGATGAGAGAGGCGTTTGAGAAACAGTTTAGAGAGGAGAAATCAATCTACATATAAAATATTGGTCACAGATTATTGGACACTTTCTAAATAAAAGTATAGCGCATCCACTAGTAATTATATATAAATGAATCGGTTTTTTACCAATGCAAATATGTTAGAAATGATGCATCGTGATATAAATGCCAACTTGTAGCCGATGCACGCTTTTTAAATCGATGCATTGCATCGTTAACTTTTTTATGCCGATGCACCGAGCGAATCGGGGAATCATCCCATCCCTAATATACAGTAATGTAGAGTGGAATTCTGCACCAATGAGACTTCACAGTGGGTGGGGCAATTCAGTGCAACATGACATGACATACATGATTGTCAACAAAATGACAATACAGGATTGCCAACAAAATGTTGCGACTATGTCTTGGTTAGGACAAAAATTTTGACTATAGTGGAAGGCAACAGGATTTAGTGCTTGATTTTCAAGGACTCACAGGGGTTAAACTCACAGTGCATGTTTATTTACCTGTTGTAGAGCTGCAGGGATAGTGATGATCTTCTGTATGGCACTGCCCAACCGCTCAATATAGTAACCCCAGTCCAGAATCTGACATGGGAAAGGAACAAATAATATATGAAAAATAGAAAACATAATGACAATGAAAAAGCCAACAGTGAAAATGTGATTTCATGGTTAGTGATAATCCAGGGTAAACTTACAGATCTAATATCAAGGTCATGGAGACTGGGCATCTTCAGCCATTTGCGTAGGAAATGCTTTTTAACACTCTCTTCAGCCTGAAAAATGGCCAGAGGGACCGCCCTGTGTAAAGTAGAATAAATAACTTATTTATCTTTATATATAGACGGTTTCATCGGGTGCACGCGCCTGGCACGAAGTTAACTTCCGGACTGTGTTTGTTTATCATTCTGGCTATGGCACCAACTACAAACGCAGTTAAGGTGATGAGTAGACTGAAGTTGGGCTCAGGTAGTTGTGCTGTGGGATGTGTTTCCCATACATTTATTTATTTGTGGCGCTCGCCGCAATATCAAAACGGACTGATTTTCCAAAAGGCTTCGTTGAATAAACATGAGCACATATTGCACGTTTAAAAATCAAAACGAGGCGCGGGTGTTTTTATATCACTGTATTTCTGAAGGAAGACTATCTTTAGAAAATTTTCGATGTCATTTTCATTTCATCTTGCATGTTATATGCCTGATAAAGCAGCATTTGTGAGCTCAGCACTGCTTTGTGTACAGCCGTTACTGGGGAAACCGCTGTTTCTCCCGCTTTAAAGCACCTCCTGCTGGCAGAGAATGAATTTGCATTCATTCCGTCTGATTATGCAGCAAATATATTTTGCTTGTTATCAAAATTAATCTACTCCAGAGGGACTACTTAGCTGTTGTTATTGATTCTATTTGTAAGTCTACCGGAAGTTAAGTTAGGGCCACAAAAGCGCGCATGCACAGTAACGTTTGTTTATGTTGTTGCCGTTGAAACAGTCTATACACACAATAAAAATACAGTCATTTTGTGAAATTTTGTTATAATTTAAAACAACTGAAAGAGGTTCTCAACTTTCAGTGACAGGCGAGCCCTCCGGTTTGCGGGAGATGACATAGCGACAGCTGAGGCCAGCGTCCTTCACCATCTGATCGCCAAGGAACTCGGCAAGACGCTTGGCTGTGCTGATGGAGGTGGACTTCTGTTCGCCATAATCTTCCAGCTTACGGGACATGGAGCGGTTTTCTGAAATCAGCTCAAACAACTCTGCATCTGGCATGTTAGCAACCTTGAAAACAGAAGACAAGAACAACACTCTCATTGAGTATCCCTCCCATAATTATTATAATAAAATACAATGTGAGCGATTATTCCAATTGTCACTTAAACCCATACATGACATTTTGACATTTACACATATTGACATTTTGTAACATTTGTCAATACCTTGCTGTAGAGCACATCAAGCCAGTAGTCAGCCACTTTAGCCACAGAGGCATAAACCTCTTCTAGAGTTGTGCCTTTCAGGAAGGCCTCAAACACAGATGACTGGAAGATCTTTATGAGTTGAAGTTCTCCTCTTCTCTTCACCTCAAAGCCCTTCAGCTCAGCAAGCGACCCGTCCTCGTTAAACACGGCATACCTAAGGATAGAGAAGATATGAACCGAGCTCTATAGGCAACAACCAAAAACTCTGAATAAAATAATTAATGTCCATTAGTTGAGGCTTTTATCGAAAGCAACAGTAGTTTAGATCTCCTAGTGACAGCAATTACTGGACAATGTCCACACACAAAGTGATTTGATGTGGTTCTCTCACCTTTTCTTTAGCTTTTTTCCTTCTTCTTTAGAGGCAGGCAGGATCATAGCCAAGTACGGCCCATCAACTTCAAAGAAGATACTGTTCTCAGCTCTGGTCTCATATGTTAAAGATGCTGGATCCACCAGCTCTTGATACTGATGATTCGTGAAGTCCTCCTACACATACAAGTGACAAAAATTATTTAAAAAATGGGATCTTTCCCGATTATCATTAGTTGTTCCCTTTCAACCATTTTTTTTTGAAGATCTCTTCTTTTTTAATATATAATTAACCTGCCGATAATGTGGTTTACTGGTCAAAAGAAGATAGATAAATTACCTTGACCATGATGTTCAGCATGGCTCCTGGATAACTGATGGTCACCTTTGCCTTCTTCTCATTGGTGGATTTTATGACAAAGTTCTCAGGAAAGGTGTTGGGAAGAACACACCAAATACCATTGGTGTCCAACTCCAGAGGCCTCCTAAAGAAGAGGAGGATAAATTCAACGAATCAATCGATTGCATTAAACTACAGCGAAAATCACGTAACCACATCATTGTTTATGGGTTTTGTGTAAGAGTCTGACCCAATCTGCTCAATGAGTTCTCTGGCCTGTGTGATAATGTTGGCACCGGTGAAACAGACAATCCCTGCCATCTCCATCGAGTACCAACGTGCTCTGTGAAACACAATGAGAGACATCATGCAAAACAGGAGTTATAAAACAAACAGCAATCTCAGCAACTACTGAAGACAAGAAACTCCTCAGGTATATCTGCTCTAGGACTGGGCAATAAAAAAGCCTTAAAAAGTGATGGTTCAATACCCTTTTCTCATGACGTATCCGTAGAAGGAGTTGAGGATACACTTGTGCGCCAGTTGCAGAGACTCATAGAGAATCTCCATGTTCTTGCAGCGCTTCACCTCCGCTGCGTCCCCATTATCCTGTGCTGTGGACAGCTTCTTCTTCCACACCTGGACAGATGATAGGAACAGACAAAACTTTTAAAAAGGAGATATATATATATATGACTCCGTCCTGCATAGGTGAGCACACTAAACTATCACATTAAAAGAAGATATATCCTAGAAAAACATATCTTTTTGAAATAGGAGAGTTTGATGTACCATGTAGACAGACTGTAACACTCATAAAATAATAAACAAATAAACATGATTAAGGTCTGAATACAGTACCTTGTGGAATCCTTTGAACTCATATCGACGGTCTCTAAAGGCTCGAACTGTGTCAACATAAAAAGAGCTCTCTCTCTGGCAAATGGTAGTGACTCTCTCCTCCAGTCTGGTCAGGTGAACCTTCTTATAGGCTTTTCGACAGTAATCTAAGAAGAAAATTTTTTTTTAATAATGTGTATCAATATTAGGGTTGGGTATCGAAAACCGGTTCCATTTTAGAACCAGTTCCAGATTTCCAAGAACCAGGTATTTGATAAGACGAGTGCATTTTGATTCTGCTTAACAATTCCTGCGTTCGTATTTTGTGATTTAAAACGATTTACGTGCAGGAACGGAAAGAACTTGCGCCCTGCTTGCGTGCAGAGCACACGTCTGAAGCGCGAGCAGAGAGAACAGCGCTCCCAATCTGTGTCCGTTCTTGAACCGTTCCGTGCATTTCCACTGCAGAAAAGGTTGTTCAGAGCCGGAACTGACTTCTTTCATGTTTATCGACCAGTATGCAGAAAACTACGTCAGTATATCATCATAAACACTAGGGCTGGGTTTTGACACAAATTTCACAATTCGATTTGATTTTCATTCACAAGCTTGCGATTTGATTCGATTACCAATTCGATTAGATTTGATTCAATATCGATTATTTTGGATATACTGTATATCAGATACAGTACATGCCAAATTTTCAAGGAAAAAAAATCTCTCAACTAATGCTGTAAAATATGCATGAGAGTCAGTTGGTACTACATTACCATAATATTGAAGATTAAAATTGACTGATTTGTTAAAATCACACTTAATGAAGTTTTTAAAATAATACAAATTACAAGTACATAATAATATTTCTACTTCAATTCTTTTTGTTTTTTTTAAATATAAACATTGAGAACAGTAAATTTATAATGACTCTGTTATATGGTGCATATTTTAGCAAAATGCCCCTCTCTACAGTTTATTTTTCTATCTGACTAATGAGTTTGTTCACCAAATATGTTTTTCTGAGGTAAATGTGACATTACGTGACATTGTTTACAAGCCGTTATACTGACGTCTTTGCGTGGTTGAAACACTGATTGAGCGATTACATGACAGGATATGGATTGTAAAGTTGTACCCTTTCTTTTACTTAACCTCAGATGTTTAGTCTGTTTATTTTGTGCTGACCCTGTATTAATTTGGAGATTAGTTCACGTGCGCCTCGCGCTGCTGCGTCTGTTGAGCTGAGGCGCTACAGCGATCTGTCACGATACATTAAAGAGCCACAAAATGGTATTTATTGCTTGAATTTCCTAATATAATGGACAGAATTTGAAATCTGAGACGTTGTTTCATATTAAAAGTACAAACGCACAATGCTTATTGCGATATACTGGATGGGAAGTGCCCTTCAACGTTCCGCCCCTTTAACTGAAAACAGGCTAGACTAATCGACTCTTGGGATTTAAGAATCGATATCGTAAAAATGAGAATCGATTAATATCAAGATATCAATATATTTTACCCACTAAAACACCCGCCTTTTTGTCTTAAGTGAACGTAAACAGATGAGAAAGAAAACGCACATGTACGGTATTTTTAGATCTGCGTGAGTTCGGTGTTAAAGAGACAGCAGCGTAATAAACGCGCTACCTGTCATTAACGCTAATCAAGTAACAAAAGAAAATCATTCACTGACCTTGACTGAATATCTTTAATCATTTTAATTAAATATAAATTAATTAATCTATATTTTATGAAAAGAAAACTATGCAGTGTTTTTAAACTTTTAATTACAGTTTCTGTTCCTGAAATTAGGTTCAGTTTTATTTATTTATGCTACTGCTAATTGATGTGTTTTTTTCCTGTTTAATTACTGACTGTTTACTTGCCTTTAACACTTTAATATTTGAAATTTATATCTAGTTGTTTTTGCTGTGGTATTTGTTTTAAAAGCATAGGCAAAAGTTCCTCTTGTAAGTGATCTGTAGGCTGCTGGTTTTTGCTCATATTATTCAGCTGCAACTGAATGCTTGCAAAAAGACAGAATAAATGTTTGACATCATTTTTTAATATTGGACTTTTTATCTTATTGGAATCGAAACTAGGAATCGATAAGAATAGGAATCGATAACGATAAGCAGAATCGATAAAATTCAAACGATACACAACCCTAATCAATATTCATCTATACATGCAAGTTTGTAAGTGCATAATTTAAGTTCATCTTCGTCTATGACAACAGTCAACACACACACACACAAAAAACCTAGTTCCCTGCAGGTGTATACTAACCTCCCAACCGCTTCTTCTCATGCCGAGCTTGTTCTTCTCTGTTGAGCACATGGAAAGCACGAGGTGGACCATTAGGAAAGAGAGGGGGAAACTACTCGGACTCCAGTTGCTGCTGAATGCGATGAAACTCACTTCTACTCGCAGGCACTAGGAGTAAAAAGAAAAACTATATTAACATTTCATAACAGTTACGTTTATAATGGTTTATAAACAACTTTCAGTGTCAATGACAATCATTCTAACATGCTGACTTGCAGCTCATGAAACATTTTATATTATTACCACAGTTGAAAACAGCTGTGCTGCTTAATATTTGTGTAAACCATGACAAATGTTAGATTCTTTGAATAGAAAGTTCAAAAGAACAGCATTTATTTGAACAACATTTATTACAAAAGATGCTGTAATGTTATAAATGACTTTACTGTGACTTTTGATCAATTTAATGCATCCATGCTGAATAAAAATTTTAAGTTATTTTTTTTTTTAAAGTAACATCTTCTCAAAGATGTAAGATGTTCAAATCACTCACTGATCTCTCCTCTCCACTGCCAAGTCATTCTGCGCTGACAGTTTGCACCAGGTTTATTAAAATCACAGGCGGCACAGGTCGCCTCATCCACCATGGCAGAGGGCTAGAAGAAAAACAGATAATTTGCCTTATTTGATTCATAAACAGCTAAACGAGACAAACTAGAATTTGTCTAATCATGTCATTATAATTAAATCAACACCTTTACAACCTATCCAAGATGAGAACTGTACTGTACCTGTAGTCTGTTGGTAAGGATGATGTTGGGGTACATGGCCCCCACATCCAGATGGTAAATAAGAGGACACTCGATTCTATTGGGCACTTCCTTTAGAGATAAGCTTCCTCTTGATTTCATCACACACCTAAAACAGGTAAAATTCACATGACCACTGTTGAATAACTTGGAAACATATACGCATCCTAATGATAATTTATAAAATAGGAATCATGTCTTGAGTGTCCAAAAGCACAAAATGTCATACTGAACATTAAACACATGACACCGACTGACCTCATTAAAGTTGGTGACCTGCTCAAGGGGAATCTTCTCCTCTTCCTCAATTGCATGACGAAGAGTACGCTCCACCCTCTGAATCAAGAAGTCAAATGCTGCTGGATTCTGTCAGAACAAGAATCATTATTAATAATTGTGTAGATACAGCACAAATAAACAGCTCAATGCTGTGTGCTTTGGTTAAAGATGAAGTCCTAGTTACCATTTTAAAGCGGCAGGGGATATCACTACGAAACACACCAGACTCTAGAGCCTCGACGTGGCCGCCAACATAAGTCTCAGAGTCAAGTACATGACCATCATCTGTGAGTTTGTTAAAGACCTGCTCCTGCTTGTTTGGGAAGACAATGTTGGCATGGAAGGCCTGAACCATCAGCAAGGCCTCGCACAGGGTACCGGAGCCTTTCCGCAAAACCTGTTTAAACATTTGTGTGTTGACGCACATAAAGAAACACCATGATGTTACAATTACATCTACAGTTTTGATTCATCTCAGTGTAGTAACAATCAAAATAGAAGATTTAGTGACTACAGACCTCATCGGGTTCCATAGGAATTATAGTGCAGAGGGCAAAAATGAAGGATGAACCTCTTTCATGGTACCGTAGTAGGTGGCCACAGCGTCAGACACTGAATATGTTGCCAAGTCTAAAACAAAACAATTTACGCAAGAAAGCAAAGTAAGCACTGGTTTGAATATTTAATAAAATAATAATAATAAAAAACTAAAATAATACAAGATAAATAAACCAACAAGTAAAAAGTGAATGATGCACAAACTAATAATAATCACAGCAAATATAAAAGCATATTAAATGTTTTTATAATGCAGCTATGTTAAGCAGGATTTTATACCAATGAGATTTGTTGGCTACACAATACATTGAAAATGATAACTGATGAGCTAAATGTCTTATTGCAGCTGTTACTGTGTAAGTGAACAGTCATTCGTGTAAATGAGTGAGTGTTGGGAGCTGGAGCGTAAAGGAAGAGCACCTGTGATTCTTCAGTAGCCATACGGCACATCTCCTCTGGGTCCAGCTCTACAGGGTCATAGCCTAACTTAGCTTTCGCTGCAGCCTTGAGGTTATGACTTCCTACAGGCAGGTACTGCTCTCTTCACCACCTGAAACAGAGAGAGAGACACACGTTATATTTACTAATATAAAGTCATACATAAGGGACCCTGGACCACAAAACCAGTCATACGTAGCACAGGTATATTTGTAGCAATAGCATTCTTATCCAAAAATCATTAGGATATTAAGTAAAGATCGTGTTCCATGAAGCTATTTTGTAAATTTCCAACCATAAATATCTAAACTTAATTTTTTATTAGTAATATACATTGCTAAGACGGCTAGACAGCTCTTTAAAAGCCGTTTCTCAGTATTTAGATTTTTTTGCTCCCTCAGATTGCAGATTTTCAAATAGTTGTTTCTCTGATATTTATTCAGCTTTCAGATCGCTATTTTGAAAAATGGACACTTATGACTGGTTTTGTTGTCCAAGGTCACATATACAAAACCGTATAAAGAGTGGGTAATTTTCATTCAGAAGTCCCTTTAAGAAACCATTCAGCTGCTCTCACCTGAGGCAGTCCATATGAATAGCCTGGCTGGCTTTATATTCCCCCTGATTGTCCTTCTGGAAGCCGATCTCCCGATGCATACTTAAGCCAAGCTTGGTCGCTCTGGTTTCTACAAATGGCCTGAGGACACAAAGACACAAATCAACCATGAGCACATGCTATTGGAAAAACACGTGTGAAGAAAACACCACTAGTCAACACAAGTAAATGCCATATAATTACATAAAACATTATATGTAAAAACTATAGTATGAGATAGTTTAACACAAATCATGTCCCACCAGTCAAAGAAATCTCCATTGTAAGTGACAAAAATGTTCGGCTTGGTCTCATGGATGTGTTCAAACCATCTCTGAATAAGAGAGGCCTGCAAGCAGACAGAAATGGTCAGAAATATGGAAGGCTCATTTACAAACTACAGAAAATGGGTTAAACAACTTGACAATACCAACTATTTAATTGTGGCACTCAGTAACAGTCTCGTAAACAATGCACATCATATACTGTTAATTTTTACCTCATCAGGTTCATTAAATACAGTGAAGGGGCCCTCATATTCAGGTTTTGGGGTGAACTCAAAGTCCTCAATGTCTTCAGAGACTATTTCTCTGTTTGTGATGAGGAAGCCCTGTGGAAAAAAAAAGTACACAAAAATACATTAAAACCATGCCAAGTATTAAACCCATCAAAGAGGCCAACAAACTAAATTTAACCACAGCATGGACAAAACAGCTATGCAATAAGAATGACTGACATTTCAGAAAGGTAATTGCGCAAAAGACATTACCTGCCCATCTATCATGTATGATAGCATCATAATCTGGTCTGTTTCAGCATCAGGAAACTTCAGTGGGAGTTTAGTGGTCTCAATATCAAAAGCCAACACTACAGGATCCTTAGACAGGCAGAGAATAATTACAGCAATGATTCAGTGATTCTTCATAATTCATGCATAAAGCTGAACGACATTATCAAAACAATCTTGATAACCAGAGACAGTCTAAAACAAAACTCTTTGGCATCTACAGTCAAGACAAGGTTTGTTAAGATTCTTACAGGTCTTTCCACAAGATCATCCCTGCGCACAATCTCAGGAGGATAGGCACTTCCTCTGTACCGCACATTGTACCAGTGAGCCTGTCAGAAAAAAAGAGCGCAAATCAAGGTCTCATTTGAATATTAAACATACCTGATAATTAGTCATGTAGCTTCTATGGCCCTCTGTTGTTTCTTTACCACATGAATCTTCAGGTCAATAGAAACGCGGACATGATAAGGCACGTCATATTCCCGCATGTCTACGATGTTGTCAAGCTGCTCAGTAATTTTCTTCCAAGTGCCATCCTCATCCTCTGTCACTACGCTCCCACCAACCAAAGCACTTTAACACAGTGTTAGAATAAGTGCCTTATTCTATTTACAGGACCAAATAACAATGGTGAATAGTGTCAAGTGCATTAAATGAGAAAGTTTTGTCTTTTAAACTGTTCTTAAAGTTTAACTTATTTTCAAAATCTCTGTTGCCAAAGTGTGAATACCTGGATAACATGCTGGTATAGGCATCATTGGACTTCTCTCTCTCTCTGTTCTTGCGGATAGCAGGTGAGATCTCCCTTTTCACTTTAACAAGGTCATCCACCGTGTTAAAAGAGAGTTTGATGTAATTCCTCTTCAGGCCCACTAGGTGATTAGGCTTTAAAAGACACACAGCAATCAAATGATTGACATTATAAAGCAGAAATGCCACCACTTTTTACTACAAAGGGGTCATGGGCCGAATGTTGCATTACATTCAACAGCATTATATTAATATGTAAAAATGAAACTTTGGCATATGCTCCAGTAGAATTATTTGTTTCTTCTATTTTTTCACCTCTTGGTGATATGACATGGCAGAACAAATCAAAGATCATCATGGGTCAACTTTGGCCAACTAGCCCTGGTTTGGGCTTCTCTCGGTTGTACAGTAAAAACAGAGAGGATCAATAAATTAACAAAATTACAGGTAAGCACTGATTAAGAGATTATGGTTCATACAGAACTCATATTTTGACAAATCAATCAGGCAAGCAAGTCAGCAGAATTGTTTACCTAATGCAGTGTTTCCAAACCACTGTCGCGGTACACTAGTGCCGTGGACAATTATCAAAATCTTCCTATCTCTGTTCTATTTCGTTATTATTATTTAAAATCAGTGCTATTGGTCATCGTTGTCTGTTTGTGGGTTCTACAAATATTTAACCAATGAAAAGCATTCAAAAGGGCTTGTGACTAAACCTCGTAACGCCATTGGATCCTCAAATTGTCAGTCAAACCTCATAACTCCACCCCGCATCAATTCAGAATGAAGCGTCGCAACGCGCAGTTTGAAGACAGACGTCTACTTCTTCACAATGAAAGGGTAAATAAAGAAATGATTGGGAATAATAAGTACAGCACTTCCTTTACTCAAGAAACGCTGTCTATAAAAGCTAATGTTTTGTGTGTTTGAAGAGCAGAGAAGAGTCTTAGCATTTGCCGTCTAGTTGTAGCCAATACACTTTTGTAAGTTTTAAATATCATGCATAGCATTTCACCTTTTATATCATGAGATTCTGGCCAAATTTATTAAACAACAAGAAAAACTGAACGTTCATAATTACAATAAACTATATAACCGGTACATTGATGAAAACGTAATTTATTGCCTCAGATGAAGCCGTTCTAATGACGGACAAAATACATACCTCCGTCATTTGCTCATCAAAAACCTTGTTAACTCCATTTGAGCATGATTTTCAGAAAGTGTTAAGTGAAAGTGTCTGATCATATACAGTATAAAGCCAAAATATCAACTCTGACGAAGCATTGTTTAATTATTGGGAAAAAAAACCTTTCCCCTTCTATCTTTTTTTTTTTTTTAAGGGCTTAGTGGGTGCTGTGGGATTTTACTTATCAAAACTTATCAAAGGTGGGGAAAACACTGACTATGTATGACAGAACTTTTACCACAGATCTAAGTCTTCCTTTGGGACAACTTCAAGCTTTGCCACTTTTCCCTGGAACTTCTTTGACAGGAAGGAGATGACCTCTCTTTCACAGTTCTTTAAAAAACACAAAAAGTATATCATTCGATCCATCCAAACCAAAGTGTTTTCATTCAGTGCAAAAGATTTAAACTCACCTTTTTAGTGGCTATGTAGAAATACGGCTTATAGGGAAGAGCAATCTGTGAGGGACACATACACAAAAAGCTGAAACTTACAACATCAGGACCTATGTCAACATAAGATATTCTTTATCCAGCTCTATGTTAATGTGATTCAGGATAAAATACACTACCGTTCAAAAGTTTGCAAGTCAGTAACTTTATACAAAAAAAAAATGTATACTTTCATTTAGCAAGGATGCATAAAATTGACACATTACAGTAACAGTAAATATATTTATAAAGTTACAAAAGAATTCTATTTCAAATAAATGCTGTTCTTTTGAACTTTTCTATTCATCAAAAAAAGCCCTCATGGTTTCCACAAAATATTAAGCAGCACAAGAGTTTCAACACTGATAATATACAAATGGTTCTGGGCAGCAAATCGCATATTAGAAGAGTTCTGAAGGATACGTGGTACTGAAGACTGGAATAATGATGCTGAAAATTTCACAATATTACTGCGTTTAGTGTATTTTTGATCAAATAAATGCAGACTTGGTGAGCATAAGATACTTCTTTCAAAAACATAAAAAATCTTCCAGATCCCAAACTTTTGTAATTTTACAACATGGAGTAACTTTTAGTATTTGTTTTGGAATAAATAAATATTCATATTTGCGAAATGCTGTAATATGACACCTTGAATCTGTTTCCATCCTCCTGTATGAAGTAATAGTCCACAGCACTGATCATCCGCTTGTCATCATCCAGAATCTCAGTCTGAGAAGAAATAAATTGTTTAATGTTTAAAACCCTTCATAATATTTGGCTAGATTATCAGAAAGCAAAGTTTACTGCCAATCTAAATCCTGTGTTGACTGTCTGACATTCATTCTTACCGGGTGCATGTTGATCAGCCATCCCGTTTTCTCCCCAGGTTCCTTCATCCGTTCGAAGCCAAAGCGCTCGTCCATCCCATCAGTGAACTGACTGCGCTCCAGCCGCTTGACGGCGGACAAAGCTGATGCATCATCCCTAAAAAGCAACAGAAAACTTACTGCAACAAGATTCAACAGCCATTTTGACAACTGTAAAAACTGCTAAATATTTTCTTTACTTCTTGCATAATCATGTTACATTCAGTTTTTATGACTTCATATTAATTGACATTGCATGAATTTGTAATAAAAACAAATTGTAATACACAAATTATTACTGTTAACTAAACTGCTAAAAAAACGTTTTTTTGTTTATTGTAATAAAGCTGAAAAATAAAATATAAATATTAGATGAAAAAACTTTAAAAAAAACGTTTTTAAGTAAAGGTTAGGTTTAAGTACTAAAATTACTAACTGAAATAAAACTAAAACTGACTAAAATTTTTTATTAAAACTACATAGGTAAAAAAAAAGTAATAATAAAAATGACAAAAGCACAAAACAAATGAATTTTTTATTAAATGGAATATATAAATAAAAGTTAAATCCATATATAATAAAAACTATAATAGTATATAAATAATTCTAAAATAAAACCACATTAGGACATTACTGCAAAAAAAAAAGTGTCAATTTCGACCATTTATCTGGCTATAATATACATATAAGGTTACAATTATACAGTGCTTAATAATAAGGATATTATGAATTCATAAATAAACATTTAAGTAAGTATACAGTGGGGCAAAAAAGTATTTAATCAGCCACCAATTGTGCAAGTTCTCCAAATTAAAAAGATGAGAGAGGCCTGTAAATTTCATCATAGATATACCTTAACTATGAGAGACAAAATTAGAAAAAAAAATCCAGAAAATCACATTGTAGGATTTTTAAAAGAATTAATTGGTAAATTCCTCAGAAAAATAAGTATTTGGTCACCTACAAAAAAAAGCAAGATTTCTGGCTCTCACAGACATGTAACAACTTCTTTAAGAGGCTCCTATGTCCTCCACTCGTTACCTGTATTAATGGCATCTGTTTGAAATTGTTATCAGTATAAAAGACACCTGTACACAACCTCAAACAGTCACACTCCAAACGCCACCATGGCCAAGACCAAAGAGCTGTCAAGGGACACCAGAAACAAAATTGTAGACCACCAGGCTGGGAAGACTGAATCTGCAAAAGGTAAGCAGCTTAGTGTGAAGAAATCAACTGTGGGATCAATTATTAGAAAATGGAAGACATACAAAACCACTGATAATCTCCCTCGATCTGAGGCTCCACGCAAGATCTCACCCCGTGGGGTCAAAATGATCACAGAACTGTGAGCAAAAATCCCAGATCCACACGGGGGGACCTAGTGAATGACCTGCAGAGAGCTGGGACCAAAAGTAACAAAGGCTACCATCAGTAAAACACTGTGCCGCCAGGGACTCAAATCATGCAGTGCCAGACGTGTCCCCCTGCTTAAGACAGTACATGTCCAGGCCCGTCTGAAGTTTGCTAGAGAGCATTTGGTGATCCAGAAGAGGATTGGGAAAATGTCATATGGTCAGATTTTTGGTAAAAACTCAACTTGTCGCTTTTGGAGGAGAAAGAATGCTGAGTTGAATCCAAACAACACCATACCTACTGTGAAGCATGGGGTGGAAACATCATGCTTTGGGGCTGTTTTTCTGCAAAAGGACCAGGACGACTGATCCGTGTAAAACGAAAGAATGAATGGGGCCATGTAAAGTGAGATTTTGAGTGAAAACCTCCTTACATCAGCAAGGGCATTGAAGATGAAAATGTGGCTGGGTCTTTCAGCATGAAAATGATCCCAAACACACCACCCGGGCAAAGAAGGAATGGCTTCGTAAGAAGCATTTCAAGGTCCGGGAGTGGCCTAGCCAGTCTCCAGATCTCAACCCCATAGAAAATCTTGGAGGGAGTTGAAAATCCGTGTTGAACAGCGACAGCCCCAAAACATTACTGCTATAGAGGAGATCTGCATGGAGGAATGGACCAAAATACCAGCAACAATGTGTGAAAACCTTGTGAAGACTTACAAAAAACGTTTTAGACCTCTGTCATTGCCAACAAAGGGTAAATAACAAAGTATTGAGATTAAATTTTATTATTGACCAAATACTTATTTTCCACCATAATTTGCAAATAAATTCTTAAAAATCCTACAATGTGATTTCTGGATTTTTTTTCTCATTTTGTCTCTCATAGTTGAGGATACCTATGATGAAAATTACAGGCCTATCATCTTTTTAAGTGGGAGAACTTGCACAATTGGTGGCTGACTAAATACTTTTTTTCCCCACTGTAAGTGTAAGTTGTTGTTTTTTAGCATGTGTTTGGCAGTGCTATTTTTTAGGATTACTGATAAACTACTTTCATTTGATTTGTATTATTTGTATTTATTCATTTTAATTTTAGTTAAATTATGTCTGAATTTATTATGTCGGTATAGGTCTTTTATTAAGTTTTACTTTTATTTAATATGAGTTATTTTAATACTTCAACAAACTAAATGGAAATGAAATAATATATATATTGAATTAATAAATGTGTATATATGTGTGTAGGGTTGTACCTTACACATATGTAGTGTTTTTTTGGTGTTTGGGCTTAGTGTTATGTTAGAATCATTATTATATTCATACCTTTTGTTCTTTAATATTTGTAATTGTTTTTAGCTTTATTTTTTTGGTTTTCATTTAAATGTTAAGTTTTGAAATTTTGTTGTATGCATTTGTCATTTTTATTTAATCTCTTATTTTTAAAATGTGTATAGGTAGTATGTATAACGTGTTAGTTTTGGATATGTTTTTAGTTGTTTTAATACTACAAATGATTGCTTCTGTTGTCCTAATCTCGTAAGTCGCTTGGATAAAAGCGTCCTATAAATGACTAAAATAATATTCTAAGATCCTAACATCTTGTTAAAGAAATATGTCTATTTGTCAACAACCCAAACACTGTCTGCTCTTCCAAACTGTAGCACATATGGACCTTACTTGATAACCAAGAAATATCAAAGTCATTAATTAATTTGCTTTTACAGTAAATCAACATTAAACTACATAGGCTGAAATATGTCAACATTATGAACTTACTGCTGGTTGTCCTGATCTCCACCACCTCGGTCTGCTTTATATCGCCCACTGTTTTGTAAAACCATAGCTGACAAGAATCTGCAAGATTCAAATCAGTCCCTAAACAGAGGAGAACTAGTCAGTTAACAGCTTTACTGTACACAACTCGACGGGTCCCCTGTCTTCACTCACTTTCAACGCAAGTTAATATTAGACTTGCTGCTCGACAACGAGGAAACATCATATCTCCTTATACATTTTCATACAATTCGCGTTGTTACTGGATACATAGAATGCTACTGGAAAAAAAAAATATATATATATTTCCGTGGCCACACTGTGCCCCACCATAGAAACTTGGCGGTTTTGTGTTTGTTGCCGCGAGCTCCAGTCACTTCCCGCTTCGCTCCCCGCCCATCAAAAACGTCCAACCAATGAAATGACACCTCCGCGTTCCGTCATCACGTATGCTCTACTTTTCCGAATTTATTTGTTTGAGCAATCTAAGGAATCAAAAAAAACTCGCGTTGTTAATAAAAACGAAATTGTGATAAATAAAAAATGTGTAATTCACTTTTTGTGTTTTATGTGTTCAGACGTCTAGTGGGCTTCCTCCATTCAAGAAAGCCGCGAGTCTGCGAGTCATGGTAACGTTAAATTAATCCTCGTCTCCTCGTCCTCACTCGACGCGTAGATCACAAAAGCTAGAAGAGATACAAATTTTATTTATATGTATTTCATAATATTATTTCTTTCTATCGACGCGTTGAAGTTTGATAGTTCTCGTTCTTTTTATATTACCATTTCTGTTAAACATTTAGAGGATTACAAGCCGTGGCATATGACCATATACAGTTATAGCTAGTAAACAATCATCATCTTTTGGGCAATAGGATTCAGATGAACCAGGAACGAATCAAACAGCTTGGAAACAAATTAGGTTTTTTTTCGTTCTAAACTTGGTCCTTCGGCTGGACTCAACCTTGTTAGTTGTGAACTGGATGCCATGGTTTCCTGAAGCCATGTCTTGTAAATCCAAAGTTGCTCCCAGTGTTGATTTTGACCACAGCTGCTCTGACAGTGTTGAGTATTTGACACTCAACTTCGGGCCTTTTGAGACCGTCCACCGCTGGAGGAGGCTGCCTCCATGTGATGAGTTTGTGGGTGCAAGGTACACTGTTTATTTATTCATTTACAACAGTTGTTCTCTATCTTTTAGCTAGATGATTTCAATAGTAAAAGCTGAGTTTTGTTTCTTGCAGGCGTAGCAAACACACTGTTGTGGCATACAGAGATGCCATCTACGTCTTTGGAGGAGACAATGGGTGAGTATTTGTTTCCTCTTACTTTTCTTACACACTAAAACGCACAGAAGGATCTCATATGTGATTATTTCTTCCAGCAAGAACATGCTTAATGACTTGTTGCGGTTTGACGTGAAGGACTGCTCATGGTGTCGGTGAGTGTTGTATGATAGTCGCAAGGTTAAAATGTGCTTAAACATGTTTTATGTAGCCTCTTTTATATCGATTTATGTCATTAAATAGGGCATTTACTACTGGCACCCCACCAGCGCCAAGATACCACCACTCTGCTGTTGTGTATGGAAGCAGCATGTTTGTGTTTGGTAGGTTTTCAGTGTGCCTTTCAATGTCGTGTTTTTCTTTCCTGTGTGTGTGTGTAATGGTTTTCTGCTTGTATTTTAGGTGGCTACACTGGAGACATCTATTCAAACTCTAACTTGAAAAACAAAAATGATCTATTTGAGTACAAGTTTGCCACCGGGCAGTGGACAGAATGGAAGGTGGAGGGACGGTAAACCATATTGACTCTCAGAATTGTGTTATAGCCTGTCTGACACACAATCTTGTTTTTAATGCTTTTTTGTATTTTATGTTCCAGTCTAGTTGCCAGATCAGCTCATGGAGCGACGGTCTATAATGACAAACTGTGGATTTTTGCTGGATATGATGGGAATGCCAGGCAAGTGTATTATTCCTATCTTTACACAGCTTTGAAAGGCAAATATAAATATGTTGTAACATTAACAAATCTATTTCAGCATAAAACTAAGGGATTTTTCGAAATGTTATTCTATGAACCCTTTTTTGTTTTCAACAGGCTAAATGACATGTGGACCATAAGTCTTCAGGATCGTGAGCAGGCATACTGGGAAGAGGTGACTTATGTTTGCATAAGTTTCATCCCCCCAAAACAGGATGTCTAATTTTATTACACCAATTACATGTATGAATGATTCTGAAGACATTATTTTATGCCTAACCCTGATATCAATCGTGGAATTATGCCCAGTAACAGAAGAAAATGCAGACAAGACCCAGATGTTTTCTGCTAAATCTGTAGGTGTCAGCATCCAAACAGCAACAGAAAAGGACAGATTTTGTAAAGTTATTTGACATTAACTGCATTATTTGAACATTTCTTAAAAACTATCCATGATGGAAAGTTTTTATTGACATTTTTGAACTCCGTATAGGGCTGTGCAATATATCGAAATTATCGAAAAATAGCAAATGTGCATATCGCAATATGTATATATATCGCTACAGCTTGCAATATTTGGAGACATGAACAAAAGACAAAGAGAAAATCACTCACTGCTCTTACCTAAATAACTTTTGTAGCTTAAATAAGAATCAGTGCATATTGAATTCAAAGAGTAAATACTAAGCAGTGTTTTATTTTTCCTTTTTATTATTCAGTTCCTAAACTCATGTTAAAATGATTACACTAATGTTAAAATTACATTTTTATGTAATGCTTGAGTAAAACACATACCGTTCACTTTCAGAAGTTATTGTAGGGGTGCTTTCTTATTAGAATCAGAATGAGCTTTATTAAGTGTGCGCAAACACAAGGAATTCGTTGTGGTTTTACAGGAATTCTTGGTACATACATACATACAAATAACCATATATATATATGACAAGATAGTTATAGAAGTTCACAGAACTGACTCGGCAACAGCTGAGTTAAAACTGTTTCATCTGAGCATGTGGCACTTTAAGCATTATCGTATCGCATTATTTAATGAGGTATCGAATATCACATTATTCTTCAATATCGCACAGCCCTAACTCCGTGTAATCAAATTAGGTAATATTATGCCTTTTTTTACAAATCAACATTTAAAAATTTTTTTTCAAGATGCAGCCCTGTTACTTTTAAGGTAAGGGTTTGTGTTACCTTAAAGGGGACCTATTGTGCAAAATTCACTTTAATAAGGTGTTTGAACACAGTTGTGTGGCCGCAGTGTGTGAAAACAACCAGCCTAAAATGGTACAAATCCACCCACTCATTTTTTTTATAATCCAAATAAATCATAAACAGTCTCTCCAAATAAAACAATAATCATCCCTTTTCCCCCCAGTGAACATATACCATGTTGGACTGTTTCTGATTTACCGTTTTCTTTGTTTCCTTTAGATTGAACAAAGTGGTGAAATCCCACCTTCCTGTTGTAACTTCCCAGTAGCTGTATGTCAGGATAAGATGTTTGTCTTCTCCGGCCAAAGTGGAGCCAAGATCACCAACAACCTCTTTCAGTTTGAATTCAAAGGCCACATGTGAGCACGGCAAAGAGGACCTTGGTTAATGTCATTTTATGTGTAATATGCACAAGTTTTTATTATGTCAAGTCACATTTATTTATATAGCGCTTTATACAATACAGATTGTTTCAAAGAAGCTTCACAGTAATAAACATAAAAAAATTAAGTAATTGTGGAAGCGTTCATCAATCATGAATTAATGTCAGTTTCACCTACCAGTTTTCAGACAGCAGTGTCATTATTCAGCTCAGTTTAGTTTCATGTTACATAAAGAGGAACGATAAATTTTTTTGAAGTGAATTAGCCATGTGTTTTTTCTTCAGATGGACCCGTATTCCAACTGAGCACTTACTGCGTGGCTCCCCTCCGCCCCCTCAGAGACGCTATGGACACACCATGGTGGCGTTTGACCGTCACCTGTATGTGTTTGGAGGGGCGGCAGACAACACTTTACCCAATGAACTGCACTGCTATGATGTGGACTCGCAGACATGGGAAGTCATTCAGCCCAGCACGGACAGCGAGGTATAAGAGAATAGAATACAGAAGAATTTGACACAAGTTAACATAATTACAACAAATCTATTAATACCCATTGAAAATAAATGTTGTTACAATATACACTACTGTTCAAAAGTTTTAGGTCAGTAAGATTTTTTTTTTTTTAATGGACTACTTTTATTCAGCAATTAGCCTATGCATTAAATTGACAGTGACCGTAAAGGCATTTAGAATGGTACAAATATTTTTTTTCATAATAATCAATCAAAGAATGCTGAAAAAAAAAATTTGTTTGTAACCATATAAAACACATGCAGTTTAATTAATTCAGATTGTATATGAAATACATCTGAACAGTTATAGCTTTGGTAGTACCAATAAATTCATAACAACATCATAAGCATTCATGACCTAACTGCGGATGTTTTAATTTTGAGTTAAGTTTCCCTGTAGTTTGGGGAAAAAGTGTTTACCTTTTGGTTTGTGGTGTGTAATCTATAATTTTGAACTGTCATGCTAATTTCTCTCAGATGCCAAGTGGGAGGCTGTTCCATGCAGCGGCTGTTATCCATGATGCCATGTACATCTTTGGGGGGACCGTGGACAATAATGTGCGCAGTGGAGAAATGTACAGATTTCAGGTAAGGGCTTGACCACCAGAAATACATATGCTTCATCTAATGCAACTGAACATACTATATTATTCTAACTGGTCTTTGCTTTATTACCTTTTGTCCTAGTTTTCTTGTTATCCAAAGTGCACACTTCATGAGGACTATGGCAAACTGTGGGAAAACCGCCAGTTCTGTGATGTAGAGTTTATCTTGGGGGAGGTTAGTTTGTCCTGGAAAAACATATCTGATACACACTGTCATTCTAAATAATTGGGCTACATTTTAGTGTTAGCAATAAATCGCCTTTTCGAAACTGTTTCTGTTTACAGAGGGAGGAGAAGGTCCTGGGTCATATTGCCATTGTAACAGCTCGCTGTAAGTGGCTCCGTAAGAAGATTCTACAGGCAAGAGATCGACAGAAACAGGTCCATTTCATTTTCATTTCTATTTTTGATTGTTGGTATACATGCATTTAAAGGTGCACGATTATAATAAAAGGCATAATGTTTAGGCAAAAATTAGAAATAAAATCTGTACACATTTACCCTAATGTCAAATTGTGTGGTTTGTGCCATTTATTTATTTTAATAAATATGATTGGGTTATTAAATATTATTTATTTTTATAGATCATTTAATAGTGTTATATGTTTAACTTGCACTATTATTATTTGCATTGTTTATTTTTTAAATTCTAAATATTCTTTCATTAGAATAAGGAATGCAATTTCCTGGCCAAAATGGTTTCCGTTTGGCTAATCAGAAAGTGAACTTCTTTTTTGTAGAAGAGTAAACTGGAATGCAATGAGGAGAGTGAAGAGTCTGGCTCAGGCAGTCAGAAGGACAGCTCTGGAAGGTCTTCAAGGGGTCCTCCTTTATTGGAAGTGTCAATCAGAGAGGCAGACGCGCAACCATTTGAGGTTTTAATGCAGTTCCTGTACACTGATAAGATACAGTACCCACGTAGAGGTAAGTTACACTGAACACCTGTTTATCTTTAGATGTATGGAAGCTTCTTTCTGCCACAAAAAGGTAAAAAAAGCAATTGGAACTTCTTATTTCACAATTCTGAATTTTATATGTTTAGATTTCACAATTTGGACTTTTCAGAGTTGCAAAATACAAAATTCATAATTGCAAGATATAAGCTAGCAATTATGAGAGTCATGAGATATAAACTCACAATTGTGAGATAAAAGTTTTCAATTCCATTTTGAATTTTTTTTTTAGACCGTGGCGGAAACGGGCTTCCTTAGGTCTTCTGAAGATTTGCTTAAAGGGGTCATATGATGCTGCTTAAAGAACATTATTTTGTGTATTTGGTGTTTGTGGTTTAAGGTTCAAAAAACACATTATTTTCCACATATGTACATTATTGTTTCTCCTTCTATGCCCAGCCTTTCTGAAAAACGCGTCGATTTTTACAAAGCTCATCGTCTGAAAAAGCGAGGTGTGCTGTGATTGGCCAGCTATCCAAAGCATTGTGATTGGCCGAAAACCTCAAGCATGTGACGGAAATGTTACACCCCTTACCATATTGTGATGATGCCCTGTCAGGCCGGAGCGATGATTCAAAAACATGAAAACCCATTATAAACAAGGCATTTGTTGCATCCAGTAGGGACATAATTATGGATATAATGATTTATACTGTCTTTTTGCGCGTTGCGTATCGCACTGCGTTAACATAAAACCATGTTTGCATTTGTGATCGTAGAAATGACAAACAACAAGCCCTACTATACTGCCCAAAACTCGCATTTGAATCATAAGTGGCAAATCCTTTAAATATAAAAAAAAAAACTTACAGTCTGTGAGTCAGAACAGCCGGCCTTGTAGTCTACTCTCCCAGGATCAGAAAAAAGTCCTCCATAAAATGCGCTGCACACAAATAAATATTTGGGTTGAACTGTTCTGTAACAGTGCTGTAAATACAACTTAACCATTGATTTGTAGTCGTGCCTTCTTTTGGAAGACCAAACAAAGTAGATTCGCTTTCACACGAAACACAGCTTCACACACGGCGTCCTAGAGTGAGAGAGGCGGCGGATGCGACGAAGGAGGCTTGCGGCAACCACATGCGATGACCCCGGGCTGGACTCTGCTTTGTCCACGGTGAAAGCCGATCCGGCGATCCACCAGGCAAAGTTGATGTAGTTTCATCAGCGACCAGCAAGGATCAGCTCCAGGCATGAGGAAGCAGATATTGTCCTCTTTTGGAAGGCTAAACAAAGTAGTTTCACTTTAACAACGAATCACACAGCGCCTTCATGATATGGCGGCGGCAACAACAACAATACTACAGCGAGAATCAAAAGTTAAGCCTTCTTTCTTGCGTGAACATTTGGGCGGTGTTATGCACATCTTCCCACACAGTGACATAGACATTTGGGGGCTAGTTTAAACGAGGAATTTTAGGAGGTCGTGGACAAGTCTTAACTTTTATAAAAAATATCTCTTTGGAATTGAGACTTTAGTCTTTGCAACTTTACAGATCTTCTTTATGCACCAAGAGCTTGTAACACTCAAAAAAGAGAAAGGAAAAATTTAAATAGCATCATATGACCCCTTTAATAAAAGGCACAGAGAGTGTCTCAGGGCACTATTTTAATTCTTCCTGTCTCTCAACAGGTCATGTCCAGGATGTGCTGTTGATCATGGACGTTTATAAACTCGCTCTGAGTTTTAAACTGTCCAGACTGGAGCAGCTCTGTGTGCAGTACATTGAGGCATCGGTCGATCTGCAGAATGTCCTGAGTGTGTGTGAAAACGCGAACAAACTTCAGCTGGACCAGCTCAAGGTAAAGCTGAAGTAACACACACCTGATCACAGAAAACGTCCTTGTCAGAAAGTCAGATTCTCTTCTGTATCTCTATTTATTTCCACCCCCAGGAACACTGCCTGAACTTTGTGGTGAAGGAGAGTCACTTCAACCAGGTGATCATGACCAAAGAGTTTGAGCACCTGTCCACTCCGCTAATCGTGGAGATAGTGAGACGCAAACAGCAGCCTCCTCCCAGAGTCTATTCGGATCAGCCAGTGGATATAGGTAATAATAACCACATTGACTTTTTGTCCTTTCTCTGTAAGCACTCAAGCTTTCAGGACAGATCCAAAATAGGGGATATAACTCCAAAAAATATTTTGTTTCAGGCACGTCTCTGGTACAGGACATGAAGGCTTGTCTAGAGGGGGCGGGCCATGAGTTCTGTGACATCATCCTTTTGCTAGATGGTCATCCGCGCCCTGCACATAAGGCCATACTTGCTGCTCGCTCCAGGTAATGACGATAGTCACCAGGGCCTCGACAAAGAATCGCTTTGCATTTAAAGTATTAAAGGGATAGTTCATCCAAAAATGAGGTTCAACCAAACAGTTAGCAGTAGCTATTGACTTCCACAGTATTTTCTTTTTTCCATACTATATTTTTAAGTTTAATGAATCAGGTAAATCATGGTACAGTATTATAGTACATGTTAATGTTTTGAATTGGTTTTAGATTTTTATATTTTCCAAGTTTAGTCATTTTGTTGTCTGATTTTTGTAAGTTTTATGTAATTGTTTTTATTTTCATTTTTAGATTAGTTACAGTTTAAGTTAAATAATTTTAGTACTTCAGTTTAAACTGAATGAAAATTAGAAATTTTGCCTTGACCGCTTATACTGAAATATTTAGTACAAGTGAAAAGGATTTTTATTTTATTTACATTTTTAACTTCGACTATGAATAATTTACCAGTTGATTGCTGCCTCAATTCTTTGACAGTTATTTTGAGGCCATGTTCCGCTCCTTCATGCCAGAGGACGGGCAGGTGAACATTTCAATAGGTGAGATGGTTCCTAGTACACAGGCCTTTGAGTCCATGCTGCGCTACATTTATTATGGGGACGTCAACATGCCTCCAGAGGACTCCCTGTATCCTTTTTACTGCTTCATGTGCCCCAATTTTGTATTGTATGCAATCTTTATTTCTGGTTGCATGCACAATACGTTGTATTGCTATTAATATCGTTGTATTACTATTAATATCACATATTTGAACAAATGTCACATCAAATATTTGGACAAAACTCATCCCACATGCAAGAGACATGATCGGTGCCTCAAATAGTGTAGCTGTTAAGGAGAGGTGTGCTGTTACTTTACGATCAGCAATTTTTCTTTGGGGGATGATAAAACAGATGGAAGAAATCCATAGTTTTAAATGGAAGTGACCTGAGCTTTATCAATTTTTAAATTATTTTTATGTCCTTAACTAGCGCACAGATACCTGTTTGCAGCACCTTATTACTACGGTTTCTCCAACAACAGACTTCAGGCCTACTGCAAGCAAAATCTGGAGATGAACGTTACTGTAGAAAATGTCTTGCAGGTACTTGCTCACATTCCATCTCTTGCTCCTCTGTAGTGAATGGGTGCCGTTAGAATGAGAGTCCAAAAAGCTTAAAAAAAAAAAACATAATCCACAAGTAATCTGCACGGATACAGCATCAATTAATGTCTTGTGAAGCCAAAAGCTGTGTGTTTGTAAGAAACAAATCCATCATTACAGTCATTTAACTTTTTAACTGCTTTCTCCAGTGAAAAACGTCTTTAATCTGAATCAGGAGCGAAATATACACAGATTTGTGTTGTTAACTAGTATAAACAGTCCTGTACGATTCAAATATGTTGGTAGGATTTTTTAGAATGACAACAGGAGATGGATTTTTTTGTTTTTTTACTTATGGAAGGGATATTATGGATTATGTCCATCATATATTAAATGCTGTTCTTTTTAACTTTCTGTTCATCAAAAAATCCTGTATCAGGGTTTCCACAAAAATATGAAACAGCATAACTGTTTTCAACACTGATGATAGTAAGAAATGTCTGAGCAGCAAATCATCATATTAGAATGATTTCTGAGATCATGTGACACTGAAGACTGGAGTAATGATGCACAAAAAATTCAGCATGTATAAATTACATTTTAAAATGCATTAAAATGTAAAACATCTATTTTAAATTGCAACCATATTTCACAAAATAACTGTACTGTATTTTTGAGTTAAAAAAACAATGCAACCTTGGTTGGCGTAAGAGACTTCTTTCAAAAATATTGAATCCTATCAACTCCAAAATTTTTGAACTGTACTGAACATCATAACATTTGATGATCAAAAACAGCAGTCACATACTATCATCCTTTCTTCATCCTTAGATCTTGGAAGCGGCTGATAAGACTCAAGCTCTGGATATGAAGAGACACTGCCTGCATATTATTGTCCATCAGTTCACCAAGGTGGGTGTGCTATTGACCACAGCTCTGAGCGTTTGCTGGCTGCCTCGCCACGGCTAAAAACACATCACCAAGACATTCAGTGCGACATGGATAACCTCTACAAGCTATTAAATGTATACAATACTGCAGTCATTTTTTAATACAGAGAGATCTGTAACAACTAAAGGCTTTTTATTATGGAAGACTTGTGTGTTTGATATGCATTTAGGCCTATTCAATAGATTAAATTAACTTCATTAGGTGTAAATTGTCCCATTTTTGGTTACATCAAACAATTCTAGTATGTTTAAATGCCAGTGAGTGCCTTTTGTGAACATAATTCCCCAACCATATGTGACATTCCGGTCTATTTGGTCCTGTTAGCTTATCAGTTTCTTTTTGTCTGTTTATTTGCGGTCTCTTGCATGGCCGTGTCGTTTTTTTTTTTTTTTTTTTTTTTTTTTTTTTTTTTTTTTGTTTTTTTTTTTTTTTTTTTTTTTTTTTTTTTTTTTTCTTTTTTTTTTTTTTTTTTTTTTTTTTTTTTTTTTTTTTTTTTTTTTTTTTTTTTTTTTTTTTCTTTACCATTGATTTCTTTGGTTCTCCTTCCTTCCCTGAAGGTGTCCAAGCTCCCCAACCTGCGATCGCTCAGCCAACCGCTGCTGTTGGACATCATTGACTCTCTGGCATCCCACATATCAGACAAACAGTGCACTGAGATGAGCTCTGATATATAGTCTCTCCTCCCCTTTCATGCCCCATCCCATCCCTTATGGACTTTTTAATTTACGCTTCCGCTCCATTTCCTTCCCTTTTCATCCAGCACCTCCTCCCAGCCCATATAATCCTGCCTCACACCCCTCCTCAATGAGATTGGGCCCTGTTTGCTGCTTCACGTTTTATTACCAAATTGTGTATGAGATATATGCTGGATGATCATAACATTTCTAAATGTTAGACTCACATTTACATTTATTTTAATGTGCATATATTTTGGACAAATACCTTTATTTGGTAGAGCACATCAAATCAGTCGATGGCCAACAATGTTGTTTAATTAGACATATAATTATGTATCCCACATAAATTAGGGTTAATCTCACAAAAAAATGTCCAGGTCATTTTTCATTTCAAAATCCAAAGGGAAAAAAAAAGATATATTGCATAATGAAAATGAACCCATTTTAGGGCCCCCCGTATTTCTTTTTTGCCTTTTTTTTATGACAGTTACGAATTTTACTTCTAAATTACTTCTAAAGTACTATAATGAGTCCAGATGTTTTACTTTGAATAAGATTCTGGTAAATTGTT
>JADLZN010003748.1:0-31956 GCA_018155175.1 Sinocyclocheilus anophthalmus
GGTCAGTGACGTCTATGTGCACTCATCCTTGTGAAATTAATCATCAGAACAGACATAAGAACCACTGCAATTGATGAAACATGTCTGTACCTCTACAGGGTTCAGGAGATGTCAAGTACCACTTGGGCATGTACCACAGGAGGATAAATCGTGTGACTGACAGGAATATTACCTTGTCATTGGTGGCCAACCCTTCCCATCTAGAAGCAGTGAACCCGGTGGTGCAGGGCAAGACTAAAGCGGAGCAGTTCTACTGCGGAGACACAGATGGCAATCGGGTGAGACATAAAGAGCATCAAACTAGGGCTGTGCCGGTATTATTATACACATTACCATTCAAACGTTTGGGGTTTTTATTGTTTTTGAAAGTCTCTTTTGCTCACCAAGCTGCATTTATTTAATCAAAGTACAGTAAATAGTATAATTGTAAAATATTATTACAATGTAAATGGAATTTATTCCTGTGATGCAAAGCACCACAACATCATTACTCCAGTCTTCAGTGCCAAGTGATCCTTCAGAAATAATTCTAATATTCTGATTTGCTGCTCAAGAAACATTTATTTTTTTATCAATGTTGAAAACAGTTTTTGCTGCTATATATTTTTGTGGAAACCATGATCTTTTTTTCAGGATTCTTTGGTGAATATAAAGTTCAAAAGAACAGCATTTATTTTCAAATATAATCTTTTGTACCATTATACATCTCTTTAACTGGCACTTGTTGATCAATTAATGCACCACTTTGAATAAAATTATGATTCAAGAAAAAAAATCTCACTGACCGCCACATTTTGAAATGTACAAAACATTTTATTAAAATGAGTAAAAAACCATAATATAACGCCTGCTTCGTCCATTTTTTATTTTCCCTCACCAGAAGGGTGCGGTGAGTTGGTTTTTGCTGTCTAGTTTCTCCTATGAGAGCACCGGAGGTTTAGTGATCCCCATGAAAATATAACTTTAACAATAAACATACTAGTATTCTTGCCTTTATTTATTTTTTATTTTTAATAAAATAAAAAAAATCAGAATTGTGATAATGCTGTGTATAATTAAATCAAAATACCCAAGTAAATAAAAATACAATTACTTTATAGTACACTTAAAAAATACAATGCTAATATTTACATTTGTAATTTTTTTTCTTCTTTTTTTACTTTTTCTTTTTTATAACTTTTCAACATTTTCAAACCTAAAATCAGCAAGCTTTTATTTTGGCGGGTTGCTGGCAAGTAAGTATATGCGCTGTTGGTTATAGCACTACCGAGTGAAGTGCGTCAGTGAATGAAATTACAGTTTTGTGTTTTGCTCTGAACCCGGCAGCACGTAACCTAGATTCATGCTTTCAGTATTAGAGTTAGTTGATCTAAAACAGTGAGTATGCATGCAATTAACGGCTGTCAACCATGATGAGCGATCTGAACTTATTTACCCAGTGCATTTTTTATTTTGGTCGCACCTGCGTACCACTTATGTGCACCCCTGTTCCTTACAATATTGCATTAATACTTTGGTCCTTGTATAGAAATTATGTGTTCATTCATATAATGTTCTAGAGTTCAGTTAATGAAGCAGGTCATCTAAATATGTTTTAAAAATGATCTTTTTCATCTGACGCTCACTTAAAATTAATCTTTAAAAACACTAATAATTTAATAGCACTGTTAAATGTAATCTTTAGCCAATCTCAAAATGATTATCGATTTTTCATACTGAACATAATGAAGACAATATTTTTTTAAAACAAGATTGTTTGGATTTTTTTTATTCATTTATTAGTCATAACATGAGCAGTGACATGCTGTCACATGTGGCTTATATGTATATGTGAGAATTTAATATCGGTGCATCTCTAGTGTCTTTAAGATATATTTTAAATGGCTCCGTTATGAAGAATTCAAATCCTGTTTTTAATTCTATACCCCTCGTAGAACCAACAGCTTTTAAATGTTCTTTCCTATGTGTGTTTTTGTTTCAGGTGATGTCCATTCTGCTCCATGGTGATGCTGCATTTGCAGGTCAGGGCATTGTCTATGAAACCTTCCATCTGAGCGATCTGCCGTCCTACAGTACACATGGCACTGTGCATGTGGTGGCCAACAACCAGGTACACGAGCACAAACGCTCACAAACAAACCCATGCGTGACAATACATGCTAACACAATGCATCAGATGTCCTCTTAATACCCCTCTGCATGTCCTGCTCAGATCGGTTTCACCACAGATCCTCGTATGGCGCGCTCCTCTCCGTATCCTACTGATGTTGCCCGTGTGGTCAATGCCCCCATATTCCACGTCAACGCAGATGATCCAGAAGCTGTAATGTACGTGTGCACCGTGGCCGCAGAGTGGAGAGCCACCTTCCACAAAGATGTGGTGGTGGACCTGGTGAGTGATAGTGTTTTGTGTCTTTTATAAACACGTTATTCTGACTTATTGTTATAGTTCATGACATCAATCAGGCATACGACTTCGTTCCTTTAGGTATGTTACCGCCGTAATGGCCACAACGAGATGGATGAGCCAATGTTCACCCAGCCGCTGATGTACAAACAGATCAAGAAGCAGAAAGGAGTTCTGCAGAAATATGCTGAGAAGCTCATCGCCGAAGGTGCCGTCTCACGACAGGAGTATGAGGTCAGACGGTCCTGCCTAGAACCAATCAGCTGCCTCGTATCTTCAGCTAGTCTTTCTGATGTGTTTTCACCTGTTTCTTGGTTCCACAGGAAGAGATTTCCAAGTATGACAAAATCTGCGAGGAAGCTCATGCTCGCTCAAAGGATGAGAAGATCCTCCACATCAAGCACTGGCTGGACTCCCCCTGGCCAGGTGTGTGTGAACATGGATATTATTGAATTTCATCCTTGAATTATGACCAAATTTGTTGAAGAAATACTGTCAGACTAGAAAGGTACGTCCACAGGCCGTCAATGGATCTTTCATTGCATATTTCATACATATTGCATATATGGCCTTAATGTTGCAATGAAACGGAAGTAGTGACAGATCTTTTCTTCCATATTGTGATGTATATCCAAACTAAAAAATCGAAAAAGAAAAAATGTAGGACGGAGACTTGGTTCTGTGCATCAGTTGTTGATTGTATTTTGAGATGTGGGCGTTGCACTCAAAAGTGGTGGAGGCAGTTGAGCATGAGTTTGCAGGGGTTTGGTTTAAACAGACTAAATGATTGGAAAAGACATTTATACGTCAGCAAAGAGAAATCAATTGTTTTACCTGGTTATGATATTTTGATAAAAAATTGCAAGGTCATAAGATCTATAGCATGCATCTGCAAATTAAATAGGGTGAATTTCCATTTCATGTCTTTAAAGCTGCAGTCCATAACTTTTTTTTGGTTAAAAATAATCCAAAATCAATATTTGAGCAAGTGCATAACCAGCCAGTGTTCAAAACTATCGCCTTACTTTAGCCCGATTCACAACGGTTAGCTTATAATAATGTTTTCTAATTTGAGTGGTACGGGTAGGTTTTCGTGGGAAATTCAAGCATGCTGCTGCGTCATTACATCACATCTGTAAACATAAAGATTTAGTCCCGGCTACTAGGCTTTATCGCATGTGAGGGTCCTGCAGGTGGCGGATCGTTTTATAGACTTTTCTCACAGCAGCTGGAATAATTAAATGTATCATTTTGATGGCGGATTGTAATCCGACTATGTGTTTATGAAACACATGTGACTGAAATTAAATTATTCCAGTTTTAAATGTGCATCTGATTACAGATAGCCTGGGATTACACAGGATTTGTATTTTAAAGAGAACCAGTTCGAAAGAAGAATAATTTGCTTTTTGGGTTAAAATAATTTCTTATGAAATTCGAATGGTATGACAATTGGATTACTGTACAGAAATTGAAATCTACATGCTAATACACACTACATACACGTAGTCACGCAATGCTGATGTTGTTAACATTAACAATTTGAGAACAAAGTATAACAATAATAATAATTTGCAGGTTTTGATGTGATATGAGCTAATCGATCATTAGATTTAATCACCATTGGTAGTGCGATTTATTGTAATGCTTTTTTCCTCAGTTGGTCAGAACAAACGTGGCAGACTTGTTACTTGTTCTGATGACAATATCCCGTGAAAATTCTTATTTGGGTCATATATTCGAAGACATAGGCTAGAATCTGTGATTGTGAAGTACAGTATCTATACTGGTGCGGTGACTGACTGCCACACATATACTCTTCAAAACATTAGATTCATCTGCGCTGGAGCCGTGCAGGCACACAACCCACGCAAGGAAGATAATAGCTGCAATTGCAGTTTTTCAAACAGAGATGGCGACAAAGAGGCAAAACTTACAGACTGCAGCTTTAAGTGATTTACCAAACCTGAAAATTGCTAATATGTAAACATTATTGGAAATAACCCTCTGGTGCTCCTCGCATGGTGTTCAAAATCACCTAATTTCATTTCAGTTAAATGAATGTACTATATATTTGTTCAATGTTTTTTGTTTAATATTTTGTATTTTACGGGATTTTTAGGTACTTCATGCATAAATGAAATTTCCAACTTAAACTGTCATAAATGTTGTATGCTTTGGAGCACAGACTTAAGTTTGTTTTTTTTATTAAAGAAGACACTTGGCAGATGGAAAAAGTAATTTTTTGTAGTGAATTCTTTTCTTCTTTTTTTTTAAGTTTGTTTATTGTTATGAAAAATCAAAAATACTATTTTCAACTTTTAAATAAAATATATTTTTTCCAAAAACATGTTTCTGTGAGAAATAAAATTATTTCTTTGATTTGTTTTTTTTTTATTTTATGATTGTTTTTAATTTTTTCGTTTTATTTCTTTAAAGATTAAGAAGTGGGGGAAAAGTGGGTTGTGGGGGGGAAGAGTAAGGGGGGAAAAGGAAGAGGAAAGAGGTAGAACATTTGGTTAAAGGAGGGGAAGAAGGAGGGGATAAAAAAAGAGAGGGAGGCAGGGGAGTAGGCAGAGCTAGGGGGAACTGGGTACGTGCCCAAATAAAATATTCTGAAAGAAAATGTGGTTGGGAGATATCAACCAACCTAAAAACTCAACTTAACTTTCATCGTCACTTCGTTCACGTGTTAAAAAAACACAGATTCTTGACAGTTCCAGTTTCGTTTTTAGGTTGATATCTCAAAAAAATTTCTTTCAGTAATATTTTATTTGGGCACAGTACCAAATGTTTCCACTAGATAATAATTAATTTCACATTGACTTCCAATTAGTTCATTTTTGACTGCAAGGAGTGAAAAGAAACTTTTAACTTTTCGCATGTCCATGACTTTGTTTGTGTTCACATAGCATGTGCCAAAACCTTTACCAACATTCTTACCATTCCAATGTAGTAAAAAAAATAAACATACAATTTTTTGATCAAAAATGGCCGAAGAGCACCAGAGGGTTAAATGTTTAGCTCCTATTGCATCTTCCTGTGACCATCTGGAAGTGGGTGGTTCAGAATGAGTTGCAGTATGGGCCAGACTTTATGTTGTGAAGTCAATACCTCTGACTAAGCAAGACTAATTTAAAAATGTACAGCATTTTGCTGTTGCTTCATGTGTTTCCAGATCTAATAGCACAGTCATTATGTTTGGTGTGCAGGTTTTTTCACTCTGGATGGTCAACCCAAGAGTATGAGCTGCCCGTCCACTGGTCTGCCAGAGGAAGAGCTGACCCACATCGGACAAGTGGCGTCATCAGTACCCGTGGAGGACTTCACAATTCACGGAGGTGCACTAGACCTACAAAATAGTACATAAATATGCACACATTTCATGCATTCTGTTACTATAATACTGGTCTTCCCTTCACATACAGGTCTGAGTCGTATTCTGAAGGGCCGTGGTGACATGATCAAGAACAGGACAGTGGACTGGGCCCTGGGAGAGTACATGGCCTTTGGCTCTCTGCTCAAGGAGGGCATCCATGTGCGTCTCAGTGGCCAAGATGTGGAGAGAGGAACCTTCAGGTATAAAAAAAAAACAAGAACATTTCAGAATAATCATATAATTATTAATCTAAATGTAGTTGGGTAGTAACGTCTGTACATTTCTGTATGATAGACCATTTTTATTTGAGCCACACTTTCAAATGCAGCATTATTTTGGATCTCAGCCCGGTGTAAGAGGTCACTGACCTGTTGTTTGTTCCGTTTGCAGTCACCGTCACCATGTTCTCCATGATCAGAACGTAGACAAGAGGATCTGCATTCCCATGAACCACGTATCCCCTAACCAAGCCTTGTACACCGTCTGCAACAGCTCTCTGTCTGAGTACGGAGTACTAGGTATTCAGACGCTCGCAGTACATGTTAAAACGATCTCTGCGCTTAAATGAAAGGTAGAGGACGCTCATGGAAACTCATGTTTTCTTTCATTCTGTGTGGTTTTCTTTAGGTTTTGAGTTGGGCTTTGCTATGGCCAGTCCCAATGCTCTGGTTCTGTGGGAGGCCCAGTTTGGAGACTTCCATAACACGGCTCAGTGTATAATTGACCAGTTCATCTGCCCTGGCCAAGCTAAATGGGTCCGCCAGAACGGCATTGTCTTACTGCTGCCACATGGCATGGAGGGCATGGTAAGGCTAGTATTACCCACAATTCATGCCACTTTTCTCTACACACTACTCTGTGTACTGGCAGTAAATGAGTTGATTTGGATTTATTTTGTTCCTTCACAGGGTCCCGAGCACTCTTCTGCCCGTCCAGAGCGCTTCCTGCAGATGTGCAATGATGACCCTGACTTTAACCCTGTAAGACTGTCTGCATAATGTCTCTAAACATTAATACAGTGTTGGTATAAACAAAGATTTTATAGTCATTCACCAGAATGGATATCAATGTACCTTTTATTTTGGCTGCAGAAAGTCACTGATGACTTTGAGGTGCGTCAGCTGTATGACTGCAACTGGATTGTCGTAAACTGTTCAAATCCCGCCAACTATTTCCATGTAATGAGGCGGCAGATCCTTCTTCCCTTCAGGAAACCTGTGAGTTCAGCTGTCTGAGAGCATCTGGACATTCACGGATTCGTCAAATGCATTATTGGTACTTAAATGATTTGAAATTTTAACTGATTTATTCATTTTCTTGTTTTTAGCTTATTGTCTTCACTCCCAAGTCTCTGCTGCGTCATCCGGAGGCCAAGTCTAACTTTGACCAGATGCTACCAGGTGAGAAACTGTTTGTTTGTTGCTGTGTTTCAGAGGGAAGATCTATTTATTTATTTATTTAAATATTTTCACATTTTACAGAACAAACAGCGGGGTTTAATCCACTGTTAATCCCCCACCCCCATGCCAGCAAACCAAACAAATGAACAAACAACAAATAAATAAAATAACAATACATATATACAAATATATGTAAAATTACATACCTATACTACCCTAACATGCAATATTATACATACTGTGGTGTGTGTGTGTGTGTGTGTGTGTATATATGGGTATAGTATGTGTTTGTGTGTGTGTGTGTGTACATTCACATACATATATATATATATATATATATATATATAATATATATATATATATATATATATATATAACAGAAAGCAATACTGTATCACACAAGATACATACAGACAATATTTACTAAAATCTTGACAATTTACAAATAATCCATAGAAAATATAATTTGAACTTGCTTTTAAAAAAAATTTATACGTTTTTGATTTTGGAATTTCGTCTTATAGTATTTTTTCACAAGTAATAATAAATAGTAAAAAAGATGTAAATAATGTAACCAACAGTACACTCCATAATCTGTAAGTCTGTGGGCACTGGGAATTATATTTACACAATGAATATGACATAGCAGTAACAAAACATGTGCATAAAACAACATGTAAATAAACAACACTATGTGTGTCTCTTCAGGCACTCATTTCCAGCGCGTGATCCCAGATGATGGACCGGCAACTCAAAACCCCTCAGAGGTGAAGCGCATCGTCTTCTGTACAGGAAAGGTCTATTATGAGCTCGCGCGTGAACGCAAAGCACGCAACGTGGAGGACTCTGTGGCGATCACTCGCATTGAGCAGGTATCCCCGTCTTCAGTAGAACATCAACAATGCTTGCTTTCTCTCATTCTTGTGTGATGGTCTGATTCTCTCTCTCGCTCCTCCCCAGCTCTCTCCTTTCCCGTTTGACCTGGTGAAGGCTGAGACTGAGAAATATCCCAATGCTGACCTGGTCTGGTGTCAAGAGGAGCATAAGAACCAGGGATACTACGACTACGTCAAGCCCCGCATGCGCACCACCATCGACCGTGCCAAGCCTGTGTGGTAAACTCTCGTCTTCTCGTATAGAGCCGTGACACTCCAGGTGCTCTATATTTTTGCCAGTCCTCACTCTGTGTCTTTCTGTGTGCAGGTATGCCGGACGTGAGCCTGCCGCCGCCCCGGCCACTGGAAACAAGAACACCCATCTTCTGGAGCTGAAGCGTTTCCTCGACACTGCCTTCAACCTGGACGCCTTCAAAGACCACTTCTAAACCTGTCCTTCAGTCCACAAAGAAAACGAAAACTCTCAAACACCCCATTCACCCCGCAACCAAATACACTAAGAATTAGCGATACAGTTTATCCAATGTGTTCAGGTTTGCAAAACACTCTCCGTCCTAGACTCACTCTCTCCTGCATGAAATCACTATTTCTTTTTTAGTTAATAATGTTCATTTCAAGCCTTCGTCACCACTGTTGCCCAGTTCAACAACAACAGATGATAAACCACAGGAGATAAAAAAATCTCTTGCTCAAGCATAAGTAACAGCACAAATGTTGATTTGAATAGACCTCTAATATAGTTTCAACCAAAGCACAGCTCTAATCCTGTTTAAAAAAACGTCCTCGTACAGTAATCGGCATCAGTTGCCTCCCAACTCACTATTAAAAGACGTTTCCCTAAGCTTTCATGTAGAGTTGTTGGTATCCCTATTCTCAATGGCTATATGGCTTTAATTTGTATATTTGTGTTTTCTTTTGATTTTCTTTATTGATCATTGTGGGCTAAATTCAGAATAAGGGAGAAATTTGGCACATATATTTACAGTGTCTCATTCGTGGGAAAGATTGTGAAGTAAGTGGTAAAAACGACACTTTATCTGTACCTTTGCACTGTTTTCTGGTAAGAAGAAAAAACAGTTCTCTGAAGTGGCTGTTGCAGTTGTATGATTGTATTTATGTAAAAATGACTGTATTCAGAGGAGAAAAGACTTGGTGTCAAAATCAGGACTGTGGAAATTTTTGTGGCACCTTTACATGTCTGTACCTCTGTTCTGGTTCCTCTACCATTGTCTGGCATTGTATAGTCTGCACACACAGCTAATCATTGATGCAGCCTGGTGCAGATAAACCCCCTTCAGAACTCAAAACCTCATTTGCCATCTGATAACGTGTGCCATACAGCCCAACCCAGAAGCAGGAACATTTAATATGGCAAGCAAGACAGAATTACACCCGTTTGTGGTCGCTCTTTTAAATCGAAACCTATAACCTCTTTTTGGCTTTTTCAAAGAGAGAGCAAATCATTTTATTTATTTTGTGTCTTTGGAGGATTAAGATTCTGTCCTCATAACGGTTTGGCTTCATACAATAAACTCATTAACTTCTCAAATGTTTGAATTTGTTCATTTATTATTAGTTTAAGAAAGTGGATTGTGTCTGTGATTATGCAAAACGGCATGCGATTTTTGAGGAGGACACAACCTGTGCTAGTAGACTCTCTAGATTGGGGACTTGGTAAACTTACAAAAGGGCTGTAGGATGATTTAAAATTATATAGGTTATATTAAACAATCTAACTTGATTAAAATGCACTGGTGAAATCAACATGAAAAACTGGCTTATATGAGGGGGCTTAAAAAGGTTGAACCACTCTGCACTGGATGCGTAATGCATGAAATACAGACCAAGCAATGAGATATTTTTGCATTTCAGTACTAAAATCAGTTACTACCATTTAATGCATTTGTGTTAATCTCAAACATGGGGTGCTCTTACAGGCCAAATATCCTTAGGATTCCTTTTCAAAGTATGATCAAGAAACCTTCAGGCCGCGTTTAAATGGGAGTATTTTAAATTTAAAACCAGGGAAATTTCAATTCGGGTTGCTAAACAAAAAAGCAGAGATTGAAGCAAAGGGAGTTGAGGTTAATTCAAAAAATTAATATCGGTTGTAATACACAAATGATTCAAGATGTTGAAAAGTTACTCTCTCTTCAAGCTAAATTAGACAGTATGTATCTAATGAAAGCACAAGGAACTTTTGTACGGTCTCGTGCAAAATGGATGGAAGAAGGAGAGAAGAATATGGCTTATTTTTGTCGGTTAGAAAAGAGGAGACTGCAAAGTAATGTCTCTCAATTGTTCAATATTCCATTAGAAAATGAGATCAAATATTTAGGAATTGTTTTTATTAAAGACCCTAAAATTAGAGAAAAAAGTCATTTGATTGATAATATGTAAAAAAAAAATAAAAAAGTCAAAATATTTTAAATATGTGGGTTCAAAGGGATATTTCTATATTTGGCAGAATTCTCATATAGAAGTCAGAAGCACTTTCCAGGTTGATTTACCCAGCATTTCTTTGAGTATATCTATAGGTGGATTAAGACACACACACTTTAATAACTCACAGTTTGGTTGAACAAAATTAGAAATAAGGGTATATTCTTCATCTTGTGAGTGTTTATATGACTCTACGGCACTCGGCTCAGCAGCATATAAATACTTGCAGTCTATCATAGATTCTTTTGAATATGCATAATGAGGAAATGATGAAAGATGGTCTTTTATACATACAAAGAGGATAAAAAGAATCTGATGTTTGAAGGGCTTATTAAAACTGATTACATTGATTACATCTTTTAATGTTTGATTAGTATGAAATATTTATGTCTGGTAGGGCCTATATATTTAGTTTTTTTATTCACTTAAATGACCAAGCCTAATATAAACTAGTATATAAACAAATGTTTATCTCATGGCATTTTTTGAAGAACCATAGAAATGTATAATGATGTTGATAGAATGTCTGATTAAATGTTAAGGTGTTTAAAGGAAAATATCATGTGATTGTGTGAGTCACTGTGTAGTGGACGGCTTTACTTGTTGGATTCTACTGCAACCTACTGTCACAGATGAGAACTGCAGTTATACGCTGCAAGTGTTTGTACAAACCCATTTTTGTATCGTTTGCACACAGGTTTGTGTCACTGTGCTTGTCTTGCACAGAAATACACAGTTGAGTCCTCTTCTGTGAGTCCAGACAGTCTCAATTACACCATGTTTTTTGAATTGTCTCCAGTCATTTCTATTCGGCCCTCAAAAATTTTGGCATAGTCATGTCCTTGTCCATTATACCAAGCACGGCCCATCCACACTAGTGCTTTCTCAGGTTGCTGTCTGACCCACTGCATGTCGTAGCTTCCGAAAGTAAATCCTGATCCTCTCCAGGAAAGACTCAGAGTTTATCCAGGCTTTACCACTGATACAGAAGAAATGGACTCCAAATTGCACTCCTATTGAAAAATAAAATAGAAATAAGAACATAACATCAGGTACAGTGAATATTTACTGTTACAATTTGAGATGGTGTAAGGTTTCACATTATGACACACACTTGCAAAGGCCAGTAAAAACAGAAGGTAAAGCAGATTCAGTGAAGTGACCTCATATGACATCCAGTGGAGAAGGACTGATCACATATTCACATATATGTATGCCAATTGGAGGGTAATGACGTCATACAGATTTTTTTAAAAAAATCAAGATGTCTGTTGGAGTGGCTATTGACTATTTCTATAATTCCATTTACATTCTAAATATACATTTATGAATAATAACAATATGATTTCACATGGTGCAGTTTTATATAGAGTGGCTGTTCAAAATGATTCATGTTTGGCCACTCCATAAGTGGATGCCACTTATTTAAACCGGATTAACACAACAGCAGCAACAATTAGAGACTAAATTAGAAAGAGAATTGGCCTTTACTGAGAGAGCAGCTACTTGACCATCATTCAAAAGTAGCAAAGGAGTTTTGTCTTTTTGTCAAAGCATTCATTACACAATAAATTACTTTTATCTATTTACTTATTAATGTAGACTTAAATATATAATTTCAAAAGACTAAATCTATCTGGTCTTTTTAATAATGTCCAAATGTGATGTTGTGATAGGAATTTAAACTTTAATCACATTTGATTTGATAATTTACTCATTCGTCAAATTTACTTATAACATTCAAACTATTAAAGTATGAAAATATCAACATTTATAACTACTTAATATATATTAATATCCTAATCATAAAAAGATTTTAATGTGAAATCGCACCTGAAGGAGAAGGCACATAATTTCATGAACAACTGTATGATAATGCAAAAAGAATTAAACGTGTCCGCCCACACAAAGGAGTCAAAATAAAAATTCCCTGGGGCAGGTCCCGAAACCATTTATACCCAAGAGAATATATAGCCAAAGCTTATTACAGTTCACTGAAATACTGCTAAAACTAGTGAACCTTTCAAGCGTTAAACCACCTTGTTTTGTTAGTCAAAACATTAACAGCTGTGCCATGCACCTGTGCATTATTTTTGTATAACATTTTTTTGTTGTTTTTTTAGTTAATTAGTATTTTTAGCCTTTAAAATAATATAAAAGTCTGTAAAAATAGGGCACAATGCACTTTATAATTTGAAGGAATTTTTCTGTATTTAATTTTTACAGGTTTTAACCAGCATTTTGAATTGTACATTGCATTGCGTTGTGTTTTAGAGTAACGGAAATGTCTGTATAATTAATGCACAATATCCTGTGTAATGAGCTGCCAGTACTTTTTCTATTATTTTACGTATTTATTTACGATGTGCATTAAAATTAATCTGTAACAAAAACATAAAATAGCTTTTCTTTTTACCCTATAGAATAAATGCTTTTGATTACAATGCAATGCATAATGATATTTCGTATAGCCACTAAATGGCAAACATTAAGCCATTTAGCTTGTAAACCTCAAAACAAACAAGCAAGAAACACTTTAATTCATATCTGAATAACCTTTCTGATATTTATAAGGTTTGAAAGAATACATGGATCAAAATTTACAGAGACCATAGTCCGTTCAGGACTTCTAAGATCACATTCCCTCAGACAATGAATTAATGTACCTTTTGAAGTGTTACATTTTATTTAATTTTACATTCATACTATCAGGGTTTTTGTGTGTCTTAAAAAGGTATTTAAAAATCTTAACTCACCCTTGACCCTTCCATAATTTAAAGCTTTAAAAGTGTCTAAAATAAGAGCATAAAAGCATTAAATTCATAAAGTCAGTGTCACGGAATGCCAGGAGAGACGAGGTAAGATCCAGGAGCAGTTTATTGAAAGTAACAAATAAATCAAAATGGAACAAAAACGTGGCAAAAGGTAATCAACACATAGAGAACAGATAACACAAAGTAACTTTAGACAACAAGAACTCAGAAGACAATATAATCAAGACACAATGACAGACAGAGTGAGCATGGTATAAACTAGCATGGATCTGAGTAAATGATAAGAGTGCACTTACTGATCCGAACAGAATTACGATCAGGGGACATGGGAAATGGAGTTTTAACATGACAACATTGAAAACAGTAAGATGCGCTCCTCAGTCCCAGTACAGGGACCACAACCAATCTCACTGTGTTACAGTCCATCGGGCATTAAATGTTGCATGCATTGCAAAAAAAATTATATCTTCCTCAGTATTTTTGTTTTCAAATACAAATATCTAAACATCATTAAATCAAGATTAATTTGCTTGAGATGCAAAAGTAAAATGAAGTCTTGAAAAACTGAACAAAATTAAGTGAGTTTCTGCTCAAAACAAGAACAATGGGGTGTTTAAGACTTTTGCACTGAATTTTTTATTTATCTATTTTTTCATTAATTTAAAAGTAATGGAGATTATATTTTCTAACTTTGAAGTGTTGCGAATACAACTCATTGCTACCTAGACATTTTCATTTAGAGAACATGCTGACATAGCCTATTGCGTTCCCTTCAATTTATTCCTTAAAGTTTCTTTACTTGGTCTTAAAAAGTCTTCATATATCTTCATAAAACCTGCAGAAACGCTATAAATATGCACAAGCCAGTTATTGCAACAGTTTCAATAACAGCCTGTGTGTTTGGGCCTCATGTGTTCCTATCTTCACCTATTACTAGTCTAACTTTACCAAAATTAGTCTAATATAGAAGCTTCAGAGTCTGATAAGTGCATTATTATGAGCAAATTCAATACAATTTAGGAAAATATTTCGCTATATATTAATCAAAATTACATTAGGCTACATAAAAAAAATTACTGTGCTAGATTAAATGTCTCGTCTTCATATAAATAAATACATTTAAAAATATAGCTTCCAGTTTTTTCTTGTTTCTGTTGCAACAAACTAAACCTTTTTCAGGAAGCATGAATGACTAAGATACCAAACTCAACAAACTTACATTTTAAAGGGGTCATATGATGCGAGTTTTTCCTTTCTCTTTGGAGTGTTGCAAGTTCTTGGTGCATAAAGAAGATCGGTAAAGTTGCAAAGACTTAAGTCTAAAATCCAAAGAGATATTCTTTAAAAAGTTAAGAGTCAACCACCACCCCCCTAAAACGGCTCGTTCTAGACACGCCCCACTGGTTATGTCAAGATGTGGGAAGATTTGCATAACACCGCCCAAATGTTCACGCAAAGAAAGAAGGCGTAACTTTTATTCTCACTGTAGTATTGTTGTTGCCGCCACCATGTCATGAAGACACTGTGTTTCGTTGTGAAAGCGAAACTACTTTGTTTGGCCTTCCAAAAGAGGACAATATCCGCTTCGTCATACCTGGAGCTGACCTGTGCTGGTCGCTGAGGAAATACATAAAACTTCGTGCTGTGGATCGCTGGATCAGCTTTCACAGTGGACGAAGCGGAGTCCAGCCCGGGGTTGTCACCTGCCGAAAGCCCCCAGGACGCTCCTTAGCGAATCTACCACCTCTCTCACGAGTCTAGCCCTCACGGCGCGTTCCATCCCTTTATCCCCTGCTTCTCTGCTCACTCTAGGCCACGTGTGTGACGCTGTGTTTCGTTGTGAAAGCGAAACTACTTTTTTTGGCTTTCCAAAAGAGGACACGACTAGAAATCTTTGGTTAAGTTGTATTTACAACACTGTTGCAGAACCGTTCAACCCAAATATTCAGTTGTTTGCAGCGCATTTTATGGAGGACTGTTTTTTGATCCTGGTAGAGTAGACTACAATGTTGGCTGTTCTGACTCAAAGACTGTAAGTATGTTGGTTTGTGTTTTTTATATATTTCAAGATTTTTATATTTTATATATATTATAACAGCGGGAGTTTTTTGGGCAGTGTAGAGTAGCGTTTGTTGTTTGTCTTTTCTCCGTTCACAAATGCAGACATGTTTTATGTTTACCACGCGGACGTCTGATGCCCAAACGCACGTGTAACAAAGACAAGTATACGGCATCATAATCCCTACTTATTCCCCACTGGATGCAACGAATCGCCAATCGTAGATAATTGGGTTTTTCATGTTTTTGATATCATCTCTCTCTCTGGCCGGACATGGCATATCACACGTATGTAAGGGGCGGGGCCATGGAAAGAGAGATTTGCGTCAACGGAAGTACAAAACGCTCGATCGTCACGTGATTCATGTAGACCTCAAATAGTTCCAGGAAGTTCATAGCGGGCAATTGAAATACATCGAGTTGGAGAGACAGAACTGTGATTTTTTGGTAATTAGTAGACAATAAAATAATTTATTTACATTATTTATAAAATAATGTATACGTAGTATATATATATATATGTAGTTATATTTGTGTTGTTTTTAAAAGATAAAATCCTCTAATAGTTGAGGATTCAGCTTCCTTACCTGCATTGTTAACATATTTTAGGCTGAAGTTACCATTATAAAAGTCCGTGTTTGCTATATAAACGACATTGTGGTCTTCTGCCAAGGTAACTTCAGCCTCTCTATATACATATAATTATATATGTGTGTGTGTGTTCTTACAACTTGCTTGTTCAATCACAAATATACCTGTTCATTGTCGTTTTACTAATCTCATGGTAAATGTTAAGTTTGTTTTAGAAAATTAGTTCCAAATAAATGAAGATATTTTATTAAGTGAAAACTAACCTTGTTCAATGTTTTTGATTCTTGTGCACCCCACAATTATTAATATATAAAAATATATTTGAAGTATATTCAAATTTAAAACAACTTTAATCATATATTTTATGTATGTTGACTTTAGTTATGCACTTATTTACAGCAATCGATTTATACATTTATAATAAACTATAAAGCATGTTGTCCTTGAACAGTCCCCACTATAGTTTGCTGTGCTGCATGGGAGTGCTGCTGTTTCACAGGTGTATCGTGCCAAAGTAATTGTAAAATGTTTCAAAATTAGGCTATAACACTCATGCGTTAAGTACGTCATGTCCTTCCAGACCCGTTAACTCTATACAGAAACAATGAACAAATTAAAGCAATGGTTACATGATGTTATCATGTTGATTACAATGCAAGGAAAATGTAGCTGTTTTGTATGTTTATTCAGAGTCAGCTTAACTGAAGTCCTCTGAAGGGTATTTCTTCACAGGTTTTGGGTCATCTGAAGTCTTCGTAAGAGGCTGGATATAGTCAGCAGGAGCAATCTACAGATTACACCAACAAAATGTGATCATACTAGGGAACTGGCACTTTTTCACAAAGAGCAGGGAAAGACTTGCCAAAACCAGTGAAGAGACTCATTGTGAGGGTGATGTCTCTTTACAGGGAGTCTTCAGGTGGTTCTTGTTCTGAAAGTAAGATAGAGAAGGAGAAAAACACAGGAGAAATGGTTCATTTCAGTCCTGTGGCATCTGCTCCTTCAACACCGTGCTTCTTTAGTAGCTAAGACGTTTAAGTATAAAATACAGTAATAATGTACAGGTTTAATGTAATTACTTCTGTAATATAGTAGTGGTATATAATCCATTTTTGGACATTTAGCCTAGCATGATTCTGAAATGAAAACTGCTCACCTACATTAAACTTTTCATTCTCATTTTGGTCCATCTGCATCCTTTGCAATATATCTAAGTCTATTTAATAACTCCCCACCAGCAAAATCACTTAAATTACACAACGATGTATGAAACTGCATGAAGAGAATTAATAACATCCCGTAAATCTATTAATTAAGTGAGGAATAATCTAAAAATCATCTGTTTTAATGCACAGGGTAATTTGATTAGCTGTGCTGATAATAATCAATTTTGTTCTATAATGTCTTACCTTTTAAAAGTTCATCACAGCGGTCTCTTCTGCTGCATCTCTACGGCGCTGATGATAGTATGAGCGCTAACTTCCGGGAACTATTGAGCGGCTCCACGATCCGCCATTGCTGTAAAAAAAAACTGGTCCATTGGAGTGAACGGAGTTGTCACAACTCTCTCTCTATACAGCTCTGGTAGGGGCGTAACATTTCCGTCACACACTGGAAGGTATTTGGCCAATCACAACACACTGGATATCTGGCAAATCACAGCACACCTCGCTTTTTTCAGACCGATGAGCTTGTAAAAATCTACGCGTTTCAGAAAGCCGGGGCATAGAGGAGAAACAATAACGTACAGTATGTGGAAAATAATGTGATAAACACATTTCATTACACCAAATACATACGCAGCGGTGCAGCTCACCCCAGTTACTCTGGAGCTGGGCGGAAAGTACCCCTGTTTGATATATGGCCGTATATAGACATGAAAGCTGCTGCTAAAAGGTCTGGTGTGGGCAAAGTTTTTCCATGCAGGGCAGAGTTGTGTTGCTCCAGACTGTTTTATGCACTGCTGAGACGAGAGACATGCTGTTACCTCATATGAAAGAGGCTCTGGAGAGTTTCTACGGATCTGAGCCCCAGCAAAGCCATGGGCCGTATTGTGACAAACAGGCAGTGGGACCGACTGGTTGAGCTGCTAAAAAAAGAACATTTAGGATGTTCTGTTATGTGAGGGCTGTATCTGTTAGCACAACATTCACATTGAGGATGGAAATTTTTTAGATTTGTTCAATGAAGCAGATTGCAACCAGGGAACAAAAAAATGCCTTGTCATTCACCAAGGTTTTACAGAGTTTGATCAGAAACACAAGCCTTTTCTTTGGATTTTCAATTGTGATGTGATTATATTTGTTATCAAACATGAGTATAAAGCATTATTTTACTTAAGGTAATTTAGCATCTTTACTGGTACATAGTTTGTTATATAGCTCATAATAGTTCAGGATTTTCTGTTTACCTTAAATAGACAAGAGGATCATTATACTTTTCCGAGTTTATCTATGAGTTGTAATAATGCTTGGTTAATTTCCAATCTTATAAAGGTTGAATCAAAAATAAAGTCTTCTGACCAAAAACATGTTTTGGCCCCCCTCCCAAGAAGCATAATGGGTTTATTTATTTATACATTATTGTAATTTGCATTGGTTGCTTGTTTTTTTTTTTTTTTTTTTTTCCTTTTTTTTTGTTTTGAAAGAAACGCGCTTTCTTGATCTTTTACATCAAAAAGATAGAATTTGGTTTATTATTTTGACATACAGTACTGTTAAATAGTTTGGGGTTTGTAAACATTTTTACAAAAGCTGGATTAATTTGGTCAAAAATACAGCAAAACAAATTAGAATATATTTAAAAAATGTAATTTATTGCATTACACCTATAACTATACTAATCAACTAATACCTTCCAGTCTTACACTTCAAGCGGGTCACAATTAACTACTTACTGGTACTTTCAGTCTACACTCATCATAACTTCCATTATAATCCCGCTTTTGATTTTCTGCTATAAAGAAACATTCTTATCAAATGTTTAAACCAGTTGTGCTGTTTTAATATTTTTGTGGAAACTGTTTTTTTCTGATTCTTTGATGAATAGAAAGCTCAAAAAGAACAGCATTTTTTGGAAATAGACATTTTTTTGTAACAATGTAAGTCTTTACTATCACTCCCTGATCAATGTACCGCATCCACGCTTGTTTTGTCTGAATCTTGCTGAATAAATGTGCATATTTCCTTTTATTTTTTAAATTCATACAGTCCCCAAAGTTTTGAACCTTTGGTAAACTATTCGGAATTCATGAGCTTGAAACATGTAGTTTGTAACCTTTCACAATTTGAACTGTGTCCTTCATGTTTAGTAAAAAAGTTAAAACGACAGGATAACCATCCTAATTTACCCAATGATTTATTTGAATATCTATCAATAAAATATCTTGCTTTAAATCATTTTAACATGTATTATATTAATCGAAAAGCACATTTACAACTGAAAGTATATTGTGTGACATGGTAGCACACTCCATCCAAATAATACAGACTTCAAACCCTGTGCTGTAAGCTAGTGTTCCCATCTGGTTTGTTTACAATTAATCTAATTCTGGCTAAAGATACCTATATTTGTACATACAAATATAAAGTCAAGACTGAGTATCTTTACACTTGCATCTGTAATGTCCAGATTCCAGTATTGTCTGAAGTCTTAGTGATACTCAATAAAATGTACAAAAGGAAGGTCACAAGGTTCAGATATGATATGTGAGCTGGTGTCATCTCAAACATCTGCCAAAGCACACTGAACCAGAGAGATGCAGTAGTTCACTCGCTCCTGCTGGGAGTCTCTTTCAGGGTTCAGGTTTGTATGAGGAGGGAGGGTTGCTGCCGGACTGGCCCGGCTCAGAGGCTTGAGGTTGAGGGGAGGTGGAGGCGCTTGCAAGGTTGGTGGGCTCTTTTTGAATAAGTTCCGGCTCATCCTGTCCAGCCTGTGGTGGATGAACCAGGACCTTGTCAATGATCCCAAAATCCTGCGCTTCCATTGGGCTCATGTACCGGTCTCTCTCCATCACATTCTCTAAGTGCAGTATGGAGTTAATTAAAAATATGTTTTATTATAATATTAATGAAAGATTTATAACAGAAAAATTACCTAAAGTCTCCAAAGGCTGCCCTGTGTGTTTGCAATAGATGTTGTTGATCTGTCTTTTAAGTTTGAGAATCTCCTCAGCCTGGATGGCAATATCCGTTGCTTGGCCCTGAAATGACGAATATTGGCGTTAAAGTTGTGAAAGCAGTTCCCTCTTTTTCTCCCCCATTCTTACCCTTGCTCCTCCGGAGGGCTGGTGCACCATGATCCGGGCATTGGGCAGGGAATGCCTCATGCCTGCGGTTCCTGCGGCCAGAAGCAGACTGCCCATACTGGCGGCCTGACCCACACACCAGGTTGAGATGGGATTTAGGATGTATTGCATAGTGTCATAGATCGCAAGTCCAGCCGTAATCACACGCACCTGCAAACAGAGACAAAAAAATGTAGACTGCTGGCCTCAAACATTTCTGTATGGTTTATCAAAAACAAAAAGAATGGTACTGTCATTTTTTTTCTTTTCTTTTTTTTTTTTAGGAACCGTTATTGAGCTTTAGACACCTATATCTATCTAATATATATATATAACATAAATAAAAAGTCTGCACATGTGTTTTTTGTTATATTTTTTCCTATTTGATACAACAGGTGTTTGTTTCTTATAATATGAAATAATGAAAATATGAAGCTCATACTCGAGGAGGGGGGAAAAAACACCACAATTTCATTCAGAGGCCCCGTTGAGCAAAAATATGCCATTTGGTGCAGATGCTGATATTTATATTATTTCATGTGAGATGAAAGCTTCTAATGAAAATCAGTGAGATCTTCATAACAGTACAGAAAACTAATTATATAAAATGTATATAAATATCAGTTGTCACTATTTCTCCCAGTAATATCTTAATAAGATGACATTTACACACAGTTTTATAATTAATCCTCTGTAGTTTTCATTGTGGGGTCAAAACATTTATTGCAATGCAATGATGGTTGCAAATATGCATGTTGTACAAATAAACATTCCTCAAATGCCTGTTGTATCATATATGATGCATTTTAACATGATTTTTCTATAGTGCTAACAATATAACATTTATTCTTACATTTACTTTATAAAAATCACAGCAAAGACACGCGCTACAAACTGAAGGGGGCGTTTTTAGAAATACACTTAAAGGCCTTTTTCCTTGTAAAAAAAGTATAAACTATTAATTAAATGATAGAAGACTTGTAAAGATTGTGTTACAAAACATGTTTTTGTTTTTTGTTTTTTTTTTTTTTTTTTTTAAAGTCATTTTGGCTTCTTTTTTGGGTGCTTGAACAAAATTATGACACTGGGGAAGTGCCACACTGAAGTGAATGAATGACAACATTTTTTCACAACGCAGAGCAGGTACAGCATACAGAAGTGCATAAGTAAACATTTGCCTTCAAATTTACAATAGTGTAAGAATATGAAAGTGGATCAATCTCATATGAGCAACAGAAAATTTAAAACGGGACAGATTAAGACCAAGGACTGCCAGATGAATAAGCATAATGATCCAAGCTGCTACAATCTTTTTTATGTCAATGCAGTTATGTTTCTCACCAGGACTGTTGATGTACATGTGAATAGGCTTGTTGTTGCTCTCAGACTGGAGAAAGAGCAGCTGAGCGATAACCAGAGATGCTACAGAGTCATCGATCTAGATAAAGAAAGGGACAGAAAAACCTGAAAAGGGCTTCCTGAAAATCATTTTAGATCCTTTTATGTCTTTCCTTGCATTTTAACTTACTGGACCCATAACACAAATGATTCTCTCTCGTAGCAACCTTGAGTAGATGTCATATGCACGCTCTCCTCGGCCCTGAAACAGAAAAGACTTTTAAAGTAGCAGTCAAAGTTCCTGCAACACTAAGAAGCTGCACTATTGAACTTTTGAATTTACAATTATGGGCTCTAAAAGTAACTTCTTGATACTAGATGATCAGTTTAAAGAAAGTCATCACGAAAAGTGCTGCTAATGTACTCTTACCGTCTGCTCCACAACTATAGGTATGAGTGGACTTCTCCATGGCGCACTCTGATGAATGGAACGACTGACTTTGAGTGCAGAAACACCACATTGTAAAACCCTCTATGAAGACAACAGTTACGACGATGAGGATCAGTGGTCAGAAAGACAGGCAGCATTATGTATCCAAGGTCGATGGACATTTTCGTGGCGAGCTTGACTTCACTGTGCACTCAACAGAGCACAAATCAGCCTGATGACATTACTTTACGTGTCAGTTAAAAAACCTAAGTTTGTGAAATCGAGCAGAACTTAAAGATGCCTCAATTTAACATCCTGCTGGCAAAAGAATAACGTTAGTTGTACAATAGCGTGTTTATCATGAATGCCGTCGCTGCTACAGTACTGAGTTTTCACATACAGATACATATTTCTTTTTAGAATATCTTCTATTGTTTATTGGCGGTTGGCAAAAAAACAAGAAAATCAGTTTATATTTAGAATATCTAATTTACAGAAGACATTTTAATACTTACACGTAACAACATGTTTCTATTGAGCAACCCTCACGCAAACCCTATTGACCCGGATGTGATATTCGGCAGCTTGATAGTGAAGCCAGAGATGTAGAAAGTAACGTTTGCTGATCGCATATAAGCGAAGTGTCGTAAAATGAATCACACCTGTCGCAAAAGTTGTTTTTTTTAATGTTATTATTTAATCTAGTTTGTTACCGTGCCAGGTCTCTCTGGTAAAAGAGAGTTTCGAGCTCAATGGGACTTCCCGGTAGAATAAAACAAACGGGCACGTCTCTTCCTCTGACTTTCCTTCAAACAGAAAACCGATCCCGACGCGTTTAGCTGACTTTGGAGTCTCCCCTTGCGGAGGGGCTCTTGTGAACAGGGTTGCCAGGTTTTCATAAGAAAAGCCGCCCAATCTGTACTCAAAACTAGCCCAATCGCGTTTCAAGGGGTCCCCAGTTAAAAATCGCATTCCAGGGGATACATATCATGTTATCGGAGTCGCTTCAACACGCGGACATGAAAAACAACACGCGGCAACAGTGTTAAAGTTGCCCAATTCCGTAGGAAAACCGCGGACTTAACAACACTGGTTGTGAAGCACACTGTCGCATACGCCAACGCTAGATGGCGCAATTCACCACAGACTCCGCTAGAACCGTTTGTGAAAGTAATGCAGTTTTAAAGTGAAAAAATACTGTCTTATTAGTACGAATATTAAGTTATTAGCAATAATATGCATTAATAATGCATCTCACCCACCTAATCCACCACAACAAACACATATTCATTAATGTAATAAGTAAAACCTGAAGTTGTATCTTATTGTGTGGAACACCCCACATTCCCACGAGGAAAATGGCGTCATAAAAATACTAATGTTTGAACGAAAATGTAAAATGTAGATAGGTTTATTGAGAGGGTTCTGTGTAGAGAATAGAAAATATGATGAGCTTATTATAAAACAATACAAGTGAACGGGGTTCCATCGGGTGGCATTTATTTGTATGTAGGCCTTTATTATGTATGTATGTATGTATTTTATTGCTTGCTTGCTTCCGTTTAATTCCTCATTCATTCACAGGTGAAGAACACCATTGAACAGGCTCCTCCTGCGCTGTCGGAGTTTTAAACTACGGAGGTTTCGACTATAGGGGCGCGATTGAGTTTCTGCTAAGTCAGTCGTGTCTCGAGTCGACATTGTGGCTAACTTTCTCGGTCCGTCTGCAGACATGTCGAATAACAGCGCAAGCGGTTTGGTGAGCCTGCAGAAAAGCGTTAAGCAGCTGCGAAATGAAGCAGGAATCCGCAGAATTAAGGTGAGTAAAAGAAAAAAAATACCCCAAAAGATTGGAAATCTTTGCTAACAGGGTGTGACTTGACTGACTTGTTGATCCTGTCCGAGCATCTTGCTACTTTGTGTAATTATTGTACTGTTTTTAACATTTCCTCGATTCATGTGAGAGTTTTTACAACAATCCTCATGCAAGTGAAGCATAATACATAATGTTATCTGTTCGCCAGCTTTTATATTGTGGCAGGTTGCAATTACACTTCGTTTTCAGCAGCTGACAGCTTGCTTTTAATCGAATGCTAACACATGTTGTCATCCAACTTTAATATTTCAATACATGTGTGAGGTATATGATAATCGCAGTTCAATCAACATTGAACTGACTCCAAACTTTTCCTCGCGTATTTGATTTGAAACTCTCTCCAGGCAGTATCGCCAGACACTGATGTGACACAGTGGAGCTCTTTGATTGTGAGTGTGTGACACAGTGTCACATTTGTTGGCCGGAAAAATCCAAACCTATATTAGTTACTACTGCCCCCAAAACACACTATTTTAAAAACAACACGAGGCTTTGTGTGCTGTTATTGAATTTATCATGAATCAAATAAACAATGTAACTTCTGACCGTTGATTTCCAGGAATCTGTGATTGCCAATACAGTTTTTATTGTTCCACAAACATCTTTTATCTGTATGCATACATATACATGTCTACCTATGTGTTTATCTGTCCGTTTATATTTTATTTAATCACTCCTTCCCCCTAGGTTTCTCAAGCTGCGGCAGATCTGAAGACATTCTGCTTGCAAAATGCCCATAAGGACCCTCTCCTCATGGGGGTGCCATCAAGCGACAACCCCTTTCGACCACCCAAATCATGTGCGCTCTTCTGAGGTAGCAACGATAAGCTCAGTGTTACTTTTTTCTTTGAAATGTCCTGTTGGACAGGAATATAAACAGAAAAATTAATCTCTGTCTTTCTCTTCTCCCCAAAGGAGTCATGAAGAATTTGGAGAAACTTCTGAACATTCCTCATTTCACTACACAACCCTCAGATCCCCTTTACATTACAGCAGAGCTGGATCATCACTACTATTACACTAAATGGTTTAATTTGTAAGCTGCATTGTGACTTGATGTCTTTCACGTTCAGTGATGAGTTATGAAGAAAACCTCTGAAAAGTGATTTAAAAGCGTTAAATTTTTATACTGTTAAATAAGGACACGGTAGTGCAAAAATGTTACACTAGTAGGAGGAAATTTAAGTGTTCAGTTGGTCAAACAGTCCACTGGAAAAGTGATGGTAAATATGCAAAAAAAAAAAATTGTGTACTGTGTAGCTAAGTTTGAATACCAGCCTACACAGAAAGATTGCAAAATGCTTTCTTGTTGTAATGTGTTGAGTTTAGGATGAAACACTGAATTTCTTTGTTTATTGATATAGTTAGGCTTATATACATGGACTGTTGTTGCCATGAAACTCATGTATTTAAGGTATTTAATTGTATTAACCACATAGCTCTATTGAAGGAGAGAGATGTCTTGAATCTCAGGTTCTTTTTGATAAAGATTGATGCCGTGTTTCTGCGTAGTTGGATCATTGGGGGCACATGAGTTAGGGGGTTGCGCAGAAAGTACGGAAGGAGGTACTTACTTTTTGTATTCAAGGATGATTTTTAGAATCAGCCGGACAAGGTAGGTGGGTGGGTAAAGGTTTCTGCATCATTTTGACATTTCTTAAATGTTATGCATTGGGTTTAACACAAGACATAAGTGCAGAATTATATATGTGTTTTTAGTGATATTTACTGGTGAAAAGGTGCTGTCTGCCTGTTGTGCCTTTACTCTAAGAATTTGAACACCAAATGACTAGGAGCATATCAGATGGCCTGTTTTTGCATATACTCTACCCTTGCATGTTTATTTATCTCATTTTATATCTGTACTGTATCTTTATCAGTCAACCACTGGACATTCATGCAAATGTCATTTTTACTGCTGTCCTTCATTGTTAACATTTCAGTCTGTTTACATCATGTTTGTCTTACATTTTAGGTGATTATGTCTACAAGAGCAACGTCTGATTTGTTTGCAGCAAGATACATACCTTTCCTTACAAAACTGAATCAAGATGTCGTTGAAAAATAAATTAAAATGACAAGAGCCTGAAAAGATTCTTACACTATTTGAACGAGATCCCAATTTAATTTTCTATGATTTTAACAATAAGAGCAACTATTATGCGGGAAACTACTATAACAGGGTTATCATTGTTAACTAATGCTAAAACTATCAAAACATTTTTTGTTAATTGAAATAAAGCCGAAAGAAAAAATACAAATATTAGATGAAAAACTTAAACTAAACGAAAATTAGAAATGCCTTGGCAACTAACTAAAATAAGTTTAATTTGAACTAGTTAGAAATGTTGCCTTGGAAAATAAAGTTGAAGTTGAACTATTAGAAATGTTGCCTTGGAAAATAAAGTTGAACTGGAAATAGAAAAAAACTTAGTTCTAGTAAAAATTCTAGAACATTCTATAATTAAAATGAAAATATGAACATAAAAAACTATTTCAAAATATTAATAAAAACGAATAGTATATCTCCACTTCAGTAGCACTAACATACATCAAACACCAAACCAAAAGTTTTATTCCTATCTATATTCTTAAGGTTTTCACAGAGGAATTTGTTCATATATTATTCACCTGATTTATATAGCATTTAATATTCCTTTTTTAAGGTTATTATAAAAACGTTTATGTCTCTTAAATTCAACAAATGACAGACGTGACGGGGCTTTTCCTATCTAATATTCAGATTCTGTTCTGAAAATGTATTAAATTATGTAGGCTACATTTATTAGATACCACTTTAAAGAACTTCATAAACCTTGTTAATACACATAACAACTGTCTTATTGTACTGTGATTAATCACAGCGGGAAGTATGGTGACGTCTAGGCCTTATTCACCTGTGGTGTCTTTTCTTCTTCACAGCCTACTGTACAATAAAGTTTTCAACCCACACATTTAATGTATTTATTAGTAAATGTATTCAAGATACACCTGCTTTTTCTTTGTAGCCCATATCATGTCTTGAAATTGAACGAGAGCTGGAAAAAAAGAGATGTGGCCATGTGGAGGCAGTAGTAAGTCAGGCCTAGCTTGACCACTGACTCCAGGCGAGATCTGAGCCGCTGCCTGTCTTACTCTCCCCAGATCGAAGATGGCGGGGTCCGTGTTCTCAGGCGTGCGCCTCCTCTCCATCGGAGACGCCAACGGAGACATACAGCGACATTCAGAGCAGCAGCCTCTGCGACTAGAAATCAAAATCAACCAGGACGTGGCTCTCATAAGCCTCTCGAACAGTGAGTAGACGCTGGCTTTTAAACACTTTGAATCCGGCCTCAGTTGAGCGGTGTATCCTAGCTTAGCCTAGTGAGAGTGGTGTGTGTGTGTGCGGCATGTGCGTCCGTTGCGCCGCCTGATCACCGGGACCGGCGGCTTTTTGAGTTATGAGCTCAAATGCGGCCCATTCACCCCTGCATGCTTTCTAAAAGATGTCAAATTGCTGGAGCCATGGGTTTGGGTTCAACACGCATGCCACAAACCACGTTGATCGTAGCATGTTAGCATCCGTAAACACATCGTATTGTGTTATGATGCTTATATTAGTTACTACCCAGTTAATAACGCACGGCAGTCCAGCACTGAATGTATTCCTACAGCTAGAAATACATATGCATGTCTTTGCATGCATGAGGTTTCTTTAAGGCTGTCCTCCAGACTTTTAGCAGGACCACAAGGAAGGGCTTTGGATAATGTGGATTGGCGCCTGTAAAGTTAGCCGCAGTCTGAACCTTCAGCCATACTATTGAGCTTCAGAAAGTGTTATAGAAACGTCTTTGTTTTGCACTGGGTTTTATTTGCGTAAACATTTGATTTGTCTGTTGATATCGTGTTAACCTGGTTGGTTGATGGGTGAATGGATGCTGAGCTCAGTTTTGATTGATTGCGCGCAGTTCCGCGCCGCCTCTCTACTATTACTATGCTGTACTTTACCATAAGACAGCCCGGTTTCTTGTTCTCAAAGTGCAGAAAGCATTGCTAAAGTAATGTGGAATTACGCGGAGGTTTCTTGTGGCAGCACCGTTTGGACATTCATCTTTGTTCTGCGGGGAACAATAGCGGGTCCCCCGCCTCCTTTTCTCCAGGGTCCCGCCTGTTCATTCAGTGCTCAGGGCTTTTGTTTGGAGCCTCATGCTGCCGATGTCCCGTGCATGAGATGAATGTCTTACTGAAACAGATGCGCGACCCACATCGCATAGATTTCTTTTGAGAAGGTTTTATTGCTCGAGCCCCAAATGCCACATCATTTACCATTTTTTCGTCGAAAGCCCAAGTTTATTAAGTGTAATTCATATTAGTTTGTGACAGAGTGGTATTTTGCGCGTTTTAATGCCAGAGCCTGCTCTCAGATAATTATTGTTGTGTAAACATCAAGAGCTAGCAAAGGTGCTAAACTTAGTTTTGCTTTTTACAAATAAATGAACACTTAATGGAAATATTTAAACAGTTTACACTGTTAAAAATGAGTACCAGTCTGTTTAATTCTACATGGAGCGGGTCGCCCCCTTATGTGTCCTGCATTGTTGACGTCACATGGCCGACCTTCTTGTGCAGTTGACAAGGTTGCTAATGATTGCAATAATAGTAGTAGTAGTAGTAGTAATAATAATAATAACTGTCTTTACTGTATGAATGCTCACAGAAAACCTTCTGCATTTTTACAATTAAAAAAAAAAAACTTTGTTTACTTTTATTTTTATACCCGTTTTAAAAATGAGGACGTCCCCAAATTGAGTTTTTTGGCAATTTTGTCAGGTTTTGCTCACTTTTGTGTACAATGTTTCCCCAAAAGATAGTTAAGTAGTACACTACACACACACACAGGTTACGTCCTTGCCCACACCCGCGTCACCAATCCCCACCGTTGTTTAGATTTTTTATAGTAATAAAATTATTTAGTTCAGTAAAAGAACAAACACTTAAAAACTGAACGTCCTACGTCTAAACACACATATCCGATTCCCCATGCACGTTTCTCATAAAGATTTTTATGGCGTTTAATGCTAGCTGCTGTCTGCGCTTCCGCATTTTTATTGAAGGGAAAACCTTTTTATAGGTAAAATTGCACATTCATGAGCTGGTTTTCAACCCCGCCCCTGACTTTTGAAAATACAACAGCTACAAGCTACTTATATGTTTCAAGTCAATGAGGTGATAACTTACAGGTTTTTGTAAATTAAACCGCCAAAGCCTTGTTTGCAATGCTTCACACTCTCTCTCTCTCTCTCTCTCCTTCAAATTCATTTCAATAAATATCATTTTTATTTCACTAAAGAATTCTACCTCTAATGAGCTGTAGATAAAATAGTCTAACAAGTTAAAATTACTGTTATTTTCCGGTCTTTATCCGTTCAGTAAGATTTTGTGCTGTAAAACATCCATGACAGCCGTTGTCCATGCTGGGAAATAATAATGGCCATTCGACGTGAATTATATAAATAATTTTAATAGCACGGCCATTCAAAACCCGAGGGTCTACCATGTGCATAGTAAAGCGATCACTGGAGACAATCCTTTTGGGTGGGAATTAATTTAAACACAGATATCGGATACCAGTCGTGTCTAAAGTGAATGTAAACAGACTGGCCAAAAAAATCGGATATGGACAAAAGATTGGATCTGTGCATTAAGACTTGCTATCAGTAAAGCGACGGCGAGTCGTGCGCCTTCACACTATTTACGGTACGTCAAATGCAGGTGTGCTGCGTGCTACATACTGCGCATCTATTAAGTACATGACATGATCCATTGAGCGCATCCTAATAGTACAGATCGCTTGACGGAGAGTGAAACTCTCAAGCGCTCAGTCAGCGTGCTTATCGTGCTTAATCTGTTTTGAACGCCTCTCACACACATACTGGCCTGTAAAATCTAACAATTTATTATCCAATGGCTTTGTTAGCATTATTTAGTCGCCCAGAGTAGATTTAGTTAGTCGCCAGGAGTAAGATTTAGTCACCCAGAGTAAGATTTAGTCGCATATGTGAGTGATTTAGTCGCAATGTAGAGGGTTGAAATCACAAAAAAAAGTAAACAAGTATGTATCAGCAAAATTCAACTTAAAAAAAACAAAATTGAGTGTGGGTTGGCCAAATAAATTAGTACTATTATACTGTATGTTAGCCAGTGAAAAACGCAATACGTTTACCTTGAAGAAATGTTTTACATTTTTTTTGCTTTCACTGTGGTAAACCTTTTGTCTCTTTAACTTGTTAGAAACAGTTGTTTAGTCTTTTAGGATGTTTTAGGAGTCCAAAGAGCAAAGTCTACAGTTATGAACAGTAGATGCCAAGCATCCATGGGAGTCGGAACCATTGTATGTGAGACCCACCCACATTTTTAGACCAATGAAATTGGTCCCACTCACTTTTACTGTCTCTAATTCTGCGCATATGTTTGTTCACTTTTCAGAGCGCCATCGGTCAAATCCATTCCACTTGAGGAATGCCCTAATAAATTAAACTCCATTCCACGTTTTAGCTACAGCCTTGACTTCCACGCTGCTTCTTCCTCAAATCCATTCCGCTTGGCTGATTCAGAGTCCATATAAATGAAACTCCATTCCGTGTTTTCAGTACTCGTGCCTGCTGCACTCCTATGGAACGATATTCCGGACAATTTTCAAATAGAATAGCAAATTGTATTTTCAATTGCGTTTTCAATATGTGGACGCATAAATTGTGACATAATCCAAATGCAATTGCAAATCCTGCATTAGCGTTTGCATTTTCGCTTTCGCGAACGCACAGTGACTGCCAAATTTCAAATGAAAAAGCAAAGTCCATTTGCAACTGTATTTCCCATGTCTTAGGAGTTACGAGCCTGTCATATTTAAATAGCAATATTAATTACCAGTCTGCTTTTTCACTCTCGCTGCGTCGCGCATGTAACCTGCCAAAACTCAAATGGAATCGCAATTCCTTTTGCATTTGAATTTCCGATGTCTACACGGAAAGCTGTCAATCAATGTGAGGGGGCGGGGCTATACTAGGGGGCGTGTTTGTGTTGGGAGGTGACGTCACTAACAGACGACCGTGCCGAATGCTCTGAAAAGGTAATCGTAAAGGGTCCGCTAAAGGCAGCTACCAATCAGTTTCGTACCTGTGTGAACGAACAGACAGTGCAACCTTCTTGGCACAATACATAATTATGTCATTTTTACCCCAAATGTAGCGATTATCCCCTGCTAACAGCGGGAGCCACAACGGTACGCACAATAGGTCAATATTCACTATTAACCAAACGCTTTTCACCTGTCTCAGCATCTCTCACTGTTTACACTCACTTACACTTTTAATCCATAATAGATAGCGTGTCACACCTGCCTCAAGACCTTCTTAAACCTTTTCACTGCCTAACAAACAAACTATCTATACTTAATTTTCCACCTTACTTATATTTTATTTCAGTCCAGTTTTAATCGTTTGGAGTTTTGCTCCATATGGCAACAAAGCGTTGCGCCTGCCCGCAGATCTCTCGCTATTTACAGCCCTGGACACCGCGATGATGCACGTGATTTGTATGTTTAGCTTGCCTTGGCTGCGGCATGTTCTGTGACAGCTGTGCTTAGATCTGACTGGTGAAGTGTCATCTGGGTAAGGTAGAGTAAGAGTAGCAGCATTTTCTGTTTTTTCACATGCATCTATCGGATCGTAAACTGACTGAGAGATCTTGAGGCAGGTGCACATAGGCTATTAGATAAGAATAAGATATAGGTTGCAAATAGGTTAATACATGTAGATTTGCTCTGTTTGTTTGTTTGCTTAAGTGCATCAAGTGGAGTGTAAACGTTAAAAGGTCTTGAGGCAGGTGTGACATGTTCTCTATTATGGATTAAAAGTGTAAGTGATTGTAAACAGTGAGAGATGCTGAGACAGATGAAAAGCATTTGGTTAATAGTGAATATTGACCTAATGTGCATACCGTTGTGGCTCCTGCTGTTAGCAGGGGATAATCACTACATCTGGGGTAAAAAAGACATAATTATGTACTGTGCCAAGAAGGTTGCACTGTCTGTTCGTTAACA
>JADLZN010003749.1:0-17500 GCA_018155175.1 Sinocyclocheilus anophthalmus
TAGACACACAACATTGCCCTCGTCTGCTTGTTATTTTGTAAGGCGTGGGAACAGGCATCATTCTGTCTAACAAGAACCTTGGTGAGAGTTCATCAGCGCACTTTGCCATCAACACAGCCACGATCTTGAGCTTTATTACTAACTCTATAGGTGGTTTCTTTGAAGGACTAATAACAGAAAGAAGTGAAAAGCAAGCACCTTGACTTTGTCGTCCCACCACATGGTGGCACTGGTGCACTATCGAGTTTGCATCACCAGGAGTAAGCGCTCCATTACTTTCACTATGATAAAGTGTTGAAGCAGCCACAGAACACATCGTAGGTACATATGCATTGCTGTGATACAATAAGAATAAATTCATTAATTTCCTTATGCCGGTATCAGCACTCTGTTGAAGTGGAAATAATCTTTTGCCTCTAATAATATGATTGATTGCATAATGTTTCTGCAGCTGACAAACATTTGTCTTTCGTTTATGGCTTTTTAGATGCCGTAAGCTCTTAAGCTTGGCATTATGAATATCCATGTCCCAAATAAGACAAACAATGTTTAATTGGAGTAGGAAGAGTGTGTATGTGTGTGGGGTAGGGGGTGCAAGAAAAGGCTGTTCTTTGTAAATATTCATGCAGGTCATTTTGTGTAAGTAGAACAATTCCCTCTGCTGCAGCCAGACAAGCAAAACAGAGAGAGAGCATCGGGACTGTGTGCAGTCATTTTGTTAAAGAATTTTAACTCTATCTAAATGCTCCATTCATTTGCTCTGGATTTATGTGACACTTAAAATAAATCAACTGAAGAATAAACCCAACAAGCTGATTAGTACTAGTCTACTGCTGCTGCTGTAACAGTGAGCACCCACATAAAAGAGCCCTGTGAGAAATTGCTACGCTCACTGAGTGCTGTTCCTGCATTTTATACGTTTTATACAGCATAAGCCTAGAGCAAAATAAACTCATTGTATCTGTAATGTGGTTTGATGTGCACATGGCCTGTTATCAAAAATTTTGCATGTGCAAATATTATTGCCTTTGACAAACAGTGTATTTTGGTCAATGTTGTTTTTCCTTTTTTAAATATATTAAATCACTTGCGAGGGTGTTTCGCCTATGAAAATAGTTCTAAATGAAGCCACAGAAAAATCAATCATTGTGCCTTCTCCAAGCAGCATACTGTAGAGGGGTTTTGTTCTTGAGCGCATCAGTTGAGTGAATGATTCATTGAGTCACTCAAAGTGGCTGCATCTGAAATTGCATACTAAAGTACTCTACAGTATGTGAAGAGAGGTACTGTTTGAATTAAGTACCTGGATGTTTTATCACTTCAGATGAGATTCTGAAGTGCACATCCAATGGACAATGGGCCCAAGGAGAGGATTGTGAACGGCACATGATAACATGACGAATGTGTATATCCGGATTTTTTCATACTACAAAGCATACTACATAGAACAGCTTAACGTCAGCAAAGTAATTACTTACTCAAAAGAAGTACCAACTCCCTATGCAATATCAGACCGGCCAATCATAGGATGGCAGGGGTGTTGTTATTTATACTGGTGCACGAGCTCCAATGAAATAGCCTCAGTAAAATATATTACTCATAAATACTTGTCTGATGGTGGAGATTATCATATACCTAAGAATCTGCAAATATTTCAGCTGTTTAGAATCAGAACTAGCGATACCATATACCAAATTCATGAATTAGTTACTCTTTTGATGAAGTTTGTAAAAAATCTCTGAAATTGTTGGGTGATTAATTTAGATTTATTCGGACAGATTACTTGCACACTAAAATGTTTGTGTACATTTTTTTTTTTTTAGCAGGTGAACTCGCATAACAGGATACTTTATTAGACAGAAAACAAAAAGAACGTTGGATAAGGTGAATATTTACCTGCAATCCATTGTGCATCCGTAATGAAACAGCTTTTTATTGAGCATTCCACTTGTGAACGTGAAACATACTCTGAAGGTAAAGACAATTGATATATCGAAAACAGTGTCAAATTAAGCCATCTGTATTCTGAATTTAGCCTCATGATTTGTTCTTGAATAAACATGAAATGTATAAACAAATAGTTTGAGTGCATGATTTAATTTGGTTTTCACTCATAAAGGCAGTAATTTTTTTTGTTCCTAAAGGACGAATTTGTAGAATGAATGAATTGAGTCATTCATAAAGAATCACTTTTATAATTCCTTAGAGAATCAGTATTTACAAATGCATCGTTTGATTGAATTATGGATTTTCTCATTCATAAAGGCAGTCATTTTTGGTTCCTGATTGAGTCAGTGCTTTTGAACGAATAGTGTTAATGAATGATTCAGTGACTCATTCTTAAAGAATAGTTTTTCTTTTTAAATTCCTGAGTGAATTATTCAGTTTCTTACTCATAAAGGCAGTAATTTTTTGTTACAGAATGAATCAGTGCTTCTGAACAAGTTGCTTGAATGAATGATTCAGTGATTCACACATAAAAAGTCACTTGTTTAACTCCTGAATGAGTCATGTTTTGAAAGAATCAATTGAATGAATTTGATTCATTTGACTTACTTCTGAAGACAGTCAATTGCCGACATCTACTGTACTGTTGTAGCGATGTTGCCTGCAGAAAATGGTACCAAAACATTTCTTTTATGAAAGAACATTTTTAACAGTGTGAGCTAAACGATGATATATCACATAATACATGATATTGCTGTTTCACACCGAACTTAGTTATTTGAATGCCTCATAACAGCATTTGAATAAATGGCCTGTTCTCTCTTCGTAAAGCATAATTTGAGCTCGGCCGTCCCTGTAGGGTGTTGGGTGACAGAGTTACTGCAGCTGCTCTCAGCTGGAGCCTGGCTGCATAGCCAAAGAGACCAACTGCTGAGCATGGGGACCAGCTGAGACTGACCTTTCCGAATTGTTCCACCCGAGCTGGGGGACATTGCGCTTGATAAGTAGTGCCAAGCGAGAAGGGGGGTCATCAGGGGCCGAGACTGTACCGCAGCACGCCAGCGCCTCGCTCAGACCAAGCAGATCCCAGCGATAAGACCTCTATTGTCTAACTCCTGTTATAATTTGTCAGTCAAAGTTTAAAGAGGATGGAAACAAGCGCAGTGAATGACCTTTTCTGTCTGTTGCGGCTGCTGCATCGCCACTTTAGAATCAAGGCTTTCTATCAAAGGTGTCAGACGTTATTAATCTTTAAAAGATTCATATAAGTAGATGAGAGCATTATCCTTAAGGGCCCTGGTTTAGACTATCTCAAATTTTTTATCTGAAAAAAATGGATGCGCGTACCAATTCTAGACTTTCCTGTGTGAATACACCCTAAGTTTATCACGTTTCACCCTCAGAACTCTAAAGAGATATATTTTAAATGATATTTTCCATAGTGTATTTTAAAAGAATTATACATACAGTGGGGAAAAAAAGTATTTAGTCAGCCACCAATTGTGCAAGTTCTCCCACTTAAAAAGATGAGAGGCGCCTGTAATTTTCATCATAAGTATACCTCAACTATGAGAGACAAAATTTTTAAAAGGATTGAAAGAAGGGATTTTTAAAGAATTTTTGCAAATTATGGTGGAAAATAAGTATTGGGTCAATAACAAAATTTCATCTCAATAATTTGTTATATACACTTTGTTGGCAATAACAGAGGTCAAACGTTTTCTGTAAGTCTTCACAAGGTTTTCACACACTGTTGCTGGTATTTTGGCCCATTCCTCCATGCAGATCTCCTCTAAAGCAGTAATGTTTTGGGGCTGTCGCTGGGCAACACGGATTTCAACTCCCTCCAAAGATTTTCTAAGGGGTTGAGATCTGGAGACTGGCTAGCCACTCCAGGACCTTGAAATGCTTCTTACGCAGCCACTCCTTCGTTGCCCGGGCGGTGTGTTTGGGATCATGTCATGCTGAAAGACCCAGCCACGTTTAATCTTCAATGCCCTTGCTGATGGAAGGAGGTTTTCACTCAAAAATCTCACGATACATGGCACCATTCATTATTTCGTTTACACGGATCAGTCATCCTGGTCCCTTTGCAGAAAAACAGCCCCAAAGCATGATGTTTCCACCCCCATGCTTCACAGTAGGTATGGTGTTCTTTAGATGAAACTCAGCATTCTTTCTCCTCCAAACAAAGTTGAGTTTTTACCAAAAAGTTCTAAATTGGTTTCATCTGACCATATGACATTATCCCAATCCTCTTCTGGATCATCCAAAATGCTCTCTAGCAAACTTCAGACGGGCCTGGACATGTACTGCTTAAGCAGGGGGACACGTCTGGCACTGAGGGATTTGAGTCCCTGGCGGCGCAGTGTGTTACTGATGGTAGCCTTTGTTACTTTGATCCCAGCTCTCTGCAGGTCATTCACTAGGTCCCCCCGTGTGGTTCTGGGATTTTTGCTCAGTTCTTGTGATCATTTTGACCCAACGGGGTGAGATCTTGCGTGGAGCCCAGATCGAGGGAGATTATCAGTGGACTTGTATGTCATCCATTTTCTAATAATTGCTCCCACAGTTGATTTCTTCACACCAAGCTGCTTACCTATTGCAGATTCAGTCTTCCCAGCCTGGTGCAGGTCTACAATTTTGTTTCTGGTGTCCTTTGACAGCTCTTTGGTCTTGGCCATGGTGGAGTTTGGAGTGTGACTGTTTGAGGTTGTGGACAGGTGTCTTTATACTGATAACGAGTTCAAACAGTTGCCATTAATACAGGAAACGAGTGGAGGACAGAGGAGCCTCTAAAGAAGAAGTTACAGGTCTGTGAGAGCCAGAAATCTGACTTGTTTGTAGGTGACCAAATACTTATTTTACTGAGGAAATTACCAATTAATTCTTTAAAAATCTTACAATGTGATTTTCTGGATTTTTTTTCTCATTTTGTCTCTCATAGTTGAGGTATACCTATGATGAAAATTACAGGCCTCTCTCATCTTTTTAAGTGGGAGAACTTGCACAATTGGTGGCGGACTAAATACTTTTTTCCCCACTGTATATATGACTTTTTATGTCATATGTTATATATATAGCTTATATATATACAAACCACAACATATGTAGTAGCACCATGAACAACATTCAATCTATATTAAATTTCCCTTTTATTTTATTTAGAATGAGAATGGGTTGATTGATTAACATATGCCACAATGAAATATTTATGGTAAATGTCTTAATGTAAAGCAAATATTTTTTTTTCACAGGTGGTTGTTTTTTTGTAGTGTGTCATTGTTTTATGAAAAATAAGCATCTTTCTCCTTTCCCCCTTCAAATCACTTTCAAAGAGTCTGAGTTGTGGTCTGCATCTATATCTGACCAAGACATTATACTTAGTCATTCATCAGCATTCAATTTATTTATTTTAATGTCATTTCATTTAATTTCATTTTTGTAAATCATATGATTCTCAATGGTGATTCTCATGTAATCTAATGACTTATATTTAAATTAGAATTAATTTTTAGACAGTAGACTAAATACTACAGTACAATATTGTACATATATTGTCAAGATTAGCATTATTAGATCGAAAGAAAGATAGAAGATAGATAGATAGATAGATAGTAGATAGATATATAGATTGATTGATTGATTTGGGGGTATAATATGACTGTTATTTTATTTTGACAGAATTATGAGTTTCACCAAGACTATTTGATCCCAAGTTAGATTTATTTTGCTTAATCACTTGTGAATAGAACATTCGGATCTCTTATTAGCATATTTGGTTTATTGAAGTGATGCTGCCTGATGCTGCTTAAAATAAGTCACCTTGACTCTTTCTTTGGCCTTCATACGGCAGAGAGAGAAAAACAGGAAGGGAAAGAAGAAAGCCAAGGGGATCCATCTAAAATTAGCTGCTATGAGAACAGCATCTTGATGGAGGAGTTCACAAGGTTCTCCATCTAATCCAAGCAATCTACAACAAAGCCAGAAGTTTCCTCCAAACTAAGCACTCCGTATGAAAGGAGCGAGAAATGTTTGATGTGTGCGTCCAAGCACAGCAGAAGAAAGTTAGCTGAAACAGACTCTTTTTCCTCTCGTACTGCGTTCGCATGATGTAAGTTCTCATTACCAGAAGCATGAAATGATCAAAAGATTCATGAAGCTTAAACTCATTGACTTTCGATCCTGTTGTTTTGTGTTTCCAACATCATTTGACCTGAAATGCGTTGGTTTTTTGAAAATGTATGTAGCATGGCCGATGGGCATTGCCAGAGCAATGTTTTCAAAGGCTAATGCATGCACCCTCAGTGGCCCCAGTGCATCATGGGAGCATTGCATTCTCGGTGTGCTCTGTGTTTGTTTTTGTTGAGTCATAAACATATACATAACCCATGAAAACACAAGAGCTCGCTGTCAGAATGACTCATTTGGGTTCCGATGTGTCCATGGGTCACAGTCATGCATGCTTCTTCTGCACTGTTGTTCATTTTTATTGGGGCGTGTTATTTATATGAGACACAGCCATGTTGTCTGATGAAGTTGTGCCTGTTTAGGAAAGCAGATCTCACCATGTTGTGTTTGATTTTACTGGATTAGTCTGAAAAGTGAAGATAAAAACAGCATAGCCCCTTAGTGTGACCAATTAGTGACACTAAAACCTATATGAACATTTGGGAGATCATCACATTTATGCTCAGCATTTTATGATATTAGTTTTTAGACAATAGTTGGCAGATTTCACATGCAATGTGTTAATTGAACTGTGTGAGTGTCTTTTAAAGGGTTTCCATAACGTAATCAGTCTGAATTTATTTTATTTAATTTGATTTTTTTATCAGAGTATTTTGTCCATAAAGTAATTTTACCCAAAATTACGTACATCTTCATGGTTACCCAAATATGTGCCATATGTTAAATGCAAAATGGACTGTTTTTTCTTTCTTTCATGATCTTGCATTATATAAGTAAAATATGTAATGTATAGATATAATGTTAAACTAAAATGTAACATTTTAAAGTTTGTAACCGGACACGTGGGAGATCGTTTAACGTCGTCATTAGATTACGGGATTCTGCTCAGCTGAGGATAATTGTATAATATACACATGAGGGTCAATGCACTCTAAATCCCATAATCCACCAAACTCCATTACTGAAGTCTATTATTAGAGGAGAACCAGTTGACATTTCACTCTGAATGCATTAAAGAGGCTTTATTGAAATGCATTGTGGTGCTTCAGATATGCTTCCAATGTAGAAATGTGACACATGCGTACATGTGCATAGTATATGCTGCACTGTTGTACTGCAAAAACTCAAGGTTGGTGTGGCCATTGACAACCTGCTTTTACTCTTGGTCTTGGTAATGATCCTATAATGAAGTTGAATGAAGTTACATGTAACATTGTGACCAACAATCAATAGTTCACACTCCTATTGTGTTACAATTAACCTGATCCCCAGAGGGCAAACACTTTATCCTGTTGTTGTGGAGGGTTAACAAAGATGGAAAAAGTACATTTAGCACCATCAGGCCATCAAGATGTAAAGTTTGTTTCTCCATCAGAACACAGATTTGGAGAAATTTAGCATTAAAATCACTTGCTCACCAATAGATCCTCTACAGTGAATGGGTGCCATCAGAATGAGAGTTCAAAAGCTGATAAAAACATCACAATAATTCACACGACTCCAGTCCAACAATTAATGTCTTGTAAAGTGAAAATCTGCATGTTTGTTCATTTAGCCATTTTAACTTTACAACCAGTGGTTTGGCATCAAAATACAAAATAATGCCTAATAATGCTTCCTCCAGTGAAAAAAGCCCATCCCCTGTTGTCCTCTCACAATAAAATCCATTATCACATTTGTTTAGAACTGGACGTTTTATTTTTCCCCTTATAAATGGTGCTGATCTATTGCTATTTCTCTCCTAATTCAGAAGATGAACCTTTTTACTTGAAAAAGGAATTGTTAAAAGAGTTTTAAAAGTTAAGTAAAAAAAATGTCTTAATGATGGATTTGTTTATTATAAACACACAGCTTTTCACTTCATAGGATATTAATTGATAGATTGGAGTTGTGTTGTGGATTATTGTGATTTTTTTTTTTATCAGTTGTTTGGACTCTCATTATGACGGCACCCATTCACTGCAGAGGATCCTTTGGTTAGCAAGTGATGTAATGCTGAATTTCTCTAAATCTGTTCTGATGAAAAACAAACTCATCTACATCTGGTGGCCTGAAAGTGAGTACAATTTTAAACTTGGGCGTAGGCTCTTTTGACTTTGGCTAGTGAGTAATGACCTAGCAACCACTCTAAAACCTTAGCAACCACCTAGTGATGCATTTAATAAGCATTCAGAACAACTTGGCAACCATCCACAAAATTCTAGCATCATAGTGGTGAGTTTTTCTTTTTGCAAACAACAGGATTTTCTTTAGTGAAATACTGAAGATCTAGTAAATTTATTGTCTTGAAAGCAAAATAGCAATTTATAAAAATCATTGTATTTATTATAGGATGGATTCATTATATGATTCATCTGTAGAGGACGGTATTATCTAAACATTTACTCCCATTGGTTTCCTGCACCGATTTGTTTCTCTGAGCATCCATCAGTGCTGTATCATCTCTCTGGAGGTTTTAGAAATGATGAGATGTGCAATAACATGCCATGGTTTTAATAATCCTGCAGGCTTGCCCAGTGTTGCTGAGATAAATTTCCCAGTGCATTGTGGGAGGAGATCAACCAGCAAAACTCAATGGAAAACCCAATGTAAATTTCAGTGCATAAAGATCCACTGCAATGTGTCCAGCTGTTGAGAGATCCTTTGGGTGAATGTCCTGGAAGCTGCACATATATTAATATTCAGGTTTCTGACAGGTACATGAGAACATCTCATGTACTGATGAAGATGTGACAGGCAGAACTGGTTCCCTGGATGTTCTGATGTCAAGCAAAGGCCTTCGAGGGGATTTACGGCTAAATGCTACTCGCTTCTCTGCTTCTCAGCATATGTCCATATGGTTATGAGCCAAACTCCCAGTGCAGAGTCACATGACCATGTGATGACTGATGCTGGAAAAAAAGGTTCATAAATTCTATCAGGTGATTTGTATTGGAATTTTATGAACTTATAACTCTGCTATTAATAATATTAGATCAATCTTTGGCTTGGGTGTTCAAATCCATATTGATTAAGTTGGGATTGTGAAATCAATGATAAAGATTGGGCTAATATTAAAAAAATAATAAACGATTGGGCTAATATATGAGGCTTTCTTACCACACTCTTCTTGTAGAACATTATTTAAATGTTATACATAACTGGTAGATTAAGGTTTTTAGATTTTTTATTTAGCCACGAGTTGTTAAATGAAGTATTAATTTTTTCCAAAATAATAGCTATTGGATAAACTGTGTCTAACGCTTTGGGGTAAGTTGGGTCAGGGGCTCAACTAATAGCAACAGTAAGATTTGCTTCCAATTGCAGGAAGAATTGTAACAAATACTATTGCAAAATGTTGAAAGTGGTTTTATTGCATTCAGATATTATTAATATTGAATCTTTTCCTTGGCTGATTAATGAAATTGTGATTAATTTGCAGCAAAAATTAGATTTTAGAATGGTATTATGCTTAGTAATTTTTTTGTCATGTTCATATTTTTATTTTGGTAACACCAATTCACAAAAGAAGATATTTTTTAGAATGTTTGCGACCAAACAGTTGCTGATAACCATTGACTTCCATAGTAGGAAAAAAATACAATGGAAGTCAAAGGTGCCCATCAACTGTTCGGATACCAACACTTTTCAAAATATCTTCTTCTGTGTTCAAAAGAAGAAAGGAATTAATACAGGTTTGGAATAACGGTAAAAAGGATGAACGAATGTAATTTTTTGTGTGAACTATCCCTTTAAGTCTTATTTATATGGCTGTACATGTATATTATATGCATTTCTTATTTTGCTAAAATATTATTTTGACCTCTGACATGTTTTTTCTTGCTTTGAGGAAAACTTACTTAAAAAAAAAAAGTGTCACAGCTTACCCCACAGCGATAGTTAATCAATTGGCATTTGAATTGTGCCTTCAATCTTTCTGTTACTATTCTAAATCTTAAACCTCTACACTGTAATTTTAAGAGGGAAAAGGTGTTTCAGACTGTTTGAAGACATTTTGGAAATCCCAGAATCCAGTTCTCTTTTAACAGCCTAATCAGTTCAGAGATCTGAAGCGGTTATCTGAGGAAATGAAGGGGAAGTGTTAAAGTAAAGCCGCTCGTCTCAGTCTGGACTCCCACTACATGCGCTGTCTTATGGGAGAAGGTGTCCATAAAAACCGACACTGAATTCTGTTCTATTGTATCCAACAGACTAACTTGAACATCTTTTGATGTTTCATTCACAGCCAAGTTTTCCAATCCAGATTTGATTCTTTACCCAAATGGTTTGATCTTCTGAGTAGTCTTTGTCAGTCGCCCTCTGTGTTAATGGAATTTCAGGTTTTTGATCTTTTTTCATTGCCTGTTCCAAACATGAAAGAACTATGTGTTTCCAAAGAAATTTTGATGTCGTATTCATCAGCGCAGATGCTACCCCATCGCTAATAGCAAGATTTGGGCAGATTTTCCCATCAATGCTGAACTTGTATCTCATTCTCACTCATCTGCTTCCTGTGATTATGATGCAAACATTTAATTCGGCACATTTACTTTTTAACACTCAATGAGACACCCTGACATGGTTTGAGTAAAAAAGAGAAAAATAAAGAAAAGCCACCTATTAAAATAGATCTACTTAATCTATAACTGGAGTTATTAGTCTGTAAGTCTCACTACTAGGCTTGCCGCGATAGACGGTGCTGACGGTGATAACGGTGTTAAGCCACAAACAGCCGTTATGGCCACTTTTGGGGGGCCCCCCCACCCCACCCACCATAGTCGTTTTGATTTTTTTATAGTAATAAAAATAACTTAGTTCAGTAAAAGAACAGACACTACAATTAAAAACTGAACGCGGCTGCTCAATGCAGCGTGCCGAACAACAGTCGCATCACAGATCAGATTTAATTTCTCCAGTGAGGAGAGTGAGTCGAGCTGACTGACAAGAAGAGTGAGGTGAGGTGAGACAGGAAGAGCGAGGCCGATGATTAGTTCAAACGAGATGCAAAAGCGCCTGTTTGGCAATATTTGTGATTTTGAAAAGCCTGTTGACTTTTGCCTTTTATTTGATTTTGGAAGTTTTTTAAACATTCGTTTCTTATTCAATTGGTTACACATTGTTTACTGATTTTTACTTTATTTAAACTTTGTGTAATTTATTTATTTTATTTGACATCAAGGTGTATGCCGTGCCTCCAAGCTTTCTTACTCGTTTTGCTAATAAACGTTCTACGTTTTTTATTTATTTGGTTATATATTATACGTTTACTTAGCCTATTTCCAGTTTTGTATACCTATTTAAACTTTATGTAAGTTATTTGTTATTTTATATTAGGCATAGCCAGCCCTATAGCATGGTGTATTTTTATTAATTTTGTTAATAAAAGTTCTATGTTTTGTATATAGGCTAAAGTGAGTTTGACGTTGTATTTTGTTGTTGCATTCAAGCAATTGACGCCGAATTGACGCTAATTCGAAAGTGAACGTAAAATGCGCACGGCGCTTTTAAGCTATTTAAAAACGAAGAAAAGTGAGGAAAAGAGGGAAAATTCAAACGAACTAAAAACGAACAATTGCTTTACGCCGAATTGCTGCTATTTGAAAGTGAAAGTAAAATGCGCACGGCGCTTTTAAGCTATTTAAAAGTGAAGGAAATCGAGGAAAAGAGGGGAAATTGAAACAAACTAAAAACTAATTGCTTTACGCCGAATTGCCTCTATTCGAAAGTGAAAGTAAAATGCGCATGCAGCTTTTACAAGCTATTTAAAAGCAAAGGAAAGCGAGGAAAAGAGGGAACGCCCACGCCCCCACGGTGATACCGGTATTACCGGTGTTGTCACACGTCGATTAACCGGTGGGAAGATTTCCTCACCATCACAACCCTACTCACTACAAGTGGCTAAGGTTCATTTTATTAGGAAAAGCAAAATAAATGCATTTGTTTTACATCCTCTTTGTGTCTTAAAGGAGCATCAGGCAGATGTGAAGACCACCGATGTATCAAATAGGCCTATGTCGTGACATTTCGCTTTGGTTGGTTTGAAAAGTGATAGTAGGTGATTGAGAGAGCCTTTAAAGCTGTGGAAGGTGGCTGAGATGATTGACGCATTGCAAGCATCATTGAGCAAGTGATTTCTGGATATTTCCTGCGTTTATCCTCGGCCTGCCAGGTTGGAACTCAGTTTAGCGCAGTTAATTGCCCTTTTGGTCTCATACAGTTGCTGTTTTCTGGCTTTCTTTCAGTCACGCGGTTTTGTGATTGTTCCCTGATATGGCAAGAAACTATATTTCTGACCTTTTTTTCCCTAAAAATAACTATTCCTTGTTGCCAAAATGATAAATTACATTGTTGATCTTGCTTTAAAAATACTTATCTACAACAATTACTCATGCTCTAGTTACAGTAAACTCACAAAGCAGGTCTGTGAAACCACTCAAGAGCGTTTCATTAAAATTACATTTCAATTCTTATTCTAAATTTGAATTCCAAAGCAGATCATGTATTCCCAAAGAAGAAGAAAAAAGAGTGCTTCATTCTGAATACATATATGCATAATACAAGTACAAAACAAGACTTTGTGTCATATTAAAATGGGATGACAGTCTTCAAAAGACATGAGTGTGAGGGAAAGCTCGGTCTGATTTCTGTATAGCTCCACATTTGGCACTTGGAAGTCTAGCGAGGCTTTTGATTTAAGTTCAGAGGGAAATCTGAGAGGGGGAGAGCCGCTGGTTAGATGCGTGCCGTTTAATGAAGTCGCGCTGGAACGCCCATGGTTTGGGATCAAAGCCGCTTTGTGAGCTAAAGAGGGCTAAACTGACAGGATGTCGGCCAGTTTCGCCCCTCTGAGTCCAGAGGAAATGAAGTTTTTACCTTGAGTGACTCAAAGGAACATTTTTCATATCACACCCTCAACTGCCCACAAAACTGACCCAAGTCCAGTAATTATTTCACAGGTGACTGGAATATATTTCTATTTTCAGCATTACATTAATGTTAATTCATTAATTCTGTATTCATGCAAAACTTTATTTTAATCACAAATGAGGTTGTTGGAGTCGATTAAACCTTCGAACACCTTCGATTAAACCTTCTAAGACTTTCCATTAAAATGTTGTATAAGCAGTGTACATGCAATTTTACATTGTGCCACTAACAGCTGCAATTTGCTTAGATCTCTTCATTTAGATATTTATGTACAGTAGTTTTTGTACTTTATGTACAGTTTTATGTACTATTTATTTATATCGCCATTTAGACCTGTTTATGCAGATATTTACCAAGATAAAGAGGATATTTTGTCAGATAAACATGCTTATGTGCATGTACAGTGATATATCTGCAACCTCAAGAAATTCACATTAAGCTTTTATGCTGATTTTTTAAACAATTAAATGCAATTTAAATGAAAAGTTAATTATTTAAATTTTACATTTGACATTTTTGCAAAGAAGTTAAATCTTGTTCAAACTCAAGGTACTCTTGCAAAAGTTTGTTTATTAATTATTTTATTGCAAAATTCCGTAGTAAAGATGAAAACTTCACAAAATTGTGACAATTGATAAATCAGTCAGTATTTGTTTTTATACTTAATTATTTGTATATTTTTTTATTTATAGTGCATGTTTTTATTTAATTTGATCTATTGGTTTTTGTTTTTATGATGTGTTATTATTTTAGGGGCTTTTTTACCATTAATATAAACTGATATGAAAGTGAAAAGAAGAAAATGAAATGATCATGATTAGAATTTACAGGTCAATGCATCTGGCCTAGCAACAGCTCTAGTCAATGATTATCTTATTTAGGTATTTATTTCATAATTTTTGTATGAGAAATGACACTCATTTTATAATGAAACCGCTAATAATTTTGCCATTGATTTCTTATTTTTCCCCCACCTCTAGTGACTTTTACTTAATTGAAACAACTGTCGACTATCAGCCCGGTCGACTAATTTTGACAGGCGAGGAGATACGCAGGCAAGCATATCAAGACACCAACACTCTGCTAATAAATCATACTGGGGCTGTCACATGGGAAAAGGCCATCCAAATGTTCTTGCTAATTTTACAGAGTGCCATTTCGAGTATGTCTGCTCTGGCTAATGTTGGAGCTCTGCTCTGCTGTCAGCGGCGTCTACTGCTGCTAGCCTGAAGCTGTGATCAGGTGCCTGATGTCAGGGTTTATCGGCGCCGAATGGTGATTGCTTTAGAATTGGTCCTCGGCAATAAGCCTGTGCCATTTATTCAGGTAATGCAGGACAAGTGGAGTCGGCTTTGCATCCTGCATGGCTCAATAAACTAAGGGAAGATGTTTTCAAAAGATAGGAGATATGGCAATGAAATTGAGCAGTGGTATTCGAGATATGTGAATTACTAATAAACTGAATTCGACTTCTGTTCTCAATAGATATTCTAAGCACAGACTTATTTACATTTGTGCATTTTATTTGAATGGCATCATCTTGGACTGAATGTAATATTCTTTTGATTTTTTTGTTGAAAATTGCTTTGTTGAATTCTTTGTTTTCATTCACAACAGTGATATCACAATTTAAACAATGGAAAACTGTCAGACAATTGATCTCAGGACGTCAACATTTCAATAGCAATGGTAAAGTGTTCACTACACAGAGACAGTACCAGTTTCCCTCTGATTCAATGAAATGAGGAAAATATATCACTTTAGAGTCCCTGATGGGTCATAAACTATGTTACTGAGCTGTCAACATTGTTAACGGGGTATCAAAAGGAATAGTTCAGCAAAAAAAACCTGTAAGACTTTCCCCCCCATATTTACACACCTGTTTTCCATTCAACAAAAGCAAATAGTGACCAGTTTTTTTAAATAAGCACCATAAAACTCATTTAAAAAAAGAATAATTCACACAAAAATGAACTATTACCCTCAGGTCATCCAAGATGTAGATAAATTTGTTTCATCATCAGAACAGATTTAGAGAAATTTAACATTACATCACTTGCTCACCAATGGATCCTCTGCAGTGAATGGGTGCCGTCAGAATGAGAGTCCAAACAGCTGATAAAAACATCACAATAATCCACAACACGACTCCAGTCCCATCAGTTTTAATGTCTTGTAAAGTGAAAAACTGCATGTTTGTAACTATGAAAAAGTCTGTTGTCCTCTCACATCGAAATCCACTGACATATATATACAGTGTGTTTAGAACTGTTTTTGCTTGTAAACTGTGCTTGATCTGTGCATATTTCTCTCCTTATTCAGACGGGCAAATTTCAATGGAGGAAGTAGTGCTATGGCTATACATATTCAGCTAGAAGCAACAGTCTGAAGTTATGAAGTCTCATGATGAATTGGGTTATTACTACACACAGCTTTTCATTTCACAAGACGTTATTTGGTGGACTGGAGTGGTGTGGATTATTGTGATGTTTTTATCATTAGTTTGGACTCTCATTCTGACGGCACCCATCACTGCAGAGGCACTGAAACTTGATCGGTTATGAGACATGCAATGCAATCATTGCCTTCGATACTGACTCAATGAGTCTTTTGAACATACACAATATGCATTCAGAATTTTTTCATTTCATGTGCACTTCTTTTCCAATTCTCCCAGTCTTTCACTTTTCACAGCATTGCCCCATTATTGTTCTCCATGGTGGATTGGAGGCGAGAAATTGTTTAGCCAGTCATTTAAGCATCATGCACTGCAGGAGTCTGAGTTGGATGCTGTTTTTCATTATTGTGGCGATCCATTCTGAGCTGCAGCCTCCAGACTGTGTGTGTCTGCTGTACTCAGACACTGACCCTGAGCTCGTAACTCACACACCGTGGCCTTGCCGTTGTTTGTGTGTCTAGCCGATGTTGAAAAGCATTAATCGCTCCCACAGCGCTCCAGTTGTTGCTGACCAGGTTAACTGCCCCCTCTCTCGGACCATTTACCCCGTGCCTCTTCCCCAAATAACTGCTTCAGTTTTAAGAGAGAACGCATCGATTGCTGAACAGTGCTTAATTCATTTTGATTGCTATAGCCACCATCAGAGATACGCTTTTGCTTTATTGATTAAAGGCTACTGGGATCATTTTACACACACGTGAACAAGAAATTTCATAGATGGATCACTGGGCTTTATCATTAGCCCCATTTGAACCTTTCTGCATGTGTAGTTTTGAATGCGATATTGGAAAATTTGATTATTCTTCCTGTTGTGTCGAATGATAACCAACCATCCAAGAGAATTGAATGTGTGAGTTATAAAGCTATTTTTTTTTTCAAAATGTAATTTTTATAGGCAACAAAAAATGTATAATATTAGCCTATGAGAAATGTCTAATGTCTTTTTTAATTCTGTAATTCAATAAATTCAGTAATTAATTTTTAAATTAAAAAAAGGACTGGTAAAATGTTTAAGGCATTTGAGCCAGTTGTATTTCATATTACTACGAAATACAATTTAAGCATATCTCAAATCATTTCTCTTTTACTTTTAGTGTAATTTCTGGTGTTTTAGTATGTCTGAGGCTCATCTGTAGCCATGTTTCTTTCAGTTGTCAGCCTCAGCCAGTAGAGCATTATTTATTTCCAGTCCAGCAGTATGGTTATGTGAGCTGATTCCTACTGATTTCCTTCATCTTCATCCTCGGTGTGTGTCTCATCGAGCGTCAGAATGAAAGGCTTTGTTCTGAGTCACTCTGTTCAGTGGACGACTTCAAATGAATGAACTCATTGGTGCAGTACAAGGCCAAGTATGTAACACTATTCCGCCAACTCATTTGGCCTGGAAACATTGATGATAGCCTTATCAGTACACAGTGGATGAAAGACACAGTATACTCTCACGTTGCCAGATTTTGGACTAATGTTCCACTCTACAGCTTAATGAAATATTCTGGGTACTAAACAAATTAGGCTCAAATCAACTTTATTACCATTTTGATATGATATAATGTACCACAAAATAAATAAATAATTTAATAATATTATTTTGGTCACCTTATTTTTAATAATACTTATAATGAAGTGAATGGACCAATTTTGTTTGTGAATTTAAAAAGCAATAAATAAATATTTATAATAAATATAATACATTTTTTGTTAAATTCTTGAATGTAGTGTGTTTGTGGTGTGTATGTATGTCTGTATATATATATATATATTTTAAATTATTTTATGTCATTTTAGGGTTTATGGCACTGAATTTGTAAAATTGAATAGAAATACAAAAAGCTTAGTAAGTGCTTTTTTCACATTTAAATAATGTTAAGACACGTATAGTTTATGTGGTTATACTAGCATATATATAGCATTGTTAGTGCCCGCTTTTTCTTTTTTTTTAAGAAAAGAAAAGAGTAGAAATTATTTATTTTTTTGCAATTACCTTTATACCACAGAAGT